>MNCI01027637.1:871736-912403 GCA_015680685.1 Gnetum montanum
AATATGTAACTTCCCTACCTACCTTGGAACCCTATAAAAAGGCTTCAGGGGTAAAGGAAGAAAAAAAGAGGGGGCGTGGGGGGATATCACAAGGGGTCTCACACATCACACTTGGAAGATGGCTTGCTAGAATAAAGATTTCAGCCTCTTTGTCATGGTCCTATGAGTTATGCATTTCATTTTTTGTTTTGTTTAAATTGTTTAGCTAGTGGTTTAGATAGTATCATCCTTGGCAAGTAATTTTGGGATTTTTAGATTGCTCTTATTGTTCTTGTTGCCCGATAGAAATTTCTATTAAAATTTTTCCATAGAAGCGCTTGTGTTTAAAAGCCTTAAGAGCATTTTAGTAGTAAATTTCGTTATTGTGCAACGTGTGGGAATTGCTATTGGGATTGTTGTAAGAGAGCCTCTGTTTGTAGTCACGCCGTTGAACAATTCAGTAGTCGAGAGGGTTCAGAAAATCTTTGGTATTTTGATGGGACCAGAATAGTTTCTTTTTATCTTTAAAGTGAATTCTTGTGGTGTTTCAATTAGAAATTGTCAAGTCTTTTAAAGGTTCTGTTTGAATGCAATCATTGACATCTATTATCTAGTCAAAATGAAGTCTCGTACGTGGAAGTTTACGCACCAATTTTTGGTAGCATAATAGGATTGTCTTGAAGATATTGCTTGTTTGAGCCTTGGAAGTTTGAACAATTCGTAGATATTGAATTTGGGATAGCTTTATTGCGAAGTGTTTACTCGTGTCATTTTACCTTGTTTAAATATTTGAGATCTACACAAATCTACTTTCTTTTCTTTTCTGTTTATTTCCATCGAATCTTGCTCTATTTCTAGTTTTCTTGTGGAACTATCTCTTTCTCTGGGGAAAATTAGGAGTAGATTGCGGAGTTGTGCTCAAATGTTTTTGCAAAATTTTATTTGTTACAAGTAGGTATTATAAGGACCGCGTAGACTAGGCAGTTGAACAAAATAGGAAATTTTCAAGAACTCATAGTACTTGGCAAAGTTGGCTGAATCTCTTTAAAGTAGCCATTTGTAGTTCACACACAACGCAATCGTTACATTTCTCACAACCGCACGCCGCAACAGCACACACACATACTCACATTAACTACTGAGTCTATTTGGAGGTATCTGGGCCTTGGTGTTGCCAGAGACCAGCAGGCACCTAAATCCGGTTCGAGGACACTCGTTGGCTGTCGCGTCCCAAATGGTCGCCAACAGTAAGTACGGACAGTGAGAGGAAGGTACCGCCTAAACAACCCTTTTTGTTACGTGTGCCTACTAGTTCACCCTAGGGGGCAAGTTCTTCACTGGTAGTTAGTAGCGCCTCGAGGTCACCCTTTGTTATTCGAATGCCCTCTCAAGCTATAACTCAATCTCATGTTAACAATAAAGCTGCGGCCATACCCACGCCTACTTCTAAGGTGCCTTTTATCCTTAGAGCAAAAGAACCACCAACTGCTCCTTTTACGCAGGGGAAAGTCTCTAATAAAAATCATCAACCACCATCCAACAAAAAAAGGGAAGGAGATGAACCAATTAAAGCAACCAAAGACCACTCTACGCTAGGCTTTGCTAAGCCCAGGCCCCTAGCTTCTGTACCTTCGCCTGCACCTTATGGACAAGACAAGGGTACAGAAACATAGCCACCTCCCCTTGGCAAGAAGAAACAAAACCCTCCGACTGACGCTATTCCACCTCGGGAAATTCATCTCTTAGGGTGAATGGAAGAAGACAGAGGAGACAAGCAACCCAGTCGAGAGCGGGACCTCCTCGATGCATTTACGCAAGTCAAGCAAGCTCTAAAATAGAAGAACATGACATTGAGCCTCTATGACTTACTTATGACATCTAAAAAGCACCATGAGGCTATGGTCCGTATGTTGACATCCATACTTGTGGATGAAGGCTTACCAGCAGAAGAGGAAGCGATACATGCTGTCATGTTTTCCCCCACCACTGAGCGACCCAAACCTACCCCATTGACCTTTTACAATGAATCCATCAAAGATGATCCTGAGAAAGGTCAAGTGACGATAGAACCCATGTTCATCACCATCCGGGTTGGTCAACATCAGATTCGGAGGATGCACGTTGACGATGGTGCAACTACGAATGTCATCCCTTATCCTATAGTGGATAAATTGGGCCTGGTCGACCAGATCAGTCCTACGATGACATCGTGCTTAAAGTCGTTCAACGGGGCACGAGTTCAAGTCAAAGGAATGGTACATATCGATTTTGTCATAGGAGACCAGTTCCCAACAGACACCACATTTATCATTGTCGAGGAGATGCCCAGCTTCAACCTTATTCTAGGGAGGTCCTGGCTAGCCCAACTGAGGGTAGTTTCATCACCAATACACCAGGAGATACACCTACCTTATGTAGGGGGAAAGGTAGTAATACACGGTGATGAAATAACTCCTAGAACTGTCAATAACATCGAGGAAGAACGGGGTTTGAAAATTGAAATGCCCAAAGATCAAACCTATGTCCAAATTCCCGAACAAGTCAGAATGACTAATGATAGCCTAGCCTAGGCTGACCTACCATTTCAAGGAGAAGAAGATGATGTGAAGGAGTCAGGTCATAGATCTCCTCGCCCTTACGCACCACTCAACGTAAAAGCTATCAAAAAAAATTATGGGCTAGCAATTGACCTACGTGGTATTTGCACGCATCTTTACACCCTCAATAATTTTTCCATTTACACTTATCAGTTTTGACTGTCACTTTTGTTTAGCGTACATATATTTATGTCTTCTATCGATTACGCCATTTACGTTTCCTAGTTTACACCATTTATGCTTCTTAACTCCTATTAGTTACATTAATACAATGACGCAGATATTTACACTTTTATCAATTGCATTGTCTAACATACGCAAATGGTTCGCAATGACCTAAAACTAGTAAAGGCCCTCAATGGCCTAAAACTAGCAAATTTGTTTATATCTTACGCAAACGCTATGTGATGGCCCACAATGTCCTTAAACTAGCAACTCTATTCTATAGTCATATAGTGCCACCTATCCAAAACCTTCGACAATTCTATTTATGCTTTATATAAATAAAGACATAAAATTAAAAACCATAACATAAAGAAAATTTCATGATTAATCAAGCCAAAATTTATATTGTCTTTGTTCAATCTCATAAATAAAATCGTGCGTAATCATAATTACGCATCCCCTCTAGTACCACTATCTCCCGTATCCCTTAACTCTGCCTCTAAGCCCAACAAATCGTCTTCGTATGGGCCATCCCTTTTAGGAAGTATTCCTTCATGAGGAATGTCATCTTCATAGGGTTCTTCCACTAACACTTGCTCCCCAAGGGGACGATCTGTGTCATTACACTCTCCTTCCTGAATGTGCTCCTCATCCTGTCCATCTTCTTCATCCGTTCCTTGTAACTACATACAACAAGTACATAAGCAAAAGCCATAATAGGACAAGTTAGAAAATTTAAATTCAATAACACTCAAACTTACTTGCGATGGCCCTACATCCGCAGCAAAGGGGAGTTGATCTAAACCAATCCACAGGCATTGCATAATCTTGTCTTTGATCAACTCAGACCAAACTCCATTTCCTAGATTAGTTCTAGCCTTCACCTTTCCTTTTTCCATGCTAGTCCACTAGGGTGGTTTGGGGAAGAAGGTAGGGACTGTGGTCTCTTCCCCAGGAAGAGTAATTTCTCTTTTCGGGGACGCACTCACCGTCACCTGCTCCTGGAACTTCTCGAAGGCCTTAGACGCACTGATGACATCGAGGAACAATCCCAAGGATTGAGCTTCAACGGTAGAATCTCGATAATGTTGAAGATAAGCGATACTTTCTCTCTTATACAGATGCTTATGATCTTTCTACTTCTGCCCCCACTCTTGGACACTTGCACAAAAGTCCTTCCAGTTCCGATTCTTCTGGGCCAAGAGCTCTATTTGCATCCTTTGCTTGACCAATTCACGACTGGTTTGTATGCTATTTTTGACCGTGATCCAGTAGTGAGCGTAGTCAATGATAGCTGTTCGCTAGTCCTCTTCACCCGTTCCTTGAGCTTGCAGGAATTCACATCGCGATCTTAAGTCTCCGACCTCTTTGGTTAGAGACATCCTTTCCTTCTTTGATCTCTACAGCTTCCTCCAGAGGTCTTCATTGATATTTTGACTCTCCCACAAGGAGCGGGTCGAGCGTAATGCACATTTACGCATTTCCTCCTAAATGTTGCATGGCACGATCGTTCCTTCCGATGAAGGCTTGATGGTGTCCACGTCAATGGGCTCTATAGAGTCCCATCGAAGGCGAGCTCCTGATGACAAATATTAGATCAAATGTAATTAAACACTCTAACCTTATACAAAATAAGCATACCATAGCCTCAACATACCAGCCCCAGGATCGACGCACTCTAGGCACTCGATCATATCACCGACGACACCTTCCATAAAAGCAAATTTATCGGGGAATTCCTCCACACTCTACTTACAATGGTGGACGGGGATGCACCTCATTCATCTATAGCATAATTAATTTAAAATTTTTGGCTACTAACAGAATTCCTTAAAAATTTTAATAGACTGATTACCTCTTCCTGTCCCAGTGGGAAGTGCATCAACATTCTTCGCCTCCACTCTCTCCTCATGCACAAGGGTCTGTGCGTCACTCACTCTAATAGCTGGGGCCTCCTCTTCCAAAATTGGGGCCCCTTCCCCACGCCGTAATACCACTGCCCCTGTTTCAGGGGTCAACCGCTCTATAGGTCTCCCTGTTTATGCCATATAATGCACTCAAATAATTCAAAATACCTTGAATAAGTTGTGTAATATAAAAATTACCATAACTTTTACTATATCCTTTTGATTACTAGGCAGAGGTTTACTCCGCTGAAATTTGACTTATACAGTTCTACCTGCGCCACCTGCTGGCTCTACAGGTGCATCGGTTAGACGAGGCCTTTTACATTGAACCGAGGCATCTACTATTTCTTCCGTTAGACATTTTCCCTGTGACGCATCACTGGTGTAAGAGGGAAGCACCCCACCTACACTGTTAGAGCCTTGCGTTCGAGGTGCCACCAAATTCCTAGTCGTTATAGAAAGCAACTCCGCAATTCCCTCCGGAGGATCCTGTGAACAGATAGTGTCGAAGAGGTGGGAGATCCAGGGTTTTGATAATTGGTCTCGATCCTGTTGCACCCATACCCCATTCCTTTGCACCACCAAAAATTTGGCAAAATTCTAGAGGTAAGCTATAAATAAGGTGAAGTGCACATTGAAACAGGACTTGAGATTTTGGCAGAGCCTAATCATTTCAGTGCGTAACCCCTCAGCAAAATAGCTTGCCCAGTTGAATTGTGTCCCTACCTGAATCATCTTTTGCATGATACGGGCCTGTTCTATAGTGAAGAACTTCCCTTGCAAGAGTGTTCTGGGGAAAGCCCGGGCCCGGAAGAGGGGATAAATGGTCTTGGAAATCTCTAACTCGATCTTTTTACAAGGAATCGACTTTATGTCCTTCTTAGTCCCCAACCACTCCTCCAACTCTTCTTGACATTTGACACTTCTCCTTGACTTTTCTTCTATGGGAAGACCATCTGAGGGGATGCCGAAAAGGTTAGTAAATAGTTGATCATCAATGTCAAAATGCACACACACGTTACGCATGCGCGTGCAAAAACGTTCAGCTCCCTCGCTGAAGGAGTTAACCAGGGTTAACATTTCACTCGCGAGGACATCAGGTGTTATAGCCAGGTAAAAATGTATTAGCCTCACCTCCTGTAGCTTAGTAACCAATGCAGTTGGGGCCGCCGCGTGGCCGAGCCAGCGTTGTGCTTCCTTTATGTTGCCATAACGGAAGAGGAGGGTGTTCGCCTCACGGCTAGAAATCATGATGGTAACTTCCCGGGATTCCCTAACTGATAACACAAGACACAAGTCAAGATAGCAAAAAAAATGTTACACAACATTTCAAAAAATAATATCTTGTAATTAATTGTAGCAACGAAACCTTACCAAGTACAAATGGCAAAGGAAATGGAGGAAGCTTCCTTTGCACGTCCACAAGGGTAAGGGGCAGGTTCAACATCCATTCCTCATGTAACCATCCGAGGTTCTGACAACTCTTGAAAGAATCGGAATAACGGGTAGGATACTCAAGAATTTTGAAGGCCATTTGCCCCATGACACTAGCACGTACATTGCTAGTGGACGTAAACTCATTTATCGCCCTTTCGGTCAAAGAAAATGTATCATTATTGCCCAATAACCCATTTTCGTTGATGAAGAACCTGTATCATATAGCGCACTACTATCTTACGCTTTACAAGTTCAGACATTAGCAAACATATTAACAACACCGCAAGTAAAATGACTTACCTGCCTGAATAATACACTGTGCCTGGTGGATTATGAAAGTAGGTTGAGATATGATAGGCTAAAAACAAAGTATTATATGCATGATAACAACTAAATCTGGGTATCTCCCAGATCCAACTTAAACACCTCAATCCTCTGGTGCTAAGTTCGCGGTCTTGAGGTTGACCAGTATCAATAGCCCTATCTGTCAGGAAAGCCAAGATGCCCTGTGTAGAACCGACTAACAAATGTTCCAAAATAGCTCCAGCCACATCGCCCGGCAAATGAAACTAAACGATGATGTTGTAGTTATGCAACAAAAACTGCAAAAACTCCAGTGCACCCTTCCAAAACCATATAGCCTTCCCCTGCAAATGAGTCTGAGGGGGAGAAACATTGGCTGTGGGAGGATTTATACAACATAAAACCCCAACTATGTCCAAAATTATTAGGATAGGTTTCACCATTATGCTGTATAGAACATAAACACATTACCATCTAGATTTCATTGCATACTTAGGAAAACTATAGGAAAAATTACAAATTACACTTTAACCATACAGCCAAAATCGCTTAAACCCTTGCAATAGTGCAAGGTTTGTCTCAGACAATGGCGATAGACGTAAATACCGTTATCTAAACCCTTGTTTTAATACGAGGTCTACATCCCAAAACTCTAGTTTACGCAGATGACGCAAAAGAATAAACAAAAGAAAAATCATATCACTGAAAGAAATACGAGTAAGTAAGGGATGGCCTACCGATTCAGGGGAGTAACATCTCATACTTCGACCAAGGCCTGCGAAGCACGCTGCAGACTCCCCTGTACTTCATCGATTTTTGCTAGTTTGGCATTCTTTTCCCTCACCTTTGGCGCAATGGTTACAGTCCTGTAAACCATCACAAATAATGCACTACTATCTTTTGCTCTTTCTCCCCCTTTCTGTGACAGCTGAATTCGAATTTACAATAGTCAACAACCTGTTTTCGATAAGAACTGCCTACTTATAATATGCAAAACTAGCCGACTTGATGCCCGATTAAAGCGGGACTTGCCCAAACAACGGTGTCAGCATGAGCTGGAACCTGAAGATCAGGAGATTAATGCGGCAGATATCGCATACATTACGGTTTGAAACAACCTTAAACTACTGCACCTTATCACTTCATAATTGAGTCACATTAATTACAGGCTGTTCATGGTATTCAAGATTCAGTTAGCTCTTCACGCTCAGTAACATCATACCATACCTTTTTCAAACTAAACCAAGCGTCATACGTTAATACTGGCAGCATTTAACTTAGCATTTTCCTAATTACTTTCATATTTGGCAATTTTGTAGGATAGTTGGCAAATGGACGAAACTTTATCTACACCCCTAGCCTTAATAGGCCCACATGGGGGAATCATTAGATAATTTGATCCCACACTAGTAGAAACTAATCTTGCCCTCAATGACGCAACCATAGCCATGTTAAAAACATCTCTAGATTGGCTAGAACAATTGACATGCATACTAGATTTGGAGGTTGGAGATGTAACCAAAGACCTCCTTTACGAGGTCTCTGTGGTTACGCATAAAGGTGAGAACAAAACTCTTAAGGTTAGTTCTTTACTAGACCAAAAGGCACATGACAATATAAAACAGGTGCTCCAGAATAACGTCACAGTATTCACATGGTTATATGAAGATATGTCAGGACTAGATCCAAGGCTAATACAACACAACATAATTCTAGATCCCCATATTAAAGCAATTAGACAAAAAGCACGAAAAATTAAGCCAGAGGTTGCGCTAGCAATACATGATGAGATCACTAAAATATACCAGGCTGGTTTTATCCACGCTGTCGATTACTTAGATTGGGTATCTAATATTGTAGTTGTCCCTAAGAAGACTGGAGGGATATGCATCTGCATAGACTTCCGAGACTTGAACAAAGCTACAATCAAGGATAATTTCCCGCTACCAAGTATCGACCAACTAGTAGATACAACTGTTGGGCTTGCACTTCTATCCTTCATGGATGGTTTTTTAGGCTATAACCAGATTCGCATCAACCCAAAACACCAACTGACAACAACATTCATGACACCCTAGGGGACCTTTTGTTACACTATGATGTCTTTTGGTTTAAAAAATGTCGGAGCTACGTATCAACGAGCTATGATGTACATCTTTAGTGATTACCTCCTAGGAAGACTGAATGATTATGTTGACGATATAGCTGTTAAGTCCGTAAGGTCAGAAGATCATTCAAAAGATCTGGAGTTAGTCCTTAAAAGATTCTCTAAATACAACCTCCAGCTTAACCTAAAGAAGTGCATATTCGGAGTCAAAATCAGGCGCATGCTAGGGTTTGTGGTATTGGAAACTGGCATACGAGTAGACATTGACAAGGTTAAAGCCATTGTTGAATTGACATCCCCTACAAATCTCAAGTAATTACACGGATTGCAAGGGAGGTTATAGTTTATCAGGAGGTTCATCTCAAGATTAACGGATAAGTTACACCCCATGCAGCATCTGCTTAAAAAGGGGGTTAATTTCGAATGGATAGACGATTGTCAACGTATGTTTGATAGCTTGAAACAAGAACTTCAACGCTTACCAACAATATTTCTGCCACAAAGGGATCAGCCGTTCTACATTTACCTCGCAACCTCAGACGTAGCCCTAGCTGCATTACTCTGTCAAAAGAGAGATGATGGGTTAGAAGTACCCATCTACTACTTGAGTCATGCTCTATGTGCGTATGAAACGAGGTATAATGAAGTAGAGCGTAATTGTTTAACGTTAGTGTTTGCGCTCAAAAAGTGTAGACTCTATCTCTTCCGTAGCAAAGTCAATATAATTTGCAAGAATAACATCCTTAGGGCTATTACACACAATCTATATGAAAGTAGTAAGTTAGCTCGTTGGAAAGCTATCACGACAGAATTCGATTTCCATTACATTGGTCAATCTTCTACAAAAGGCCAAGTGATAGTCGATCAACTAATAACATCACCTATTGATAGTCAGGTGACGATAGAACCTGAATTTCCCGATGAACATGTACATAGTCTAAGCCCTATTCTAACAGGCCTCGAAGCAATGTTACATTTTGACGGAGCTTCAACTGCTAGAAGCGGTAATGCCGCCATGGTCATTACGTTGTCACCTAAGGATGTATGTCTGTATGCCTACTGCTTGACCTTCCCCTATACGAACAACATGGCGGAGTATGAGGGGCTCCTCAGGGGATTATTAACAGCCAAAGAGCTTGACGTTCAATACCTGGCGATTAGGGGCGATTTGATGCTCATTATAAATCAAATCATAGGAGTCTACGCCTGCAAGGCTACACATTTACAGCCCTACTACGATATGGCTAAAGATCTTCTAAAGTAGTTCACAGCAACCGATGCCCAACATGTGCCTCGAAATGACAACCCGCTAGCCGATGCACTGACTACATTAGCATTGAATGTACCGCTGCATCTATTTGACACTTGTCTCACCTTAATGACAGAGTGTGCAAATCCTATCATTCAGATGGTGCAAATATCTTCACTGCTTGTGGATAGAATGCCAGAGTGGTACGATAACATTAAAACTTACCTCCTGCATAGCGAACCACCACACGAGCTAACATGCGTACAAAAAGATGCAATCCTCAAGCGAGCTAGGTAATATGTCATCATAGGAGATAGTACCCTTTGTAGACGTTCTTTCGATGAAGTACTGCTTACTTGCATTAGCAAAGACCAAGCACAATGTATAGTTGGCGAAGTTCACGAGGAACTGTGTGGAGGACACGTAGCGCCACGAGCCATGGCTGCTAAAATCCGTCGCTTAGGGTATTATTGGCCGTATATGGAAAAAGACTGTCTTACAAAGGTTAAAACGTGCAACATGTGTCAACGTTATGCGAACCTTATACATGTGTCACCTACGGAACTACACACAACTCAGATTACATGGCCCTTTCAATGATGGGGATTAGACATGATAGGGCCTATCGCACCAAAATCTTCCGCAGGTCATAGCTTCATAATCACCGCTACTGAGTATTTCACGAAGTGGGTGGAAGCCATCCCTTTGCGAAAGATCACATCTCAACAGATCTGCTATTTCATTTTAGACAACATCATAACTAGATTTGGCCTCTCGATGACTATCGTGACTAACAATGGGCCATAATTTAGCAGTGTGGAAACCAAATCTTTTTTTGATAGCCTTGGTATCAAGAAATATTTTTCCTCACCTTATTACCCACAAGCGAATGGTCAAGCTGAAGCAACAAATAAAGTCATTATCAATTTTCTCAAGAAAATGCTCAGCAGTAACAAAAGACGATGGCATGAAAAGATCCTCTACGTGCTATGGGCGTATCGTACTACATGTAGAACAGCTACAGACAGTACACCCTATAGCCTAGTCTATGGATCTAAGGTGGTGCTGCCCCTCGAATTACAAGTTTCTTCTGTGCAGATGGTTCTCTCCATGATTATAAATGATGCTCAACACACCGAGTCTCGGATCATGGATTTAGACTTAGTAGAGGAGAAGTGAATATAGACGCTTGATACCATCAAAAAGTATCAAGAAGTATCAAGATAAGCAGAGGCAGAAGCATTTTCATAATCTTCAACCACATTTGATCGAGAAGGGAGATTTGGTTCTCAAGGCCATTCACGAACCAGTAGGCAAATTCTCTGCAAACTGGGAGGGCCCTTTCTTAGTAGCTGGCGTGTATGGCAATGGTGCATTCAAGCTAGCAGATATCAATGACAATGAGTTACCAAATCCTGTGAACCATATATACATGAAGAAGTACTACATCTAGCTACATATCCAGTGTCAACATCAGGCATAACAATCGTTGACTACGACATAAAACTGGCATTCTCCTCATGCGTCCGCCACGACGCTAAATTGGCAACGATCGTCCGCTATGACGTAAAATTGGCACTTTCTACATGCATCCACCATAATGCTAAACTGGCAACGATTGTTTGCCATGACGTAAAACTGGCATTTTTTGCACACGTCCGCCACGACACTAAACTGGCACCAGCTGTTCGCCATGACATAAAACTAGCACAGGTAAGTATCCGTCTGCTGAGACGTAAAACCAGCACAGATTTGTCCCTAGGTTATGACATGAAACTAACATCCATAGCACAGTCTGCTGAGACCATAAATTAGCTCAACTACCGTCCACTACAACGTAAAACTAGCATTTTTCAGTTCGCCCAGACTTTAAACTAGGACCATGGTCTGCTGGGACTTAAAACCAATAACAATAGTCCACCAGGACTTAAAACTAGGACCTACAGGCCACCAACATATGAATCAAGCGAGCGTAAGCATCTTTGCATGGCTACAAAATGAACGGGGTGGGATGTTGGGACAGCCCCAGTATCACTACCTCACGGGCATTCTGCTGATTCCTTGGATATGCTAAAAGGCATACTACTGATCCCTTGGAGATGCCATCACTGTAACCATTTTAGTGGTGGCAGCTCTGAGAGGTTAGTTTCACCGTCCAGAGCCCCAAAGGAGTTCTCATTAACCATGACCTTGGGAATCTCCACTCATCATCACTATCAGACTCTGGCTTCATAGATTCACCTAGCTGGTTCTTTGCATAACCAGTTAGGTGCGATGAGTCTGATTTTCTTTGGCGGTGATATGCTGGGCCGAGCATCAATATTGAGACCCTGGCCTCTTTCTATGGTCCCTTGCTCATGGCCTGTTCACTCTTTCTCGCCTCGAATAGTACTTTTTTCAACAACTTCTCTGGTGATTTGGCCGAACAATGGTGTTCTCTATTTTCTTCTTTGATTGTAGGTTACTTGCTATGAGGACGTTGTTCAAAAGTGTGTTCACCTGAGCAGTGAAGTACAGACAACGTTTTGAGATGGGTGCTTAGGTTAGCCTGTCTACTTAGGAGTGAAACCCTTTTTTCTTCATAATCCTACCTCTTGTTCCTATTCCCCCCCTTAGCCATTCTATCTACTTTCCTTGTACAAAATGTGAATACGCAGCATACGCTTTCCGTATCTGCATTACGATCAAGCCCATGAACTGGCGCGATGCAACTCGCCTAATGGACGCTAAAAAAAAGGGGGGGTCGGAAAAATGGATGAAACACAACTCATCCAGGCCATGCAGATGCAACACAATTCATCTATGTAAGCCCCTTCATCTACAATATGACGACATAACTCCATGCAAATGCACGCAGGAGGAGGAATATTGCTTATGCGTGAAAAGCTATACTCACACACTTGAGTCTTCCCCGAACCTCTTTTGAGTCTTCCCCGAACCTCTCTCTTCTTACCTCTATAAGAACTCCCTCTCGTACCATTTTATCTCCCATTTCCCTCATTTCTACACTTCTACATTGACAAGACGACATTTGAGTAACCGTCGATGAATGTTGTTGGTACTTTTACCCATCTGGTGTTTCGTATTCTTTGTTGACGTCTTTCAGGCAAGCCCTCTAAATGTCAACAAAGAGGGGCCATTGAAACATTGTGAAAATTGAGAATTGGCCTAGGGCGAAGATTCATGATTTGGGCAAAAGTTTGCAACAAAAATCCAGAAGACAAAACAAGGTAAAGAGGCGCGCGACATCAAGTCTCCAAGTTTCTTACAAATTCTAACTTGGTTTTGTTTTCTCTCTTTACGCCACATTACGCAACATAGCGTAATTTCACTCAGTGTAACTCTGCTTAATGTACCTCGACATTAGAAGGTAACTTGCTTCGGCGAATCTGACAAAGTTTAGGGCCTAATTAGCGGTCTACGACTGGTCGCATATTCCACTAAGTCTTTCGTTCAGGGCTGAATTTATGCTCCATTATGTAGATCAGTGTAATGAGCTTTGAGGAAGGTAAAGTCAGAGTCCAAAGAGCATAGTAGATTGACTTCATTTTTGAAAATTGATCGCTTTACGCTTATTACGCTACGAAGCATAAAAAAGTGTAACTTATTGTGAGGTTGACTATTTTTACGCTCCATTATGCTTTGTAGCGTAAATAAGCGTAAAAATAAGCGTAACACCTATGGAATTCATTTCATTACGCTCTACTATGTTACACAGCGTAAACGAGCGTAATGTAGCATAAAGTCAGCTAAGGTAGTACCAGACACGCACCTGCTATCCATACACAGCAATACGCTTATCAGCGTATCACAGAGTAATCATGAGATGGCTTCAGTAGGAGTGGTTGACAGTGTACTTTTCCCCCTTCCCCCAAAACATGATGTGACATGACCAGCTTCAACATAGAATTTGCCAAGTCAATGGCACTCTGAAAGTTCGAGACACGTGTCATCAGGGCCGTGTCTTCTCCATGTGATGCTGAACCTATAAATACTCCAGTTGGCGGAGAAGAGGGAGAATCTTCTTTTTTAGCAAGACAGAACACATTGTTTGAGTTTGGTAGTAGGAGCGACTGGTCTTTTTGACAAAAACATTATCCTCTCCATCGGCGATCATTGCCAGTTTTGAGCAATGACTACCGAAGGCAAAAAAGAGCATATCAGAGATCAAGAGATCATCTAGTACAATTGGAAAAGTTTATTAATCAGAAACAGTTGATCGATAGACATCCAAGCTTGACCTTCCTTGCATTCCACTTTTTGGCTTATGAGGTAGATCAAGCTTCATTCTGTACTCCCTTTTGAATAGCTTTCTTGTTGTTTTGTGTATGCTTTCGCACAAAGATAAGCGAAGTCTGTCGTTGGAACGTTGTATGCAATATATCTAGCTCTCGAGTCAAAACATAGATCTTGGAATTACGCATCTTTTCTAAATCTAATCTTCTTTGTTGCATTGACGTTATCGTCATCTCAAGTTCTTTACATTTTTTTCTACTCCTTCTATGATTCATCGAGTTAATTATATAATACACATACTATCACGATATTCAACAATTTACTGATTAAGTAAGTCCTTGTCTAATCGAGAAGACCATTCAGGGCACCGCGGATTCGTTTTCTCTAGCATGGCCCTCGCACAGATTTGTGGTTAAGACTGTGTACATGGATCTTCATTCAGTATTTCTAGCGACCGATGTTTTCCGTCATTACACTCACCCATCCTCATCAACCGGGGCTATACGTCTGCCTTGTGTAGATCCACAACTGCGTATAGACTAGTGCTTTGTACATGTTCTTTTTCAATACATTTGATACATTTGGCCAACTTTCATTACAGTTTACATTGTGTTCTATGTTTACACACGTTTACATTTTCTGTATGTTTCGTACTAGTTTACATTTAGTTGTAGTTTACGTATAACCAAATGTGTTGTAGCGGCAAACATTGGGGAAGTCCTTGTTTGATCCGCATGCAGACCATCCAAGGCACTCTGCCTTCATCCATTTCCAGCTTGCCCTCAAGCGGAGGCAGGGTCTATTGTGCTTATTTGTGAATCTTTCGGTGCCCCTAATGTTCGAGCCTGACACTGACAATTTTAGATGGTACAATGGTAAGTAATAGTATTTTTGATGCCTTATGTTTGTTTGTTCTGCTACCTCATTGGTTATATTGATTCCATGGTTTTACCCTGTGTGTACAGTGGATGTCACCCATGGTGGAGTCACCATCACAACTAGGCGGACTGAAGGCACCCTGGCCATGAAATTCGGGGAGATCAGCGATGCACAACGATGGTTGCGTGATAAGGCACCGCCGCATATTATCAGTTGCTTAAGTGATGCTGGCCTCATGGATTTGTTTACTGCTCTAAGTCCTGATGTCTCTGTGACCGAGATGATTGCAATCATTGATTCTTTCAACGAAGTTGTTACTTACTATAGCACTCGCGTCAAGGGGATTAAAGTAGCTTTCCATCTATTGGCGGAGTTATTTTCAGAAATTTTTGGTGTACCAACATATGGGGTTAGAGTGACTTTGGATAGAGCACAAAAAGAGGTCCTTGTTGTTCGTGAACTGGAGGATTGGCTGGGTGTACTGAAGGGTGCTAAAGGATTTCCTATGTAGGGCAGATCAAAAGTAACTGAAGTGAATGAGTTGTATCCACTGTTCAGAGTGCGAGTGTTTCCTAAGTCCCTATCCCAAGTGAAAAATTTTGGGGTATAATCTATGTGTATCATGCACGTGATTCTGGAGATTGGGATGCATTATAGTTTTTACTCTCAGGTTTCCATGGAGAGATAGTGAGATTGCATTCGAATGTTGAGGCGTAGTCCCATTTTACCTTTGCATTCTTTGCCGGTTACCTATGTTGTCTAGTAGAATTTCTAGTAGTTCACGTGGGTAACGAGTACGTGTTATGGGATCATGGCCAAATATCTCACCCATGGATTTGCCACTTATTTAAGGTGACTAAGTCTCAAGATGCTCCCGAAGGGATTGATGAATCGGTCTTTGTTACAATGGGAAGATCATCTAGTCATTCAATTCACATGCATGACAGCATAAGGTTGGAGCTAGGTGATGTGCCCTATACTGCTAGGAGAGCCGATTGAGTAATCAAGGAGATAATCGGGAGGGTGAAATCTAAAGTTCAAAGGCCTAAGCACTCTAGAGAGGTTGCTCTAGCCATAGATGAACCAAAGGTGAAATGCATATGGTTTAAAATATCTGCGTGTGGTAAGTGAGCCTGATTCATTCATTTATCTTTGTTTTATTATTATTATTTTTGGCATTTGTGCCAGATTTATGTTGAACTTATGGATGTCATCAGAGCCAACTCCTAAAGTAGGAGGAGAGGGGTTAGCACCGATCATAGAGGAGGAAGAGGCCCCAACCAACCAAGATGAGGAGGAAAAAGTAGGTAAAGATGAGATGGAAATCCCCATCCCCCTAAGGGAAGAAGTGAAAGGAGTGGAAATCACCACAAAAAGAAATCATGCTGGTGATCAGGCTGAAGCTGACGAGATGTTTGATGATTTTTTCACAGGAAAGTTAAACTTTGGCAATCCTCTGAATCCGGAAGAGGAGAGGGATTTCGGTATGTTCTCCTTATTATGTTTATTTGAGTTTTGAATTGTTTCATTTCCATTATCTAGAGTTTTGAATTTATGGTTTTGTTGCCAAGGCACAGATGTTGAAACCAGGACGACTCCTAATGTTCATTCGGAAACACATGCGATGAAGACTCCAATGGGAACGACCACAAAAGTTGTTCCATCTTCTACAAATGAGCCATTTACTTGGATTGAAATGCAAAGTAAAATGGATTTTGTCCTTGGTATCATTGATGAGGTAGTTGATCGCATCCAACAAGCTCATCCTAAAATAGGTATATATGTTTTAAGTGTTTTGAGTCTTTCTGTTTTTGCATTTGTTTCTACTGTCCTATGTCTAATGTATATTCTCCTTATATTGATAGGTACTAAACTAAAATGGGATCCATCTGAGGCCACTTGTATTAACAACCTACCTACACTACCATCAGAAATTGAGCAAGTGCTAAGACAGATCTATGATGAGGTGGTGGAATGTGTTGTACAAAATGCCAAGTCTCTTTGGACCTGTAGGCGTTCCATCAAAAAGCTATGGTTGCGAATTTAGGCAGGAGAAAAAGAGACTACCAAACTATTAGCAGAGTGATATGACTTTAAGTCACACTATGAGTTTGCCTCCACAAGGTTGACGGGTGATCGTTCTTGGTGAACCTCCGAGGTTACTTATACCAGATATTGGAATCTATTGAATCATCAAGTAACTATGACTCAGGGGCTAGCAGAGTGGAAGGCACAAATTGATTTGTTAAATTTGAAGTGTCAAGATTGGAAAGCTTTTGCTTCTAAGGTGCAGAAATGGGGCCAAGATGAAAAGAATCATAAGTATCATTATAAAAAATCATTAAAGGAGATATCCATAGAGAAGCATCAACTAGAGATGTTCGTAGAGGGTTTAGGCCTATGATCTTCATTTGATGCCTTTGCTAGGCACACTATGGTAGAGATGGAATCTCCTAAGAGAGTAATAACGACAGCTTCTGGGGAGATTTCTGTAGGTGAGTTTCCTCTTCAACACCCTACTTGGTCTGTTGTGGACAAAGGGAAGGCCTTAGCCAATATTGATCTAGGCCTTGATGGAACCGACTGGGCCAGTGTCCCTGAAGAAGAGATCTTTAGTTAGCTAGAGTTTGGTCTACGAGGATCATCTTTGGTAAGTGGTTTAAATTTGTAACTTTTTTTTTGTTTAGGAGAAAATGTTATCCTCCCCCCCTTGTTTTTTTTGTTTTTAGCTGGTTATTTTCTTTTATTATCATTTTTTATAGAGTCATGGTGATGATGGCGACAAAGGTGGCCCCAGTGGAGGGGAAGCTCATGATGCGGGAGAGTTTGAGGGGAAAGCCCCCCCTGATCCTGATGTTTAGTTTTTAAATTTGACGTTTTCATTAGCTATGTTTTTGTGGGTCGTAAACAGAATTTTTTGTTTTGGGTTGTGTATGAACAGATGCGTGAACTTGGTAACTCTTGTAATCATCTATTTACATATTTATGTATTTTTTTTGTTGTTTTCATATTCCAGTTTTGTGTGTTTTTATTTTTATTTTTTTTTGTTTTGCTATTTTTGAATGCTGAAAAGAAATAATGCAGGGACATGGAGCGAAAGTATTTTTTTTTCTGTTTTGAGTATAAACATGAAATAAAGTGCAAATGTAACCTAAACGATAACTGCACCATAGTAAACATAAAGGAAAGCGTAACTTGTACTGTAAATATGTAATCTTAGAATGTAAACTGGGCATTTAAACTTTTGAGACAAACAAAGGTAAACTTGTTCTAGTTTAAGGCCATTTCGGGCCATACGTATGTGCGTGTTAGTTCAAAGTCATGGCAGACTACGACGTAACTGTTCTAGTTTAAGGCCATTTTAAGCTGCCAATAAACCGAAGGGATGTCAACTAATATGATGGGTTTTGATGCAAACCAACCATTTCTGACCATGGCTAGTTTTAATTCATTATGGACATGTGATAGTTTAATGTCATTTCGGACGTGTGTAGTTTAGCATCACTTTGGACGAGTGGTAGTTTAACGTCATTTCGAACTGGTGTATTTTGTTAATTGTTTAATAACTTTTTGATTTTTTTTGTTTTTATATTAGGAGTGGGTTTAATGGGTATGATCTGATACTCGGCATTTCCTTCGCTAATTACGTTGAATGGTAGCTCTAACCAGGAGACGTCTAGCGGAGTAAGCTCTGAGTTAGTATCCTCGGATGTTTCTGGGTTAGGTGGTGTTTCCTTGATTTTTGAGGGATCAAAATTTATGTGTTGGTCATCACTTTGGGTTTCATTTGTTTCCTTCGGTATGGGTTTTTCACCGATTTTGTCAAGTTTATGCTCATGTGGGACGTCCCCTTGTCCAGGCTCCTCAAATTTAACTTCGGAGCCTTCATTTGCTTCCGTGTGAGATGAGATGGTGGATGTAGTAGTATCCCCATGGATAATGATTTCACCCCCTTCATAGGGTAAGTGAATCTCTTGATGAATGGGGGAAGACACCGCTTTTAGCTAGGCTAACTAGGGTCATCCCAAAATTAGGTTAAAACCAGGCATCTCATCAATAACTACGAAATCTGCGGATGTGGGGAATCGATCCCCTGCTATGAAGTTCAAGGTCAATGTACCTTTAACCACTACTCGTGACCCATTAAATGAATTTAGGCATGTCGTTGATGTCGATTTGATTAATTCTATAAGCCTTAACTATTCAATGATGGGATAAGGCACTACGTTTGTGGCTGCTCCATCATCTACATGTACTCGATGTATTTTGAACTGATTAACTCGTATGGTTATAAACATCAGTTCGTGGGTGACGTCTCCTATTTTCTCATCAATCTTAATGTTTTCAAGGAGAAAGCTTAATAATTTAGGTTTGGATCCTTGTTGTGTAGACATTACCACATGTATAGAAGGTTCATTTGTAGGTAGATTTTCGCTAACTAGGATCGATGTTAACATTTGTACTAAGGCTTCACGATGAACTGGCGAAGCCAATATGAGGTCATATAAGCTTAATGATGTATTCTTTTGTTTAAGGGCTTGCATAACCTATGTTAGGGAGTTAGCTAAGTCTTTACCATTGGGTAGATTCTTATCCATAGCCACTTGATCCATTGGGCCTAACAGTTGTATCTCACGTGGGGTAACTCTCGTGTTATTGTTCATGACTGTTGGTTTTGAAATGTGTTGCATTCTTGATTTTTCCTCTTTATAACTCATACTTGGCTCATTGTTAGAAGGAGCCATAGGTATTGCGCTTAATGGAGTTGGTTTCGGCGGCCCCAGTGCAAGGCGTTGGCATTCCTTCTCCAAGTGTTCCTTCTCCAAACATTCCCTGGTAAGCCTATCTGCTAGGCGTTCTCACATGGGTTGCATGGGAAAATTTGGGGTCAGAATATGGGGTTGTTTTAGGACTCAAATGATGAATGGGGTAGGACGGGGTTGTGTCTGAGGCGTATGAGCTTGGACATCAGACTGCCTGGGCACCTTGACCACAAACGGGATTGGGCGATTCGTAGTTGGTACCACTATCATAGCAATTGCCAGTGGCACTCGGACCATGAAGGAAGTGGGCTAGTTTGATGGTGTCATACTAGCGGTTGTATTAGCAGAGGGCACATGAACAACAAATGGTTTGGTTTGGGGTGATACTTGTGTTGTTGCCACCGTGGGAGGTACTCGGATGACCAATGGTTTTTGCAGGGTAGGAGGATCGTATGGGGGATATGAAGGTTGAGGCGATGTTAGTGCAGTAGGAGGGACTTGAACTACGAAGGGGTTCTTTGGTGTTTTGTAGTTATTATCTGCATAGATGGTGTTAATTGTGTATGGCACTTCTTTAGTGTTTAGGGGATCTTTATATATGCCCATGGATTGGTTTTGTGGTTTGATAGGGTTGGCCTCATCAAAAGTGATCTCACCTCCATCAATCATTCATTGAATGTCTTGTTTCAAGGAGAAAAAATAGTCAGTGCCATGTCCATTACATTGGTGGTATTCACAAAACTAGTCTAGTATAAAGCCTCTTAGAACTGAGGGCTCATCCGGTGTTGCCAAGCTTGGGTTCTCAGCCAATTCACAGAATCGATCATGTCTTTGAATTGCCGCAGGGGACAATTATTTATGTTTCATCAGCCCAGCCTTCAAGAGTTGGTCAAATAGTTGTGAAGGTTTCATGGGAAATGGTGTGTATTGAGAGGGGTCTCTCCTCTCAAAGTTTCTCCCATGACCCGATGTAGCATTTTGTTATGTGGACGATCTGGGTGTAGTAGCGGGAGCAGGTCTAGTATAGCTAGTAGGGGTGGTAGGTGGTTTACCTTGTTGTCTCATACTTGTTTGTTGAGTTTCTATTACTGCTGCTACTGTTGCCTTAGCCTTTTCTTTGTCTTTTTAAGTGTGTTGATTTTTAAAGGCTAGGTAAGCAGGGTCATGGCTATTTTGGGCCGCCCCTTCTATGTTCTTTATTTGCATAAAAGCTTGGCTTAGAGTGCATGCATTTAAATAGTATAGTTTAGATTTCATGAAATCATTTATGGCTCCCTTTAGGATGGTGAGCAAGTATGTTTCAGGGATTGGTTCATGAAGTTCGTTTAGCGTGGCACTCCATCTCTAAATGAATTTTTGTACAGGTTCAAGCGGTGCTTGTTTTATCTGTATCAGACTGTCTAAGGTTGCTTCAGGTTTTAGGTTGTATTTAAACCTGGTAATGAACTGATGTAAGAGATCCTCCAAAGAGGATATGGAGTTACAAGGTAGGGCTCAGTACCAGTCTAATGCTCTGCCCGTGAGGGACATGGCAAAAAAACATAATATTGCGTGGGGTCATGCCTGAAGCAATAAACATTCTAGTCTAAATATGACCAAATGGGCATTGGGGTCTCCTTCCCCATTGTATTTGGTTAGTTGAGGCAAAGAAACTCCTTTGGGCAGGGTCAATGGTGGTACTAAAGAGCTAATAGGATCATCTTGGTAAAAGTCTAATACCTTAAGCTCTTCATTGTTGGCCATTTTGAGGCATTTTACCTCATCAGTGAGTCCTTGCATCATCTTTTTGGCTTTGGCCTAGTCTTGGGTGCTAGGTGAAATGGTAGGTTGGTTATGTTGTGTAGTATGGAAGTTAGATTGTTGTGCTGTGGGCAGGAAAGAAGAAAGTCAAGTGGTTGGAGGTTGCTCTTGTGGAATATTCATGGTAGGTGCTACTAAGGGTGGCATACTATAAGGAAAGGGTTGTTGTTGTTGTTGTTGCTGTACTTAAGGGATGTTGATGGGTGGAATTGTAGGATCTGGTATGTTGTAATGAGGGGTTTGATGAGGTTACATGCCAGTTACAGCCCACTTTCTAGTCATGATTTGCGAGGGAACACCCTGAACTTGTTGAGTTGAAGTGGTGAGGGATGTTCCTTGGGTTTGAATTTGTGGTATATAGTGAGCAAATGTAGAAGTAGGTATCACAGATGGCATCCCAATCACTTGGGGTGGGAAGGTCACCCCTACATTAGTTTGAAGGGGATGTTGTTGGGGTTGTGCTTGTAAGAGAGGGGGTAATGTGGTGACAAGAGGAATAGTGGGGATGGGTATATTGAATTGAGTGTCAGTCACAGGGAGAGTGGGAATAAGAGTGGATGCTTCCTGTTGAGGTACATGTGCTTGAGTGGTTTTAAATGAATGGAGGGACATAGTCTCCCCTGTGAAAGGGTGAAATAACGAGTTCACGTAAGTATGCAAACTAAGAGTATGGTATGAATCCTCATGTTCAGACTGAGCCGCAAAGTCATCCTCCTCTTCTAATTGAGGATTTATTATGGACTGGTCTAGAGACTGACTCCTTACTAGGAGGAGCTGTGAGATGAGCTCAGAATAATGCTTTGGAAGAGGGATGATGTCATATGGGAAGGGGATGAACTCATGTCCTCCCTTATGAATCAGTTCATACTGCTTCTTAGCCTCCAATTTAGTTTGATCTACTGCCAAACCGGCTTGGATCTTTACACATATAAAATTATACTATTCTTATGTTATGACATTAAATGATGGATTCTTCCCTTGCAGTCTAAGAGATTGGCAAGGTACCCCCTAGGGGTTGACCTCACCGTGGGCCCCTATGGGTTGCATAATGGGTATCGGCATTGCCGTGGGGCCAACGATATCTAAAGTGGGCTTGGTTGAAACATTGGTATTGGCAGTATCCATGATGAAAAGGTCCTAAGTGTAACAAGGTAGATGGGAAATGGTGTCAGCGTACATAGGTGAAAATTTGACCTAGTATGAAACAGGTATACTTGTTAGCATACACCCCCAATGTGCAGACTAGATGCATAGCATATACCTAAGTCTGGCAGCGTGCAGACTGGATGCACAGTGTATGCCTAAGTCTGGCAGTGTGCAGACTGGATGCACAGTGTATAACTAAGTCTGGCATCATGTAGACTAGATGCACAGTGTATACCTAAGTCTGGCAGAGTGCATATGGGCTTGGTAGCATATACACACTGAGATTGCAGTAGATTTGGCTGAATAGGGTGCAAATCTAAAAGGCTTAAAAAATTAGATCTATGTTGATAGGGTGTAAATCTGGGAAAGCCAACTGTAGATCGTGAATCACAGAGAGTGGATCTATAAGATGGACTAGCGGATCTGAAGAGATCTATGGTGGATCATAGTAGATTTAAGCGACAAGAGGCCCTCCTTCTAGTGTCATTTTCTGTACTGTCTAAAATCATTGGTGCAAGGCTAGAATGAAACAGACACCGAGAGATCTACAGACAGGCATAGAAGACCCTACCTTTGCTTGAGGGCGAACTGGAACTAATGAAGGTAGAGTACCTTAGGTGGTCTGCACATGGATCAGACAAGGATTTCCCCAAACGTATGCCAATATGCAACACGTTGGGTTATTTGTAAACGATGTAATAAACGTAAACCATAGCATAAACATATAGGAATATAAGCAAAAAGGTAAACAAGAATGAATGAAAAACTATAACAAATCTTGACCAGAAATGAAGCAACTTTATTGCAAAATGGAGATTATAGTGCATTGGTCTGAACGTAGTTGTGGATCTAACACAAGGTGGACGAAAAGCCTCAGTGTATGCAAAGGGATGATGGTATGCTAGTTTGGACTACAGGCCCAGTGTGAAGGCTGTATGGTTAGCGCGCAAGGTCGAAGTCCAGCATACAGGATTCGTGTCTAGATTTGCCCAATCTCCCCTTGTAAAAAAAATGTTGCCCCCCTTGATCTAGTGGAAAATTGGGGTTTTTATGAGATCTTTGGCGTTAAATTCGGATCTGGAAGGATATGAGTGGCCGTGGGTGAGAAAATTTCGGGTCGGATGACATGTGGCTGTGTTGCCTGGGTGTAAAGAATGTTGCAACTATATAGCGTGCTGCATGCCAGCATGTACATGCTGGTCATGTGAACCCAGCATACAGACTTGACCAACATAAAAGAATTGAACTTTATAGTGTTACAATAGAACATCTTGAACTTGACCCTTGGATTTGGGCTCTGGTGTCATGAGCATGCTACGTATGGATTTTCAACTCATTTGGACTTGATCTAATATGGTTTTGGAAGGCTTCAACTGGTGAATGCTGTGCTACACGTTGGGCATGCAGGTCAACATGCAGGTTGGCTGAATTGCCTGATCGACCTCGCTTTTGGGTGTGCACATTGGGCGTGCATGTTGGACGTGCAGAGTATGTATGCTCAACGTATAGGTCATGGAAGTACATCATTTTGAGGTTGAATATTCATTTTTGGGAGCCTGGGATGATGCCTAATATTTGTCTTGCCTCTGAGAGTCGATTGTAGGTGGAGATCTTATTCTGGGGTGCCTGTTTTGAGAGATCCTTGATGGTGCACGCTGGGCATGCACGCTTGCTTGCATGAATGAAAACCCATTATTTAGAGCCCAAAACTTGATTTTTAGGAGCTTGAGAGCTTCTGGGGACCTTGGGGAAGGTCCTGGGGAGTCCAGACGCTTAATTCTGGCATGTTTTGGCTTATTTTTGGGGCCCCAAAGTTGCTACATGCTGAGTTGCATGCTGGGTGTGCAGGCCCATGTGCAAAAAGTATACTTAGCTTTGGCTAAGTGTTTTGAGCTTGAAACTTGTAGTTCTTGCTGCCAGATGTTGATGTAGTCTCCAATGGATCTCAGGGAACTTTTTCTTACTTGATTCGAATCTGTTTGATGCTGTTTGTGAAGTTCGCAAGTTTTGGTCATACTGGGAAGCATCATGACTTAGCTTGATTCTTGTCTGAAAGTGTTAGGTCCAAATTTTTATGGTGTTTCATTACTGGGTAGAATTGAAAATCAAGATTGCTAGTTTAGGGTCTTTGCGGACCATTCCCAAGCTGAGTTGTAGCTCAAAATTGCCAGTTTAAGGTCTTTGTGGACCGTTACTAGGTAGAACTGGAAACCACAATTGCTAGTTTAAGGTGTTTATGGACCATTTCTAGGTAGATTTTGTAAAGATGAAGTAAAAAGATGGGATAAAATTTTGGTGGGCCCA
Source organism: Gnetum montanum (assembly GCA_015680685.1). Lineage (NCBI taxonomy): Eukaryota > Viridiplantae > Streptophyta > Gnetopsida > Gnetales > Gnetaceae > Gnetum > Gnetum montanum. Next base: position 896,609 of record MNCI01027637.1, read on the forward strand.
CCTGTTATGTTGCGAATAATCACTATGCTATAGTGCAACTATGGCACAATAATGCTATGCTATAAGGGGTGTCCCATGTTAATTGGAACATGAAAGTGGCAAGTGTTTTACCACGTCAACTATAAATAGGGGTTTAACCCCTAGTAAACTTGTCATTTTCATTGTTAGAGCTCACACCCAGAGCGTAGCACGATCGAGTAGAGAGAGTGTAACAAGCGTAGCGTAGCAGTTGGTAGAGAAAATTTATGAGCAAGACAATGGCATCAAAGGTGAATGTAAGCATTGAGGACTTGTCAAGGTAGATGAGGTGAAGGAAACTCTAGGATGCTTGTCCAAGGTGCATGGTGAGATGCGACAAGAGGCTCCATCATCTGAGTAAGTTGCTATGTTATCCTTATTTTCTTTAGATGATGAATTGGATTAGATTGCTATTTCAATTATTGTGATGAAATTTGCATCTACTACTACTTTGTTGGTTGCCATTTTGGCCACTATGCTATTGTTGTCGCTATTTGGCCACAACAGCCATATGGATACTACACTGTAGCTTCATGCAGCATTGCCCTAGCCGCCATTGTTAAGAATGGCGACTGGATTGTCATGGGGGTTTGGGTGACTCTAGGTAGCATAGTGCATGCCTAGCGTAGTGTGCCACCCTTAGAGGGGTTTAGTTATTTATAGACATTTTTATGGTAGCGTGATGCATGTTTAGCGTAGTGTAGTGTAAGCTATTTTGTGCAACAAGGTAGGGTTGGAACAGTGAGGGCACAACAAATTCTCCCTCGTCTGTGTGGTTAGATTGTAGGGTTGTTGTTGTTATGATACTTTGCTTATGCTATAAGACCCGTAGGCCATTATGTTGGCAATCTGTCATATTGCTAGGCTGTCAAATTTGTAGTGCTAGTACATTGTTAAATTCACTATTCTACCAAATTTGCTATACTGTGACACCGCCTACCATGGTCTACTTGTTATACATTACATTGCATGTCATGCATTCATCTTGCTATGCTACATGTAACGCAACCATCATCCTTATGAAAAAGTGTTGGTTGTTACGTTGTGTTGCATTACATATGTCTTTTGTGTTGTTCTGTGTAATATGTAACTATCGCATTATGGTGTGTACCCGCTGTTGTTGCATTATGCTGGACTTAACCATTATGCTATGCTACTTCCAAATCTTCTTTTTAAAAGAGGGGTTTGTAAGTGGAGGATCATGTTATGCTACATGTAAACAGATGGTCACACTATGCTACGTGTAAACATCACTTGAACACAGTGTTAACGTTTGATGCTTTGTTGTGTAGGGTCATGTTTAAACCTGTCTTGATTGTCCTTGAACTTGTGGCCACCGTCCCTCCTCCCCATGCACATGTGGGGAAGTAGGTGGTTTGGTTCTGGGAGGGTGCACGAGACTTCTTACAGTTCCTCCTCTGTCATTTTAGTGTGACCATGTGGTCACACTTATTAGTCGAGACAAGAATTGCAATTACATAAACATTGTTGCCTAGGGAAAATTAGGGCATTTTGAAGTTTTTAGTTGATGGGGTGATTGGAGGTGAAGATATAGAAGGTTCCAACTAGTTTCCAAGAGGCTTGAGGCACTTAAGTTGGATCTAGGACATGCCTAGGTACCAATGCTCTCACTTATATAACACATTATACGTTGCCCGTCACATGGGCACTTGTTTTTAGAACCCACCTAGAACCATTTACTATGTCAGTGGGTGAGTTTTGTGGAGGTATCATAACATGTTGTATAATATTTATGATGCTAGATAGAGGTGTTAACTATATTTTTTTGTATTTCTAGGTTTTATATTGATGGGAATGATCTTCACGATGACACAGATGCCTTGGCGTTGGCACAGACGACCTTGTAAGAGTTCTCCTCTACCAAAAACATGTGCATCAGTGTAATAGGATAACTTGGGGCTTGAGTTTAAAACCTACCCAACCAAGTATTCCAAATTTTATGGAAAGTGTAAGGAAGCTGATTGGTTGGATAGGGAGTGGGCATCCCTCAGACCGCTTACCATTGAAGACATGCTAATGGAACTCTGATCATTTCCTATGCCATTTAAACCTGGTATGCTAAGCTGTGGATTCATTGTTATGTGTTCAAGTGATGATGTGCTTTCATGATTTTTTTTATTTATTATTTTTTCTAAATTTTTCTTTTTATTTTACAAACTGTTATAATGGCGATAGAATGCCAAGAGGTCACTGTGATCGCCTCTGGGCGTAATGAAACCAGCCTCTTTTTCAAGTACAGGGAGGTGGAGGAGACTCACTGTTGGCTCTGCAATGGGGCTCTAGCCACCCTTGTCCACAACCTTTAAGAGGCTAAGCTCATGAATTTGTTTTTGGCTATAAACTCAAGTGTCCCCCCCCCTGGCCGAAATGCTTTCCCTAGCTGATTCCTTCACTGAAAAGGTTGACCGCTTCTGTACACGTGTTCACAGTGTACAGGTGGTGTTTAAAATTGATGACCAACTATTTGTGGATCTTTTCAGTGTCCCTTATGATGGTCTCCCTATAGGAGAAAAATCTAAGAAAGATTCAAACCATCAAGGGAACATCAAGGAGTGGCTAGGGACAACTAAGGACCGAAAGGGGATCTACATTGAGAAGGTCAGGCTAAAGGTGGCCAAAATGATTTACCCTGTCTTCTGTGCCTATGCCTTCCCCAAGCTACTCTCCCAAAGAAAAATCCTTGGAGTGTAGCAGGCTTGGATAATGAGGAATGTCATGGAAGAAGGAACTCACTACAACTGGGCCAAGTACCTCTCTGAGGCTTGCAAGCTGAAATGGTCAAAATTCATGGGAAGCTTGAGTCCCGTTTCAACGTGCACTACACCTTCTTTGTAGCTTTCTTATGACACTTTGTATAATTCTTGGTAGTCCATGAGAATGACATCTAGGTGCAAAAAGACCACAATTATATTTCTAGACCATGGATTTGCTAGATTTTCCATACCACCAAATCCCAAGATCCCCCAGAGGCTATTGGGGAATTACTTTCAATAACAACAAGGGATTGGGTGGCACACCCCTTTCATGCCTAGGATAGTGTGGGAGAGGTACCCCCCATTAACATAGGCAATGTGATAAGGGGGAAATGTCTCATTGCAAAAATAGTGAAGACTAGGTTGCAATGTAAGAAATATCATCCTGCTGAAAAGCCTCCTCATACAAATGAAGAGAGGGAAAAGAAGCTGTGACTTAAAATTTGTAGAGTGTAGCCCCCAATTGGTAAGTGAGTTTGACTATTTAATTAACAGTTTCTATGCTATGATACACTAGGTAGCATTGCACGGCATAGCGTCTATTCTACATTGGTGTATCTTGCCTACTGTAATTATGTTTTATTAGTAGAGGAAGAAGAAGAAGAAGGGGAGGAAGAGGTTATGGCCCCTGGAATAGGGATAATTGGCAAAGATGAAGAGGCCCTTGCCACAAAAGAAAAGGATCTAGCTGACCAAGAAGAGGCCCTTGCTGATGAGGAAGAGGTCCCTATTGATGACCCTTTTGTCGAGTGTGGTTTAGTACCTAAGGGGCATATGAGTGTTGAGGACGTTGCTACACTACTGGATCAGCTGGAAAGAGAGGGGCTCCAATTTGACACTAGTGAGTTTGACCACTTATTTGATAGTGTGCCGATGGGTGACCCCCCCTGCTATCACCCTTGAGGGTTTTTTGGGTAGGAGATTTACACTATCATTTATGTGGTTCGTTAGCTTTGTTGTAGCAGCTAACATGTTTTATTGTGCATCAGACACCACTGTTGATACTCTTGGTCCTTCCTCGATCCATCTCCAACAATGGGCTAAGACCCTTGACAAATTCACTTTATGAAGGGGGTGGTCGATGACATGATTGACTGTCTGAGGCAGATTGACCCTGAGATTGGTAAGTTAAAGTTTCTACGCTAGGCTTTATATATTGTTAACATTTCACTATGTCGTTGTGACTAATGCCCTTCCATGCATGATTGGTAGCTTCCCACCTAAAGTGGGATCCCAAGTACGTGGTTGAGGTTAACACTGTATCCAAATTTCTGCTGGAGGTGACCAAAGTACCTCGTCACATATACGATGAAGCAAGTAAATGTGCATTGTACCCAACATGCTCTCTATGGGAGTGCAAGCATGTAAATGAAGACCTCTAGATATGGGTGCAAAATGTTAAAAAGGAGAAGGCTAGCCTAACCACTGAGGTGGGGGATCTCCAATCCAGGAATGAATTCCTATAGGCCCAAGACACTCATGATGGTAATTGGTGTACAACCATCATCGACTATGCAAGATATTGGATGACTGTGCAAAACAACAATGAAGCCACACACAAAATAATTGAATAGTGCATGCAAATGGACCTTCTAGCTTAGAAGAACCAAGACTGGAAGGATTATAGCACAAAGGTTTACAAGTAGGAGCAGGCACAGAAGAATCACAAACATATGTATAAAACAAAATGTGCTACCTACCGTAAATAATATTAGGATGCTTCAGTCAAGTTGCATACCCATGAGCTATTTCTTGACATTATTGGTGCTTCTAGGACTTATGAGAGGTTCATGCAATAGGTGACAGTCAGTGAATCTCCTAAAAGGGAGATGACTCTACCTGCAGGTGAGACCACCACTACCACCTTTTCTCTAGGACCACCCTAATGGACATTTGTAGAAAAGAAGAAAGTTGTAGCGAGCATTGATCTAGGAGATAGGAATTAGGCCAACATCATTGAGGAGGAGATCCTGCAACATCTCGTGGCCGACATGGATCAGATGCCCCCCGAAATGTACATGGGGCCATCTCGGGTTAGTCACCTTTTAGAGTCTCATAGTTTATTTTATTTTAGCCTTTGTTGTAGCTTTAATTGATTATTTTATTTTCTTTGTTGCGTAGGATCCAAACCAAAGCACAGGATCCAATGAAGCAGGAAATGGTGGTGTAGGTGAAGACTCATAGTGTAGCACCAAGAAATTTTAGTCTTGTCTTTGAATTTACAAAAAAATTGTAAACATTATTAATTGATATTGAATGAAGAATATAACGTGAAGAGATTTATTTGATCTTGGCTTATGTGTTGTATTTATTTTTATTCTTTGTCTTTTTAAACTCCTTGGGAGTTTTTCATTTTAGTTTTAGGCCATTTCGAGTAGTTGCTTAATGACGATTTTTTAATATTTATTTTTATCAATGTCTTGGAGTAATGAAATTTCCAGTTTTAGGCCTTGGTGGGCCATGATAGGTAGTTTAAGGCCATTTCGAGCCGTCACTAGTTTTAGGCCATTTCAGGCCCTCATAAGGTGATAAATAAAATAAAATAAAAGTTGCTAGTTTTAGGCCTTAGCAGGCTGCAATGTGATGCAAACAATGGATGTAATGTGAACAATGTAAATAATGAGGAAGATGCTAGTGTAACAATGAATATGAAGAAAACAATGTGAACAGTGAATGTATCATTGATGCAAGTAGTGATCATGGTGTAAGCAATGCAGTAGTTACGCTAAAGAAAACAACGATCATTCTCTCAGCTATTTCCTAACCCATCATGGGCTCAGTGACACGTATGGTTGGGGGGCCTAGTTGTGATACTCATTTATGTCATTGTCTACTGCTTGAAAGGGCAACTCAGCCCATGTTGCTTCTTTGTTTGAACTGGTTTCAGCTTGTTTGGGCATTCTAGTTTGGACAAGGGCTTGATCTTTAGAGATTTTTACCTTTGAACCTTACTCCATTCCCATATTTTTAATGGCCTGGGGAGCCATTTCATCATCATTAATCACCACTTCCCCTCCCGTGTAGGGTAAGTGAATCTCCTGGTGTATTGGAGAGGAAATAGCTATCAATTAGGCCAACCATGATCTCCCCAAGATCAGGTTGAAACCAAGAATCTCCTCCATGACTATGAAGACTACACTTGTGGGGAACTGGTCCCCTACCACAAAGTTAATATGCACAGTTCCTTTTACTAGCACACGCGCCCCATTAAACGATTTCAAGCAGGATGTCGTTGTGGGCTTGATTTGATATACCAAGCCCAATTTGTCCACTATGGGGAAGGGGATGACATTAGTAGTGGCCCCATTATCAACATGTACCCTTCAAATCATATGCTTCCTAACCCAAATTATGATGAATAGGGGTGCTATTGTCACTTGACCCTTTTCAGGGTTGTCCTTGATGGACTCATCATGAAACGTTAATTAATATGGTTGTGGTTTGTCGGCCACAGAAGGAAACATGACTGCATGGATCGCTTTCTCTTCTGCCAACATGTTTTCATCAACTATTATGAATGTTAACATGTGAACCATGGCCTCACAATGCATATTGGAATTCATTATCAAGTCATATAGGCTTAAAGTTGTGTTGTTCTATTTCAGAGCTTGTTTGACCTGGTTGAGGACGTTGAAAAGATCTTGTCTGCCATCTTGTTGTTTGCCACACTTTTCCTTTTCCATTCGTCCTAGGAGATGAATCTCATAAGGGGGGGGGGGGAGGTAGTTTCAAGTTGGGCACTAGGCTTTCTTGGGTGGTCTGGTGACAAATGCATGCACATGGCATTATTAGTTGCTGACAATGAGGTGGCCATAGGCACTAAGGACAAGGGGGTAGACTTGGGAGGACTTAATGCGGTGTGTTCCTTAGCCACCTTGTCTGCTAAATGCCCTTCCCATTTTTTTGAATGAGGAGGTTGCATTGTTAATTTTGTTGCTTGGCCCTATGTGGCAGATGCACTTGAATGTTTTGGCACCTTAATGACAAATGGTGCCTGTGGTGCTAGTGCAGGTGGGGCAGTTCTGAGCACAAAGGGTTTGGGGACGAACATCTAAGGAGGGACCCTGAGGACAAATGGTTATCACAACATTATTTTTGTTGTTGTAGGGATTGTTGTAATTCAACGAGGGAAACTTACCATGAATGGTTGCTATAGTGGTTCTATGTTACCATCAATGCCAACAACATTAATTTTGTACCCCGTGTTGTTGGCGTTCAAGGGATCTTTGTACATATGCATGGACTGATTTTCTAGGTGAATAGAACTACTTTCTTCTAAGATAAGCTTGCCCTAATCGATCCTGCATTGGATGTCATCCTTCAATGCTAGACAGTAGTCTATGTTGTGACCACAAAGTTGATGGTAGTCAGAGAATCGTTCTAGCCTGAAGTTCTTAGGAATTGGCAGCTCATTGGGCATGGCCAAGGAGGGGTTCCTAAGAAGGTCACAATATTATTGATGACATTTGGTCACCTCCTTAGACATCCATTTATGTTGCATAAATCCAACCCCTATCAATTTCTTCAAGAGTTCTGAAGGATTAATGGGCAATGGTGTGTACTTTGAGCGATCCTTGCACTCAAAGTTGGGCTTCAGATGGGTTGACATTGTAGGTGTCGATGTTGAGGGTTGAGTAGCATTACTTGAGCTAGATGTGGTATTACTTGACGTTGTGGCTACCTTTTTGTTGTTGTTATTGTTGTTATTTGGTTTAGTCTCGTTAGTAACAGCGGCCACCATAGATGTTATGGCCTTACCCTTCTCTTTGTCCTTTTTTAGGTACGCATTCTTGTATGTGACATAGGCTGGGTCTTTGCTAGCCTTGGCCACGTCTTGGATGCTCTTGGTTTGAGTGAAAGCTTGACTGAGGGAGTGTGGGTCTAGGTAGTAAAGTTTTGATTTAATAAAATCATTTACTGCCCCCTTGAATATGGCCAACAAGTGGGCCTCCACTATGGGCTTGCATATTTCATTCAAGGTAGTGCTCCACCACTATATAAATTTTTGCACTAACTCAACGGGTCTTGCTTGATGCTCATCAACTAATCTAGTGTAACTTCCAACTTCAAGTTATACTTGAAGTAGGTCATGAATTGACTTAGTAGCTCCTTTAGAGTTGAGATAGAGGCGCGTGGGAGTGCATGATACTAGTCTAGAGCTTTGCCTATCAAAGACATGGCAAAGATGTGGATGATAGTGTGCAGCCACTATTGCAACAATAGAGATTTAGATCTAAACATAACTAAATGTGTGTTGGGATTTCCCTTCCCATTATATTTTGTGAGTTGGGGGAGTGGCATCCTAAGGGGTAATGTGAGCATGGGGACGACTGAGTTGATGGGGTCATCATGGTATAAATCCATGACCTGCATCGTGTTGGAACCAGAAGCTTTGAGATGTATAGTCTTTTTAGTGAGGGTTTGGATAAGTTGGAATGCTTGGTCCAAACTTGGTGACATTGCAGATGACTGCTGGGTTGCATGACCAGCTATCGTATGTGCCAATGGGGGTTGCGGTGGAAGGGCAGTGGCCTGGCCAATGGGGAATGTTGTTGGTGTCGCTCCTGTGAATGGTGCTACTTAGGCCATCCACCACCTGGTGGGTGATGCTATTGGTGGGGTGGCTGTTGGTGGGGCTGTGGGGTTGGTAATTTATGTGATTGATGGGGTGGACCACAGCCTTGTGCTTGGTTGTACCACTTCTAGGACTTGGTATGCTTGGTGGGTAACGTAATGTGAAATATGGGAGGATTATGAAATAGGGAGAGAAGTGGTTGGGGTCCACCATGGGGTTGGGGCTGGGCCTACTGCTAATGGCAGGATAGGTGTAGATGATGAAATGGAAGTAGAAACTCCATGCAATTGTGACGTAGGCACAGTGTGCACATATGGCAATGTAGTTGTGACTGGCGCTTGGTACGATGATGGGAAAAAGTGAGGAGGGAGAGTGCCTGAGAATGAAACTAAAGGGGCAGCATGTTGGTATGCTGAGGATAGGGGATGGCTACCCATGGTTGACAAAAGTGTAGGTTGTGGTAGGGTCACAAAGGGGGTAGAAGCAAAGTGCGGGTTTGATCAGAAGACCATGGTGGGAAGGATAACCACAGGGTAGGTTTAGCCACCACCCTCGTTATGGGAGTCTAGGTCTTCCTATCCATCTTGGAACACCTCATCGTAATGGGATGTTGTATCTCACTCCCTAGACTTACTGACTCGTATTAGCTAGTCCAAGATCCACTGATACATGTTTGTTAAGTGGATGGTAACGTCAGGGGTAGGGATAAATTCCCTCTCATTTTGATGAAGGAACTTGAAGTTACATTTGTCTTCGAGTTCTTGGCCATCCAAGGGTAGATTCTCCTGGATCTTTGTGTAGAGGAAGTCATAGCGCTCTGCATCTTGTGCCAAGCACTCAGTTGACAGGTGTTGGAGCCTAAGAGATTGACATGGCACCAGCAGGTGGTTTCTTGGCACCTATGGTATTTTGAGCCAAGAAAGGAACCTCAAGGTTCAAGGTGGGAACAACAGTCATTGTAGGAATCATTTTGTGTGATTAAAAGGAAATTGCAAATGAGAAACATAGAAATCAATAAGTGATCAAAGGCTTTTCATCCCACCAGGTTCTAAAAGAACCATTATTATGACCAGTCTACACCACACAATGCATAGACAACTACAAGGGTTTCACATCTATGCTAATAGTTGACAGGGTACAGATAGCATGTAGGATTACCTGTAAGATGCAAAAAGAGCACCAAAATGCCCTTCTTCTAGTGCCAAAAACTATAGCGACTGAAAATGTTAGTGGCTGGAACACCAAGAGGTTTCCAAGCATACAGTTTAACCCCAGATTCGTGTGAGGGACGTGTTGGAGAGAAATGGAAATGGGGTGCCCTAAACAGTCTAGTCAATTAGATAGGGACTTAATCAGTGTAACTTAACCTTTCGTAAACATTTTTTTTAGAAATGAGGTATGCAAGTGAAGCGATAATTAACCAACATAAAATGATGAAAATTGATGTAAAATACGATGATAATGAACAAAGAGTGAAACAAATTTGGGTGAGGAAATGCACCACCCCAAGATCAAGGATCTAATCTTTGTTTTGTTGGAAGATGTACAACTGAACATGCAACACTAGAGAGGCATAGCTTACACAGAGCAGTATGGTCATAGGTCTCTGAACTATAGTTGGTAAGCTACTATTCAGGATTCTTCTACTTGCCAATCTGCTAGCCAAGATGCCAAAATGATAAACCCGCAAAAGGATGTCTAAAGTCAACTAGAGTGCTTAGAGCCAACTAGAATGCTAAAAATGCCAACTATGCTCTCCAAAATCCAACCTTGCAAAAAGCCAACCAACCCCTTGAACATTGTTCTTTAGAGTATTTATAGGGCTAGGAGTAGGAGAAAAACATGGTCTAGATGCCACATGTCCTAGGCCCCACGAGGTGCAAACATAGCTGTGCTATTTGGGTGTGTGATGTTGAATGTGAACCTTGCTACATTGTGACCATACTACTAAAACTGCATGTGCCAAAATCTAGAAAGCATACCAACAACGAAAGAAAAATGGAGCCTATACTCCTGGACTACATCTTCCCTACTCTTGCAAGTAGGGTCAAGCATAGGGACAATTTTGAGGATTGACGAAGGATATGCAAAATGAAGAAAACTTGCTAATTTTATCTGCTAAAGAGGTGCCAGGGTGAGAATGATAATTACCAACTGTTTTGGAGGTAACTGAAGATATATTGATGCCTGCATGCAAGTGTTGCATTACTTATGCTATCCAACATGTTGGCATAGTGTAAGTAATTACACGCTACGTTGTGCTATGCTACGTAGCATAGCATAGTGTAGCCATCGGTCTTGAAAGGAGTCTTACCTAGAAGCGAAGAGCATCTATCTGAGGCCCAGTTAGGCAAGCAACTACAAATTTGTCTTCCATGTTGGAAATCCTTCAGACCTACTGAGTTCATCCTTAGGGCATTCTATTGTTTTGCATCCTTGCTACGTTGTGCTATGCTATGTAGTGTAGCGCAATGTAACAACCAATGTGACATGGATCCTTGTTAATTTGTAATGTTTTATCAGGAAACTTTGCTTAAAGCTTGAGGGCCAAGTGGGATAGGCAGTTTTGAAGGTGAAAGCGTTGCCAAGTGTAATCCTCTTACTGGCACCATTTGGCATAGGGGCCTTTGTGTGTTCTATCCTTGCTATGCTATGCTACGTTGCATAGCATAGCATAGTGTAGCATCCCATGTTGGTCGAATCCTGACTCATTTTTGCAAATGTTTTGTCATAAAATATTTGTCATGTCTTTGTGTGTTTGTAGAGCAAGCTTGTTTGATGATTGAAGCAGAGGAAAGTGGTTTTACCCCATCAGAGTTATTCGAGTGGGCATGTTGTCAAAGTATATCCCCGCTATGTTGTGCTACACTACATAGCATAGCACTCAAATTGAGATAATTCTTGACAAAATTCACCACATTCTATTGCACCATATCACTCATGCTTCAGGGATGAAATAGGGAAGATGCTCTGGAAGATTGGCTTGTTATCAACTTGCATCTTGGACATCTGATTGGTCTCTTCAAGGCTTGCTATGCTATGCAGTGTAGCAAATATTCTCCATTAGAAAACTTGTCAAACTGTTTTGCTCATCCTGAACACTTTCAACAACTCCTAGCATGGTCCTTGGATAGACTATTAGCTGGGTCAATTGTCCAGTTGGGCAGGCTGGTGAGTCTAGCAAGCCTATCAGCCTTGGAGATAGAAAACTTGTCAATCTATATAGTCTATCCTTAGTGCCTACATTGTCTTGATGGCCCATCATGATGCTACACTTGTGGAAGTCCTTTCTCGAATTCCAAGACTCTACTGAAGCATCAGGGTCCTAAAAGTTTATGGTGTTTCAAGGCCTTGTATTATTGGATGTAGAAGTTCTTGATGTTGATGGTTGATTGGTTGTAGAAAGGGCCTTGCGTTGTCTTGTTTTTGATCCTTGTGTGATTTTATTATCTTTGGACATAGTGAACATAGCTATATGGTTTTGTCTACCCTTCTCATTGTCCTTCTGTGTATGTTGATTTTTGTATGCCACATAAGTGGGGTCATGGCTAGCCTCAACAACATCCTCTATGTTCTTAGTTTGCAAGAAATCCTAGCTAAGGGATCACGAATCTAGGTAGTATATTTTACACTTGATAAAATTATTTACCATCCACATGAAGATGGCTAGAAGGTGGATTTCAGCTATGGGTTTAGGAATCTTGTTCAATAGAGCATTCCATTGTTGGATGAACTTCTAGGCAATTTCAAGAGGCTCTTACTTGATTTTCATCAATTGGTCTATGATGGTATTTGATTTTACTTTATACTTGAAATGATTCACAAATTGTGAAATTAAGTCTTCTAGTGAGGTGACTGATCCTCTTGGTAATGCATAGTACTAGTCTAATGCTTTCCCTATAAGAGACATAGGGAAGATTATCATGATTATGTGAGGCCAAGCCTATAGAAATAGGCACTTGGAATAGCATATGGTGAGGTGATCATTTGGATTACTATCACCATTATACTTGGTAAATTGTGATATAAGAATGCCTAGGGGGAGAGTTATTTATGAGATTATTGGATTGATAGGATCATCCTAATAGAAGTCCATTATTTTTGCCATCTATGCAATATAGGCCTTGAGTTTATGTAATGCTTCCATGAGGTCTTGGATCATTTAGAAGGCCTCATCCAAGTCTTGAGGCATTCTAGCAAGTTGTGGAGTTTTTACATATAGTTGTGGTATAATTTGGAAGGCTTTTGGCCTCGTGATAGGCAACGATAGAGATGGCAAAGGTTGAGTAATCACTATTGCAAGGGGACTGAATAGTGAAAATGAACTTAGAGTAGGTATTTGAGGAACAAAGGGGGTGAATGGGGTGTGAGACACTTGGGTCTCCTAGGGTCCCATTGAGAAGGCCATTGGTATGAAGAAGGGATGAGTTGTGGTCAACACCATAGGTGATTGCCATGGAAACCAAGGATACATGGCAAAATATATGGGTGAGAAAAGGGAAACCAATTAAGACATAGGTTATGCTTGATGGGTGGCTATGATGGGCATTGAACCAAACATAGTAGGGTAGGTGGGAGGAGAGGAGGGTTGAGGAACTTGCTCATGGAAGAGGCTAGAGAGATCAAACCAGATGGAGTGGCTTGGGGAGCAAATTGTTGGAAATGACTTTCTATGAAGTTATCAGTCTCCAGTTTAGCCTCAAATTCATTAGGTTCTTCATGGTAGCTCTCCAAGTTAGCCTTCTCACTTTACTCATCCATATTAATTAGTTGGACTCATATGCATGTATGGATGTCATTTAGTTGTATTTTTTCATAGGAGGAAGGGATGTATTCCTTTTCATTCTTGTGGATCAACTCAAAATCAAGCTTGTATTCGGCTTTTTCATGTGGGATGAGTAGGCCAATTTATATTTTGATGCATATGAAGTTATAATAATCTTCATTTATAATAGTAAAATCTAAGCTTTGGCCTCTTTACTTGAGCTATTACCTTCACTCAGCCATACATGGATCCTTTAGATCATACACATACATTGTGTTTCGGTTGGTGGCCATATTGATCAAGTTAATAGGAAATATAGTTGACTTGCTAAAAGGAATTGTTAGGTTTAATTAATTTGGTTGTTTAATTAAAGGTTCCAATACATGAAAATGCTCAAAGTGAATAAGTGCTCTTAACTATGAAACTAATAAAAACTAGTGTAGGTGGCTATAGTAGTGTTATGCATTACATTGGTAAAAAAGAAATTTCAAAATTAATTGGTTTTAAAGTTTTTTGGTTTTGAAGTGCAGACTTGCACTACAACTTGTTATTGGAAAAGATTGGTGTGAAAGTGTCAAATGCAATTTTTTATTTTTCTCAATGGTTTTTACTTCACCTAATGTGCACTAGTAAAACTATACTATTTTTTATAGACAATGTGTTCATTTTGGTTTTAAAATGAAAAGATATGGTGGGTTTCTAGTAAGAAATAGGCTGTTGATAAAGAAAAAGAAAGTTTTTAGGTTTTCCTTGTTAAAATGTTTGTATAGTTTCCTTTATGGAAAAACTACACAAGGTATTGATGTGTAATAAAAAAAATGCTATTTCCTTCCAAAAGATACACTAGGTATCTTGGAAAACTATGTTGGCGTTATGAGAAGCAAGTGTGTTGGTTTTGCTAAACAAATGTAAACTAGTTTTAAAAACTATACTAGGTTGGAAAGCGAAATCCAATGGAAATTTTTTTGTGGTTGCAAGTGAATGGTGGCTAGAAAAAAGTACATTAGCCTTTGGAAAACCCAAAGGCCAAATTTTAAGAAGTAAATATTACAGGTTGCACATGAGAATACACTAGCTTTCAAAAGTCCAGCAATTGTTGTGAAATTTGTAGGAGCATCCAATTTTACTGCAATAAATATGTTGGGTATAATTTATAGGAGAGTGGATTGCTACATTGATTTCTTAATAGATTTCAATGAAAATCTTAAAAGTTTTAACTTGTAAAAAAAAAATTTTGAAAAGGGAAAAGAAGGATTGGATGAAAAACTTGGGTGGAGATCCTCCTTCTAACATCAAAAACTATTGCATTGGAAAAATTTGATGCTAGAAAACCAAAAATTCCATGTGGAACAATTTAGCTTCTAATTCCAAGGACCTCTAAGAAGATGATTTGAAGTGCCCTAGATGGTCTTGTCAATCACTAAGGAACTTAGAAATCATAAAATTGGTTTAAAAAATTGAATATAAAACATAAATCTAACCAAGAGAAACAAAAAAAAAACTTGCACAAAGCAAATGAGCTACAAATTTTATTAAAAGAAAATAATACTTGTAGATACAAGAGAGTTCAAGGAAGTACAAGTTTTTGTGCCTAAAACGTAGAAAGAGCTATGTGAGAGATGGTTGTAGTCTTGGTGGAATTAGCAGAGTGCATTTTGCAGTTAGTCAACTCCATGATCTAGGTGCTCCAAAGTTCCACTCTTGAAACTCTTCACTAGTTCCTAGGTACAGATATGCCTGGTGGATGTTGAAAATAGTTTCTTACTTGTTGGACTTCTTAGTGCTCTGCAATGCTTTAAGAGTCTCTATGCCCAACTAAATGAAAATTTGCCAAAAAGTATATTAAATGTATTCATATCTTGTTTTTATAGGCCATATGGTTGCTAATTTAGAGCTACAAATTTTTCCCATGTTTGCTGATAGATTGGTATAATTTGCAAGTATGATAGGCCATCCATTATAGCACAATTTCCCACTTATGGTAATTTTGATGCACAAGGGCCATCAAACAATATGTTGGTTCCTATTAAGAGTTATTTGGCCTTGAAAAATACACTAGCTTCACCAAAACTATGTTGGCCTTGCAAAGCTATATTGGTGTCATAGAAACTATGCTAGCCTTACAATGAAAATTAAAGTCTAACAACTGCAATGCTAGCTACAAGTGGTTATAGTGTATCTTTTTGACAAACATAAAACCCATGAAAAATCCAAATTTGGCAACTCCCAATTCATTTTCAACCTCCTCAAGCCTAAATACATACATAACTCTTTCCAGTTGAGAAGTGAGGCATAACAGCATATGAGTCATTTTTTAGCCTTAAAAAATCAAAGTATTGTTGGCGACCGTTTGGGACACAACCATCAACAAGGATTTAGGTGCCTGCTGGTCTCTGAAAACACCAAGGCCTAGATACCTCCAAATAGACTCAGTAGTTAATGTGAATATGTGTGTGTGCTGTTGCGGCATGCAGTTGTGAAAAATGAAATGATTACATTGTGTGTAAATTATGAATGACTTATCTTAAAGAGATTCAGCCAACTTTGCCAAGTACTGTGAGTTGTTGAGAGTTCCTATTTTGTTCAATTGCCTAGTCTACGCGGTCCTTATAATACCTACTTGTAACAAATAAAATTTTGCAAAAACATTTGAGCACAACTCT
>MNCI01027637.1:912456-990999 GCA_015680685.1 Gnetum montanum
AACCTTCAAAATACTTGACAATTTCTGATTGAAATACCACAAAGATTCACTTTAAAGATAAAAATAAGCTATTCTAGTCCCATCAAAATACCAAAGATTTTTTGAACCCTCTTGACTATTGAATCGTTCAACGGCATGACTACAAGCAGAGGCTCTCTTACAACGATCTCAATAGCAGTCCTTATACATTGCACAACAATAAAATTTACTACTAAAATGCTCTTAACGCTTTCAAACACAAGTGCTTCTATGGCAAAATTTTAACAGAAATTTTCTATCAGGCAACAAGAACAATAAGAGCAATCTAAAAATCCCAAAATTACTTGCCAAGGATGATACTATCTAAACCACTAGCTAAAAAATTTAAACAAAATAAACAATAATAAGCATAAATCACAAGACCATGACAAAGAGGCTGAAATCCTTTCTTTAGCAAGTCATCTTACAAGCAATCTTTCACACTTTCTTATTTACAAATGCTCTTCTCAAAGTGTGTCTCCAAGTGAGAGCCCAAGTGTGATCCAAAAATGAGACCCCAAGTGATGATTTTTCCTCCTTGATCCCTGAAGCCTTTTTATAGGGTTCAAAGGTAGGTAGGTAAGTTACAAAATATCTTGGGTGGTTATAACCACCATAGAGAGAAAAAAGATGCAGGTGACAAGTGTCCTATTCAGTTACCAAGTGTCTTCATTTAGTTTCCAAGTGGTCACCATGGAGATAAAAAAGTTGTAGTTGACACGTGTCCCATTTAGTTGAAAAGTGGCCTTTGTGGAGATAATGAGGTTGTAGTTGACAAGTGGCCTTTGTGGTGGTTATAACCACCATTTCAATTAACAAGTTCTCAATTCATATGGGACTTTGAACAATTGTTGCACAAATTCCCTTTTTAAATCATAAAATATTTTATTGTTATTTACATCATAGTAATAGAGATAATAACCATGGAGTTGATGCATACATGGATGGGTTAATATATAAATATATATGTAAATGTATACAACCAAATGCATAAATGGAGTGGTGCTCTCATGTTTTCAACACAAAGTGAGTGTCACGTTATGTAGATTATAGTTTAATCATGTAGATAGTATATAGTTTATAGTGTCAACACATAGCATTGCTTGGCGTTATGTAGTTTGTGTAGTGGTTGTAGTAGTCCAGGTTCAACATGAAGACACCATTGGTGAGTCTGGCCATCGTTTGTATGAACGCGCTCATGCGGGACAATCATTTGTATGAGTAGATTTTAGTTCATCATCTTCAAATTTTCTACCATTGTTAATGACTTGAAATTCAAATCAACATTAGGGTCGTTTTGCGGATAACAGAGTTGGGAGTACTAGGATTGTATATCTTGTATTTTTGGCATGGCCGCGAGATTGTTCTTGGAGCTACAGTGCACAACCTCAAATCCGATGATGACCTGGAAACCAGATCTAGATCTATATTTGGTGCTCTGCTACTGCAAAAATAGGGCCAACAAATGATGTAGATGCAAGAACAGGGATCCTTCCTTCTTCTTTTTGTTCCTCAATTTTTGTTGGGCTTGGCTCACCTGGGTCTAGAGCGTCTGAACTTTTGAAGCTCATCAGCATGAGCAACACCAAGCATGATAGACTCATAAGTACCAAGATTACCCACAATCCTTTTCTCAGAAATTAGCTATGCATACGCAGTCACGCTGTTGGGCATCGTCGGCGCATCCCACTGCCGCGTGTGATGGAACAGTCCCAAGAAGTCCCATCTTGGCCAAAATGGAATCAAACCTGCATGCGCTCACAACCAAAGACCCACTCTCCATAGCTCGGTCATGGAAAAGGGCCTCTATGTGCTCCATGAACTCAGGCTCGCTGGTGATGTCGAGGTAATCGGTGTCGACAGCGACACAGGCGAAGACGACGGGTTTGCCGTAGAGGTGAAACGGGTCCACGTAGGTGAGCACGAGGCGGGTGCACCCGCACAGTTGTTGCAATGAATCCAGGTCAGAGAAGTCAGCCTCCAAAATCGAAATCATGACTAGTAGGAAAGATGGGGAGGCCCAGCGTATGGCATCGGCAAGCTGGCTACGGCTGCGTCTGGCACTGCCGATTCACAGGTTCGGCCGATGTGCGGTTGCAACTCTGAGCAAGTACCAGATGACGTATTTGCCGGTGAAGCCCGACGTCGCAAAAACCATGGCATCTAGCTCTTTCTTCTTCTTCTTATTTGCTTATTTTTTTTTGACAAATATCACTGCTGGCCTCACCTGCCTCATCTATTTTTTCGACATCTCCTTCTGATTCTATGGTTCACTGTGGCAAATATTGTTAACTTTATTTTTGTTATTCTCACCCTTTCACTTTGACTTCCTCTTCTTCTAATTCTCCAGCCCTCTAATTCAAATATGTGAAGCATTTTATTGCCACAACATAACCTAAACTTAGAGTATCTTTGTATACTTTTCCATAGCTACCCTCTCCTACCAAATTAGCTTCATTGAAAGTGTCAGTGGCTACGATGAGTTCTTGGAGGGAGATTTTTAAAAACTGTTCACCCAACCCAGGAATTTGTAATTTGGCCTTTTTTTCTCCTTTTATGAATTAGGATACCCGTACAAACCAGCAAAATAAAACCAATTAAAAGGTTGTTAATGCAACACAATTTTCAGAATTCTACTGCTCCTAGCTTTTTAGAGAATTGGTGATGATGCTGTACAAACTTGACTTGGCTACTGTTCCATGAAATGGCCAAAATGTGCCAACAAGTATGTAAGATTGTAGTGTATGAACTGCAAACCTTACATTTTATAATAAGATCCTACCTCAATTTTAATGGTGAAGATCACAATGCCAATAAGTTGCAACATGAATTTTCTTTATGTGTTTCACTATGCATCACAAAAAATTTGAACACATTCATATTAGGTACTCTTTCACCAAGTAAGAAGTAAAATAAGGAACTATCAAATACATTCATTAGTTAAAAAAAGAAACTTGCTAACTTAATAATAAAAAATATTTTTTCTCATAGGATTAAGTATCTTAATAATTCTATAGAAATTTAAAGCATGATAAAGAAAGAAGAAAGAAAAGATGAAGCATAAAGATTACCTTCCACTCTAAGGATGGATTGTTAACTTTTTAGAGTAGAATATAATAATTTTTTTGTTTTTATTATATAATAGAAGTTTATTTTAATAAATATAGGAAATTTCTTAATTGATGGATAGCTGTAATGTTATTTTTGTCACAATCTCTCTCTCTCTCTCTCTCTCTCTCTCTCTCTCTCTATGTATAATTTTTAAGGTTTTTTCTATCATTGGGGCTATATTGTATTATTTTTAGCAAGCTTTGTTCCAATTGTTACATATATATATATCCAAGGAATCTATTGCAAATTTTCATAATGAATCATGAGCATAATTTTAGAAATAATTTCACTTGTTTATCATCTGTTCATTAATCTTTCATCAATTCATCAACATTATTCATCATTATTTACTTAATCTTGAAAGGTGAATAGTTAGAATTAGGGGCATTCACTATTTTGATTATATATTAGTCATTTTACAATATCATTTAGGATTTTAGATTTATGTGAAAGCTAGAACAAGTGACTGCACGTAGCTAAAATTTCATCTTAATATCTATCACAATTTGGGTGAAATATAATATGCAACTTGGTAGATTTTCTAAGCTCTAAAAGTTTACCAAAATGAATCATAGTTAATGATTTGATAACTTCTTCCTAATCTCATAATTATTTGATGTGATATCAAATTTATTTACAAGATAATATATGTGGAAAGATCTACTTAAAATTTTAGCATCAAGAATGTAACAATTTTTGAGTTATCATCTCTCAAAGTCACACTATTAGAATTACTATTATTTTTGATATCTTAGAAATAACATAATATAACCTTAGTCTCTAGATATAGTTTGTAATGCTTCCTTTTCTAAAATAATATAAAATTTCCTAAGCTTTTGAAGAATATAAATTTTATTGGCTAATTCTTTGTGAAGTCAAGATAATTAAGAAATTCTTTCGCTACTTAAAACTCCTTTAGAAGATAATGTTAATATTTGTGCTTAATATAACTAATAAGAAGACCTTTAATATTTAAATTCTTATTATCATCTTATGTCTTAAAAACCTTTCAATGTTTATTTGTAACCATCCCCATAATGAAAAACATCAATTATGCCATCAAAAATAGTTTTAGAAGGTTGAAATAAGGTTTAAAATTCCCATTGTTGCTCTAGTGATGTTGGCATTAGTGTTTGCATCAATGTTCAATTTCACTGATAGAAAGATCATAGAAAACACCATCTCTAGTAGCATTTTAGGATTTGACAAGCTTTTGGCAATTGATCCTAACCATGCCTTAGAGAACAGACATTCATTTAAGCACTTTTAATAGCTTTTAGATGTTTAAATTAAGATGTTTTACATAGGTGATGTAGAGGTGATACTAATGCTATTGGCATCACCTCCATTGCATTACCTAAAAATTTATCTTTGGATCATGTTTTGAGCCCTATTGAGCTTTTAACTCTTCTATTACATCACTTCTAGGATGATGGATATTAGTTTTAATACTTTTGGTGGTTTCATGGAACTCAAATAAATAGGTTCCTTTTAGGTGATGTAGAGGTAATGCTAGCATTGGCATTAGTGTTATTATAGTACAAACACATGCTAACATCAATTTTATTCACTAGCATCATGTGTCACATGTAGCACACATACATGCAAGCATTAGCACCATGCTTCACATTCAGTACATGCATATGCCAAAGTTTGCATCATGTGGTACCTATAGCACATGCACATGCTAGCATCAGTGTCATGTGTCACCTTTAGCATAAGCATACATAAACATGTACATGGTAGCATCAACATAATCAATTTCCATTAGCACATGCATACATGGATATGCTAACTTTTACATTATATTTATTAGAGTTTGGTTTTCACTGTGTTGAATCAATATTTTCTTAGGATATTTGTATAGGAGGATGCATGTTATGAAAATACATATTTCATATAAATTAATCTTAATGTTTTAAATCAATTCCATCAATTTTTAGTTTGTTGATTGCATTATGGCTCTAATATGCTTTTTCATAATTTAAGGTAACATCTCTATAATGGTTTCCATGATTACTTAATAACTTGGTAATTCTTGTTGTTCATAATTAATATTTTCTTATGAACCTTAGTGTTTTTAGTCACATGGTAACTCCTATTATTTGCAACTTATGTGTTAAAAATAGCTATATTTTGACTTTTCTTATAATTTATTAGTTTACAAATAATTTAGATTACATTAACTCTAACCTTGGCTCTGGCTTTGATCCTGGATCATGCTAAGTATTCCATCATTCGTAAACTTCTTCACTCTACTCATTCACTATTCTAGATATGATGATTCTTGATGATGATTTTTTTATAATGGGAAATAGTAAAGTTCATGGGTTTTTTATTCATTGTAATAGTCACAACCTTATGGAACTATTGTAAGCTTTTATTTCATCTCATACATTATATGAAACATCATGTTGTTCTATTAACAACATTTTTTGGATGGTCAATGAGGAATTAATGATTGCACACTTCAAAAATATATTCTAACACTTTTATTCAAGCATTAATTTCTCATTCACCTTGACTATAATAAAATTTGTGAGCAGTTCATCAGAAACATGAATGATGATGAAAACCTTGTACATGCATTGGTCTACCTTCTCCAAAAATTATTCAAAATCATTCATATCTCTTTTTTCCCTTTACTCATGAATTAGTTTCCTTAGAAGATATTTGGATTATTAGAATTCTAAAATGGTTAGAATTCATAGCTCTTCATGATTACAACTCCTTACTTGATGCCTTCTTCCATGTTAGAAATTGGTACATATTGATGCCATGAGAATTTTGTGAATTACTTGCTTACTATATACTTTCACTTTATTTTTCCACTTTTAACTTTAAATGTCTAATTCCCATGAACCCTTATTATTCTATGCATATCTTAATTTTTTATTTTCAAGTGTACTGATTATTCCTTTCTACTCTAATACCATGTTAGATTTTGGTTTTCATCATGTTTAATTATTGTTTCCTTAGGATATTTGTTCACAAGGAT
Source organism: Gnetum montanum (assembly GCA_015680685.1). Classification (NCBI taxonomy): domain Eukaryota; kingdom Viridiplantae; phylum Streptophyta; class Gnetopsida; order Gnetales; family Gnetaceae; genus Gnetum; species Gnetum montanum. Next base: position 918,584 of record MNCI01027637.1, read on the forward strand.
GCACATTATGAAAATACATATTCATAAAAAGTAATCTTAATGGTTTGAAGTGATTTAGCATGATCATTTTTTTTAATTTAGTTTTATATTATATAAAAAATTATTTTAATTTATCACTATTTATTTATCATCATTGCCTACCATTTATAGATTATGAGTTGTAAGTTAAGGCTATATTCAATGGGAAGGGTGTGTACCTTCATTTCATGATCATCAATGTATCAAGAATCATATCATTATAAAGATCATATTAGGACTAAAATTAGATATCCAAATTTTGAATTCATGGATATATTATTATAGATTTATGAAAAAACATTTTTTCATAAACATTTTTGGCACTAGAATAAGGACCAATAGTATTTTTTATGTCATGAACCATTTTTCATGGAAGCCCATAGGTCCTTTCTATCATTTGATTTCATACTTTATGTATTTCAATGCTTTTATGTTCGCTATACATTGCTCTTTCCTCTTTTTCATTTGATTTTGATTTTCAAGTATATGCAAAAGATACTCTATTAATACCATGTTTGGTCAAAGATCCAATTCATTCCAAAGTTCCCAAGTATATAAACTAATGAAGATGAAGAAAGCTCAAACACTCATGAAACCCATAATCACCCATGACTATAAGATCATGTGTGTTAAATGAGCGTTGAATATTAGACTATCTAAAGTGAAGTTGTGAAGAATGGCTAAGTATGAGAGCCTTCATAACTTGAAGTGCTTTCTACCAACATTCAATCATCTAGTAGAGCTAGATAATTATGAAAAATAACACTTATTAAGTATCTCATCATTAAAGATGAAATCCATGCATCCATTATTAACCAAATGTTGCAAAAGAGAATCAGTAGTATTTTTCCTTGTGAATCATCCCAACATTAACTTCAATAAAAGTTATCAAACTCATGAATAATAAAGTAAAGGTGGATGACGTGTAAGCATTCATACTAATGAAAAGATGGCCTAACATATTTCCATGACGATTGGGATACTACACCCATAAAGTCTCATTCCATAATAGATCTATTTCATTAATCATACTAAGCTTATCAGTTAACCTACATCTCAATTGATCTTACACGTGGCTCATACTCTATCTTCATCATTCATTGTTCCTATTGTGGTTATCCTCCCATCATTGTATAGCCTATTCCCTAGCACTACAAATACAAACTCATCTCCATGATCATAAAGCCTTAATTTTTTGTTGAACCTGTTCCAATCCATATTAATTATTGCACAAGTTTAACAACCTCAAGTTTTACTCCCATTTCTCTCACTTTCTTAACCATTATCTCAATTTAACATCTTTTCCTCAATCTTATTCCCTCTTGTCACACCCTCTGAACCTATTCCTCCCATTCTACACCCTCCTCTAATTAACTTTTCCGTTTCCAACCTTCGTGGTGTATCTTTCAAACTCATGCTATTACTTCATTTTCATAAATTCTCATATTAAAACCATTATTTTTATAATTTATCTCATTTGATCCCTTATTTCTCATATTTTACACCTAAATTTACACATTTTTCCATTAAATACATAAATTTTTACATTAATGCCTCAAGAAACCATAAGATCACTCATTTTTAAGTAATTCAATCTATCCTTTAACCCTTTCAAGTTATTTTAAGTCATTGGCAACTCAAAAGCTCTTCAAAATGAGTAAAGATATTCTAGAGTACACTAATATCTTTAATGGAATTTAAGATTTCACCTATTGGATGAAGTGTATGAAGATATTAGTTCAAATCATTGAGTGTTGAAACATTATTGATCAAGATTATCAAGAATTTGCAAAATTGAATGCTTTAAATAAAAAACAAAGAAGAAAACTTTACGCAAATAGAAGAAATGGTTCCTTAGCAAAAATGATTATTTTTATATCAATTTTAGATGCAACTGGATCAAGGATCATAGTCGAGCCAAATTCCAAAGAAACTTGGATTCTACTTTAACAAGAATACAAAGGAGCTTTCATCACAAACATTTAAATCAATCAATTAAGATATAAATAATAATTTAAAGATATAATCCTTAATAGAGGTGGGAGTATGAAGAAGTATTTACTATAATGTATTCTTGAATAAGAATCTTGGATGAATTTTGATGCCTATTTAGTGAAAGGCATAAGCTTAATAAGATCATTCAAATATTGTACAATGATGGAAGGTCTAAACATGGAATGATGAATAGTATGAAAAATAGGAATCTAGATGTTATTTCTATTGATGAATTATTATCTTAAGTAAGGAAAAATAGAGGAGAAAGCAGATTTGGTAAAGGTAGAGGTAAAAGCCCTAACTTCTAAGATAAAATACTTAAGATTGAAATCAAAATCAAAATTTTATATTTGAAAATTCAAGAGGAAGAAATACTTTTAAAGGATAAAGAGGTCAAAGAGGAGGAAGATTCAACTTCACTAAAAGAAATTAGTGTGAAGCATCATCATCAAATATTTCATGATGCAAACATTGTAGAAGAGTCAATACGAACAAAAGTACTAGTGGAAGGTAGAATTTCCTTCCTAAATTACAAATGATTCATCAAAGGGAAATAGATATTTTTCTTAGACTCAAAGAAATCCTCAAAAGTAATAAGAAAAATGAAAATGTAAAAATCCAAGCTCCTATTTTACTGCATATCAAATGGTTAAAGAAGTTACTACTCATATATGAATCATAGATAGTGATTGTTCAAATCATATGACGTTATTAAAGAATAAGTTTATTAGTTATAGTTGAAATAATTCTCTTGTAAGCATTAAAGTAGGATATTGTGCAAGTGCAAAGATAGAGAAAATTAGTAATGTCTTGGTTACACTTCCTAATAGCCATATTAAGTTATCTTTAATGATATTTGCACTATTTCAAATGGCAATTTTATTATTGCAAAATTAAAGAGATGGAATGATCACATTTATTGCTTGAGAGATCATTCTTCCAAAGGTGTTGAAGCTATGAATTCTAAGATTTTTTAACTAAATTATTCTCATGTACCTCTCTCAAGATTGTGTCCTTGAAGGTTAGGTCATGCCTCCCACTTTAACAATGAAAAGCTAATCAAGAATGATGCAACAATTGGAGTCAAATATACAAAAGTACCAAAACAATTTTGTGAGATATTCTTGAAGGAAAAGCAAAAGTCTATACCTCATAATGCTCAAATGCAAAGGAAGTAAAGACCTATTAAGTTTTTCATATGAATCTAGTAGGCTTAATGCCTACTAATAAATATTTCCTTATCATTGTTGATAATTTTAATATGTTTATATGAGCATACTCTTTATATTTAAAAGATGAAACTTTTGGTACCTTTTAAAGCTTCAAATATATGATAAAAAATAGACTAAATCTAAAGATAAAACTATAAGTGTAGTTATAGGAGGTTAATTTATTAATCAAGAATTTAAAGAATTGTATATCAAACATGGAATTAAAAAGTAAAATATTTATGATTATTCACCACAAAATAATGACATTTCTATAATGAAAAATGAAGTGATATAAGAGATGTCTAGGTGTTTTCTTAAGTACACTTTTACACCATTTTTGGAACAAAGCTTTACATGTTTTAGCCTATATTCTAAATAGGATTATCACTCATTCTAGTAATGAGAAGACTTCATACTAGCTTCTTTATGGTAAAGTCCAAAACTTGTATGACATGAAAGTTTTGGATGTATTTGCTATGTGAAAATACTAAATGAGTTATTGAATAAGCTATATGATAGAGGAAAAAGATGCATTTTTTAAGGTTATGATATAAAAACAAGTGGATATAAATGTTATGATTCATAAGAAAGGAAATGATTTATTTTAAGAAGTGTCATTTTTTATGAAGAAAAATTTGGCATTGATAACTTCAAAGAAGATGAAAAAAATATAAAATTTCTCCAAAGACATGGATGGAAAGAAACCATCCCAAAGATCAAATCCTAGATTAGAATTTTGAAAGAACATTGACAAGATCATAATCAAAATCTCAACTCATGTAGCATATTCATCCCTTCTCCATGAGCTTATGAATTTTTAAGAGGCTCTTAAATATAATGTTTGGAAGGAATAGATGAAGAAAGAAAATGATGTTATCATAAAAAATAAAACTTGGACATTTGTTAAAAGATTAAAATAAAAAAAGATAATTGATGAAAAATGAATATTCAAGACAAAGTATAATGAAAATAATAAAATTATAGCCTACAATGCAAGATTAGTTGCTAGAGGCTTGAAGCAAAAGAAGGATGTAAACTATGATGAAATATTTGCACTTGTTGTTAGAATAGAAACTATTAAATTTATCATTTCCATTGTTATGCATTAAAACATTCAACTCCATCAAATGGATATCAACTCAGTATTCCTAAATGGATTCTTGGAGGAAGAGGTCTACATAGAGAAACTTAAAGGCTTTTTCAAGAAAGGAGAAGAGGAAAAATTATGCAAAATTTCCAAAGATTTATATTGTTTAGAATAGCCCTCCAAGAGTTTGGTTTTATAGAATAAATGAGTATCGTTTGATGACAAGTACAAATTATGCTCATTTGAATTCATAATCTACTATAAGCATGTGGGAAAGTATTTCATCTTGACATATCACTCTATTGATAATTTCATTTATCGTCATATAGATGATTTAGGTTTTTTTGTTATCTTTTAAAATTTTGGTTGTTTAATTCTAGAAAACATGATAGAATTTGCAATAGAATATTTAGGTCTCTTGAAGTATTTTTTTGAGGATAGAAGAAAATCTAGAAGAAATTTGTTTGAAAATACATTAGACCAAATATCCACATCATCCTAGAAAAATATGAAATGAATGGAGAAAGAGTTTCTTTTACTCCACTTCCTTAAGAGTAGAAGCTCAACATAAAAGATGATACTCCCCTTGTTGATTCTACTTACTATAGAAGTATTATTAGCTTACTTATATTGTTATGTTAAAGTAGGCCTAATCTTGAACTTGCTACTTTATACTTGTTAAAATTTATACAAGAGTCACAAGCATCATATTTTTCACTTCTTACTCATATACTAATAGACATCAAAATCACAAATGATTATGGATTGAAATTTTATAGAGAACATGGAAATGTTCATGCATATTCTAATGTAGATTGGAAAGGTAGTATTACTAATACAAAATGTAGATTAGGTTCCCGAATTTTCCATGGGTTAAATCCAATTTATTAGAAAGGAAGGAAGCAATCATATATAAGCCTCTCTTCATGTGAAGATAAAATTATCTCTATGGATAATTGTTTACAACATATATTATGGTCATATTAGTTTGATCTCTACATTGAAAACACTATTGATATTGAACTTTCAAAAGAACATGCTCTCCATAAGAATTCCAAGCATATAATCTTGAGGTATTATTTCATAAAAGATGTAGTGAAGGAAGGGACCATCAAACCATCTGATGTGAATCCAAAATATCAATCTATTGATATGTTTACAAAGCTAATGCCATTGAAAAAACTCAAGCAATTGAAATAAATGAAATAAAAAATGATGACAAAAGATACATGATCATCCTTACATCACTCTAATTCCATCCTAAAAGAGGAATTGTCACATTATAGTATGAATGGGAGCTTAACTATCATGTCTTATTTCTCATATCTCATTTTATATTTCATGTTATGTGATGTGTCTTTGATGGTCCACAATATTTCCATGCAATGGCACCTTGTGTCACTATACGTAATGCATGGAATATTATTCTTCTTAATCTTTCAGAATTCATTTTCTTTGGAAATATCTTAGAAAATGTTTGAATTCCCAACCTTATGTCGATGATGCTCAACCATGCCCTTCCCATGATGATAGGAAAGTATCCTTTATAGTTCTCGACATGGATTACCAGAAATTCAAGAAGATATGACCATCCACAAATGGTAATCATGATGTCCTTCACCAATCCCAAAGGAATAGTGATGGATTGGTCTACCAACTCCAATATGATATTGCTCTTTTTCAAGAAAGGTAGGTTCTAGGCTTTGTACATCTCTTGTGAAATTAAGTTAACTCTAGAAGCTGAATCCAAAAGAGCATTACATGGTTTATTTTTGGGAATCTGTAGGTAAATAAGAGGACTCCCATGATCAAATCACTTCCTAGGAATGTGATAAACCTTGATCCAATCTATGATTGCATGGGTCAACATCACAATGTGCAACTAGGAAGCACTCTAGTTTGAAGGCTACTCAATAAGGATTTTAAAGGTTGAAGGAGCAAGGTTGGTAGCCACAAGTATTTGAAGGATTTGTAGGGCTATTGGTTTTGAAGAATGGATTCTTAAAAGGCTTGCATTTAGGACCACTTGGCTAAGGAGCCAACTACAAGTTCTACTCTAAGATTGTGGACCATCAAAGATACATCACATCACTTTGATCAAACTTTCAAAATACAAGGAATTTTTGGATTAAATCAGGGTTAAATGAAAGCTTTAAGGACCAAGATCAATGTGAAAACATGAGAAGAGGATGTTGAAGTTCATAAATTTGAAAAAATGAAGAAAAGCTGATTTAGTAGATGAATAAAATGAAAGATTAAGGAGCATTAAGCTGTATACTCAATGGAATATGTGCAAGATAGGATTGTAGTGATGTCAAAGGTAAGGAACCTTAACTAATCAAGCCAAAAGCTATGCAAGTGGGTGCTCCCCATAGAAAGCTCATGTCCTTTTTTCCCTTGCATAACCTTAACTAAAGAGTCCATGGGCCTAATAGTTGATTTAATGATCATAACAAGTTAAGGACTAACTTTGAAGAATCTACCTAAGAATCCCAACACATCAAACCAAGCCATAGAGCATAACATAGAACACAGTAGTGAGATGAGTTATGGTAGTGAGGTTACAAGAAGTCCCTTGTGGAATTTATGGTTAAAATAATCCAAGAAGATCCATCCTTAGTCCAGACCAAAACCAACCACTTTCAATGAATTTGCATCACGACTCTAAGACTAATCCACTCACTCAAGACACAAGAGTGTTTCTACAAAACAATCACTATTCCACAAAGAGAGGAAAAGAGAATTAGGAAATGAGAGAGAGGGGCCCTTCGTTAGAGGGGACCCTCAACCATAGGTGCATGTTGTTTGAGTCCCATAACTAGTGCTTGTAGCTTGTTTATTTGTCCAAGGGGTGTGCTTAGAATTTCCATTATTTTTTTCTTTTTTCTTTTGAAATGGAAACCACACCATGTAAGGACTTATTTGTGTTAAAGGGGTGTGCTTTGAATTCCAAGTGTTTTATTTTTTGAATGGAAACCACACCATGCAACAATGTTATTTCACTTCCTATTAGTGGGTGGTATGGAATGGTAAGAAGTTCATGAAACACACTCGAGCATTAAAGCAAGTAGAAGAGTACAGAGAGTATTGAGTCCCCTTGAAGTCACACCCTTTACAAACCTTTAAATCCTTCCTAATTTCAGAACTACTAAGGTTACTGATTAATTAAAAGTTTCTTTAATGAAAGGAACCTCAAATTCCTAGAACAAGGAAAACCATAGAGTTCATTGGATGGGTGGATGACATGGACTCACTGCCTATTTCATGAAAAATAAACCATGTCAAAGTCATCAAACATCAGAATTCAAAAATAGAAAGTAGACATTGGCAATCACAACATTAAGCACAAACCATCATTAGTAAACAACAACAATGACATTGTGTCTTATGATGATAAAGCACTTTTTATTAGAAAAAATGAGAAAATATCACACTTAAATAAAACAAAATGAAGTAAAATATATAAGAAAGTGTAAAATAGTCAAGAAGGTTCAAAGGTACTAAAGATGATGGTAAATTAGAAAAATTAAGAATTTGTAAAATTAATAAATTGTAAAAATTAAAAACATGGAAAACAAAAAGGTAGAAAAATTGAGAAGCCAAATGGATTATTAGCACGGATGACCATCTCCCCCACAATTGATTTGGAAGGAGGAGATTCAAAAGATAGAACATGGTTATCCATCCATTGAGGTAGTAGTTGCACTAGTCTATTTTGGTTCTACAAAAGGATTTACTTGTTGGATGTTGACCAACTAATTTTTATTTGGGCATTAAGGTTTGTAAATTAACATGGCCCCAAAGGAAAAGTTTTGATCAATTATGTAAGGTTCCTTCCATACTATTTGGAGTTTTGTCTTTTGGGGTACATGTGTGGGGTTCCAGTAGAGAACCTTATCTCCTAGTTGAAGTTTTACTTTCTCGATTCTAAGGTTATGATGTTGCTTGCTAAATGCCTTGTTCACCTCATTCAAGGATAGGGACACTAATCAATTTTTATCTAGCACATTTAGGCTGATCAATATTTCTTTTTGTGCTAGACTTAGGTCAAGATTTAGATCATAGGCTATTGAGAGTGTACAGAGCTCGAATTGAATTGAGAATGTTGGAAGTTTCCCGTACACTAACTCATAGGAAAAATAGCCAATAGGAAGTTTCCAAGTTAAACAATAAGCCTAGAGAGCATTGTTAAGTTTTGCACTCTAATCCTTCCTATATTTGCTAATCATCTAGTTGGTTACCTCTGCTTGACCATTGGCTTAGGGATGGTAAGGTGTTGTTAATTTATGTTCTACCCCCAAGAATTGCATTACCTTTCTAAAGGTGGCACCTATGAAGTGAGTTCCATTATCCAAAATTAGGAACATGGCACCCCAAACCTATTTACAATATTTTGTTGTATAAATTTAGTAGCAGTTGAAACACCATAAAATTTTGAGACCCTCTTGCTTCACCAGGGTCTTGGAGTTTAGGAAAGGACTTCAACAAGTGTAGCATCATGATAGTTTAGTAGGAAAATGTAGGCACTGAGGTTAGACTTTCTAGTCTGGAAAGTTTTCTACCTCCAGAGCTAATAGGCTCGATGGACTCTTTGGCCTACCCACCTAGACAATTCACCCGGCTATTAGTCTACTTAGAAACTATGCTAGGAGTTGTCAATCATGTTCAGGATGGACAAAACAGTTTGGCAAGTTTTCTAGTGGAGAGGTCTGTGCAACATAGCAAGCTTTCGAAAAATCAATTAAGTGTCCAAATACAAGTTTTGGCAAGATGTTCGCACAAGACAAAGTCAAAATTTGGCCAACACAGAGTGCTATGCTATATAGCGTAGCATAGCATAGCAAGTGCAAAACATGTAAAGACTCCTATGCCAAGTCATTTCGGCAAAAGAACTTCATTTAACAACATTGTGGCTTCCAAAGCTACCCTGAACAAAAGTTTTCTCACAAAACCCTACAATTTTGACAAAATGCAAGTTACATTAGCTTCTGAACTACATAGCGTAGCATAGCGTAGGAAAGAGGCAAATCAATAAAATGCCTCAAAGATTAACCCGACATGCGCCAAGGCCTCTGGCAAATGTTGATGACTCCAACGCAAGTTTCCTATTCAAACTGGTAGCTACACTACGTTAAGGTGCTACACTACATAGCGTGGCACAACGTAGTAAATGACTATGCTACTTCAATGTGCTAAGATGGCATAAGCGATGCAAAGTTGACAAAGGCATCAAGAAATCTTCAGTTAGCGCTACAACTTGTTAGCAATGACTAAGCTCACCATGATCAACAACTTTGTTCCACTTTGGCATACCCCTTAGTCGATCTCCCAAAGTTTGTCACTACACTTGACCCTGTTCATAAGGATAGGGAAGACATAGTTCTAAGGGGAGAATTCATTTCTGCTTGCATTGTTAGCACATTGGATTCCAGCATCTCCAGTTTTGACAACATGGTTACAGTGTAGCAAGTTCATGATCAACATTGTACATCTACGTAGTACGGGCACGTCAGCATCTCGTGGGGTCCAAGACACATGGCATCCAGGCCTCATTTCTCGCTTGCTCCTAATCCGATAAATACCCCAACAAACAATGCTCAAAGGGTTGGCTTTTTTTTTGAAAGAATTGGTAATTTTGCATTGATGAGAGTAGTTGGCTTTTTGCATTGGCATTTTGTGGGTTGGCTTTTCTAGTTGGCATTTCTCATCCAAAGAGTTGGCATTTTTGTGTAGTTGGCTTTTAAATTTGCATTCAAGAGCATAGTTGGCACATTTTGAGCATTTTGGTTATTCTTGAACTCTCTGTGCACCTCTGATGTTGTATAACTTGTTATACATTTTTCAAACAAGGCAAAGAATTGAACCTATAACCTTGAGATGGTGCATTTTCTTACCCAAGTTTATTCTATTATCTCTTTATTGTTATCGCTGTTTACATTATTTCCTTCATTCCTACATTTATTGATCATCGATTTTATCTCACGTATCTCGCATTCAAAAAAAGGTTCATGTAAGGTTAAGTTACACCAATTAAGTCCTTATCAAATCGACTAGACGGTTCAAGGTGACCTGCCTCTATTTTATCCAGCACGACCCTCACATGGATTCAGGGTTAGACTATTTGCCTGGTAACCTCTCAGCGTTCCAGCCACTGATGTTTTTAGTCGCTACAATTTTTGGCACTAGAAGGAGGGACTTTTGGTTCTCCTTTTTGTGTCTCATAGGTAGTCCTGCATGCTCTCTATACCCTGTCACTCATCAATGTAAACGTGACACCCTTGTAATTGTTTACGCAACGTGTGGTACAGGTTGGTCACAACGATGGTTTCTTTGGAACCCTGTAGGATGAAAAGCCTTCGATCACCTCTCAATATCTATTTTTTCTTGCTCGTAAACTGTCTTCAACTTCACAAAAATGATTTCCTCAACCATCGCTATTGCTACCTCAAATCTTGAGATCCCTTTTTTGGTTCAGGGCACCATAGGTGCCGAGCAACTGCCTAGCCTAGTGCAAGGGCCACGCCGATCTCTCAGGATCCAAAACTGATCACCTGAGAGCTTGGTATAATAAATTGAACTTTACAATTTCCTATGTGCTAAGGTCCAGGTTAATCTACCCTTGGATGCCTAGGAACTCAAAGATAAACGTCACTTCAAGTTCCTTTACCACAATGGGAGGGAATTTATCCCTACTCCTAGCACTTTAATCCCCTTGACGGAAACATATCGATGGTTCTTAGATCAGCTGGTATGGACAAGTAGGCCTAGGGAGCAGCAAGACATGGTGTCTCACTATGATGAGGTGTTTTAGAATGGTCAAGAAGACCTAGATTCCTAGTCTAAAGGTGGGGGTCAAACTAACCCTACGACTATCCCTTCCACCCCATCCTTCTGGTAGAACCCGCTCTTCACGATTGCTCCCTTTATGATTATGTCTACCCCATTGCAAATCGTAGTTTCATCAACCACAGGTAGCCATGCCATGACCTTGGTGTATCAACCTACCTATTCCTCTATCTCGTTTCTAGGCACTAACCTCCCACAATCTGTTCACCAATCCATCCCTTCATCGTACCAAGCATCGATCATGGCTACCTTTCCTTGCACATGGTACCTACGTTGTAGTTGCATACAGTCTCCGCATCCATTCCAGCATCTACACCTACTCCATAATCAGTGACGGGCCCACCCTCAACCATGTGGTGGATCCCATTCACTTTCCCCCTACTTCACAACCTTCCCAAATGTTGCACTACGCTCACCATCAAGCGTACCAGGTCCTAAAAATGGTACAACCAAGTGTAGAACTATGTTCTACCCCACCGATCATGCAAGCAACCTATCCCATGGCACCACTAGCAGTTGTTGCTCCAACAGCACCACCCATTGGGTGGTGGACAACACAAGCAACACCCTTCATAGGGGCTACCCTAATAGCACCACCTATGAGCCAGGTCACTGCCCCTATCACGCCACCAATGGTGGCTGCCCCTACAGCTCCACAACCATCTACATCGTCCCCAGGTCTAGACCAAGCATTCCAACTTATCCAGATCCTTACTAAAGAAATTAAACATTTGAAAGCTACCGATTTTGACACGGTATAAGTCATGGATTTCTACCATGACAACCCCATTAGCCTAGCAATCCCCATGCTCACATTACCCCCTAGGATGCCACTCCCCCATTTTACAAAATACAATAGGGAGGGAGACCCTAATGCACATTTCATGATGTTTAGATCTGAGTTCCTTCTACTACAACAATGGCTACATATCATCATTTGCATCTTTACTATGTCTCTCATGGGCAAGGCTTTAGACTAGTACTGCACTCTTCCACACTCTTCTATCTCAACCCTAGAGGAGCTGTTGACTTAGTTCATAACTTGTTTCAAGTATAACTTGAGACCAGAGGTTATGCTGGATCAGTTAATGAGTGTTAAGAAAGATCCACTAGAATCAGTCCAGAAATTTATATAGCAGTGGAGCGCTACCCTGAATGAGATCCATGAGCCTATCATGGAGGCCCATCTACTAGCCATCTTTAAGGGTGTAGTGAATGACTTTATTAAGTTCAAACTGTACTACCTTTCTCCATGAACTCTTAGTTAAGCTTTTGCCTAGACCAAGAGCATTTAGGATGTAGCCAAGGCAAGTAAAGATTTGGCCTATGTTGCATATAAGAATATGTATATCAAGAAGGATAAAGAGAAGGGCAAGGCTGCAATAACCATAGTGGCCACTATGGAAAATGAAGCCAAGCCCAACAACAAAAATAAAAAAAGATGGCCACTACACCAACTAACCCCACACCTAGCCCAAGCAACGTCACTCAACCTTCCGCATTGGCACCTAAAGCATCCACCTCGCCTAAGCCTAATTTCGAGCATAAATATTGCTCTAAATACACCCTGCTACTTGTTTAGCCTTTAGAACTCTTGAAGAAATTTCTAGAGGCGAGGTCTATTCAACACAAGTGATGTCAAAGGAGGCAATCAAAAGGCATAAATGGTACTGTGAACTCCTTAGGAACCCCTCTTTGGCTATGCCCAATGAGCTGCCTATTCCTAAGCATTTTAGGTTGGAGTAGTTCTGTGACTACCATCAACTTTGTGGTCATGACACAGATTACTGTTTGGTGTTAAAGAATGACATTCAATGAATTATTGATTAAGGGAAGTTGGTTCTAGATGAAATCCAACCCCATGCATCTCGAGAATCAATCTATGCATGTTTATACAGACCCACTTAATGCCAACAACATCGGCTACATCATCAACACTATCAGCGTAGATAGTAATCTCAAACCACCTCAGAAACTATTTATCCTAAAGGTTCTTCCTTGGACATCTGCCCATGCACCTTCTATAAATAAGACCATTTCACTACCTGCACTAACATCGCAAACACCATTTATCATCAGGGGACCAAACCACTCAACTGCCCTTTCCCCACATAAGACGACACTACAGCCTTCTTGTCTAAGGAAATGAGAAGAGCATTCGACAAGTGAAGCAACAACAAAATGTACTGCACTAGGTCCTTCCAAGACTACTCCATCATCCTTTGCATCTACATTCACCTCTTCACTAAAAGTTAATGTTGCTACGTGTGTGTGATCATAGCCACGTCACCCGAAAGGGTTTGACCCCAAACCCAAAACTATTTCCCCTTGGGAAATTCATCTCTTGGAACGAATGGAAGAGGAGGTGGACAAGACCTTTTAAGCACTCTTACTCAAGTCAAGTAGGCTCTAAAACAAAAGAACACAACATTAAGCTTTTATGACTTGAAAATGGCTTCCACCACACACTGTGAGGCTTTGGTTTGCATGTTAACAGTAATACCAGTTGACGAGAACATGCTAGCAGAGGAGAAAGCAATTCATTCAATCATGCTTCCTTCTACAGCTAAAGAACTATAGCCACCCTAATTGACATTCTATGATGACTCCATTAGGAAAGACCTTGAAAAAGGTCAGGTGACTACAACACCTCTATTCATCACAATTCGGGTAGGCCAACATAAGATTCGAAGAGTACACGTTGATGACGAGCCTGCTATGAACGTCATTCCATTCCCCATTGTGGATAAATTTGGTTTGGTAGACCAAATCAAACCCATGACAACATCATTTTTGAAGTCATTCAATGGGGCATGGGTCATGGTGAAAGGCACTATCCACATTGACTTTGTGGAAGGGGACCATTTTTCCACAAATGCAACATTTATCATGGTGGAAGAGATGCCTGAGTTTAACGTGATCCTGGGGAGGTCGTGGTTAGCCCAACTTAGGGCCATCTCTTCATACATACATCAGGAAATCCATCTACCCTACGTAGGCAAGAAGATGGTGATCCATGGTGATGAGGTAACAACCCAAGCAATAAACAATGTAGATATGGAGCAAGGTTCGGAGGTCATAACCTCTGAGAACAAGGCACCTATCTCCATCAACACTAATTTTTTGACGAAAGAGCCATCCCAACATGCTAACTCAGAAAATGAAATTGCATGGGCCGAGTTGCCTTTTCAAGCAGAAGATGACGATGTAGAAGAATGCCACAATAAAGCCTTTCAACCTTACGTGTCACCAAATCCATGATGGGTTATAAAGTAGTTGCAAGGATGATTGTTACTTTTATAGCATAGCAACTCCACTGCTTCCTACCTGATTAACGTTTGTTATACATTTATTTCTTGTTTTCTTCACATTCATTCATCTACACCAAGTTCCTAACTTATTCTTTTAAAATGTTCACCATATCCTCCATTTACATCACCCCATGGCCCGCTAAGGCCTAAAATTGGCATGATTTGTTTTTACCATGACACCATGGCTTGAAATGGCCTAAAACTACACATGGCCTGCTAAGGCCTAAAATTGGAAAAATTATTTACCCCGTGTCTCCGTGATGGCCTAAAATGGCCTAAAACTAGCGATGGCCCAAAATGTCCTAAAACTAGATATAGCCTAAAATGGCCTTAAACTACCACTATGGCTTGCCAAGGCCTAAAATTGACTATTCAAAAAAGAAAACAAATAACAAATAAAAAATTTCTTTTTCTTATCACCTGACCATGGCCTGAAATGGCCTAAAACTAAGATGAAAAAGGATAAAAATAAATAACATAGATAATACACAAGCCAGAATAAAACAAATATTGTCATAATTCATCTTCCATTCAAAGTCTCAATTAAATAATGTTTGCAATATTCTTTCAAAAATATAAATAAGATCCCTTGCTGTCATGCATCATCTTCCTCTACATCATCGTTCCTGCCCTCAGAGGTCCTTGTATCTTCATCCAGAATCTGTATTACAAAAATTAAAGTAGTTAGCTAGAGTCACAATAAAAGTTATAATAAAATAAATTGTTACATCGTAAAAAAGTGACTAACCCGAGATGGCCCTGTGTATATCTCAGGAGGTATGCAATCCAAGCCAGTCCCGAGGCATTGCCAAACCTCCTCTTCAATGATGTCCACCTAGTGCCTATCTCCTAAGCTAGCATTTGCTACAACCTTCTCCTTTTCAACAGCTATCCATCTCAGTGGCCCTGGAGAAAAGAAGGAAGTGGTGGTCTCACCTATGGGGAAACTCACTTCCCATTTAGTGGATTCACTAACCATCACTTATTGCATGAACTTGTCATAAGCCCCAAAAGCACCAATGACATTGAGGAATACTTCATGAGTATACAACTTAATAGAAGTGTCCCGGTACTGTTTACGGTAGGTGGCACATTCTAGTTTATACATATGCTTATGGTATTTTTGTGACTGCCCCCACTCGTAAACCCTTACATTATAATCTTTCCAATCTTGGTTCTTCTGGGCCACCAAGTCCATTTGCATATGTTGCTAAATAATTTCACGTGTGGCCTCGTTGTTGCACTGCACAGCCATCCAGTACCTCGCATAATCAATGACGGCCATGTACCAACTACCATCATTGGTATCCCGGGTCAAAAGGAACTCATTTCTGGAGCAGAGATCTCTCACCTCGGTGGTTAGATTTACCTTCTCTTTCTCAAGCCTTTGGACCTGCTTCCACAGGTCTTTGTTTACACGCCTACACTCCCACAAGGAGCGTGTCGAGTATATCGTACATTTTCTAGTCTCATTGTATATGCGACTAGGTACTTCAGTCACTTTCGGTGGGAATGTAGGCATAGCATCAACCTTCATTGCTTGCTTGGGGTCCCACTTGAGACAAGAAGCTATCAACCACACACAAAAATGCATTAGTCATAGCGTAGAAAATTTTAGCAATTTAAAAGGCCTAGCATAGCTACTTCACTCATCCACTTCTAGATTGATGCACTTTAGATGATCAATCATGTCATCGACTACCCTCTACATGAAGGCAAACTTATCAGGGGTCTCGGCCCATGGTCATAGGTAGATCGAAGAAGGGCCTTCAGTGTCAACAGCAATGTCTGCTACATAAAAAAATATGTTAGTTATGACCAAGAGGACTACAATAAAGCTGATGAGCAATGCAAATGACAGTGTAAAGCTCCTACCTAGCAAACCCTCAAGGGTGATAGCAGGGGGGTCGCCCATCGACAAACTGTCAAACATGTGATCTCAAACTCACCAGCATCAACTTGTAGCTCCCCTCCTTCTAGTTGACTTAACATCATGGTAGCGCCCTCCATGTTTATGTGCTCCTACGGTGCCAAACTACATTTAGTGAAAGGATCATCAATGAAAGCCTATTTCTAGTTGACAAGGGCCTCTTCTTTATTCACTGGGGCCCTTCTTTCTATGGCACCTTGTACCGTCCAAAATCATCAGTGCAAGGCTATAATGAAACAAACACCATGAGATCCTCAGAAGAAATACAGAAGAACCTACCTTCACTTGAGGGTAAGCTGGAATGAATGAAGCTAGAGTGCCTTGAATGGTCCACATGCAGATCAAACAAGGACTTCCCCAACATATGCACTTTGCAATGCGTTGGGTTATATGTAAACAATGCACATTAAATGTAAACCATAATGTAAACAGGTGCAATAACGTAAACGGGAATGTAAACGTAAACTGGAAAAAAAAAAAGAAAACTGCAATAAATCTGGGCAAAATGTAAACTATTTTGTATTGAAAAATGATTACAATGTGCACCGATCAGAACGAAGTTGTGGATTGATCACAAGGGGGATGTTTAGCCCTGGTGGGTGATGACGGGTGTTGGAAGATGCAGGTTTTGGATTGCAGGGAAATGTAGCATCCAAGTCTAATGCCCAATGTATAGAGATTGATGCTTAGATTTTCTAAGTATCCAAATTCCAGTTTTTGTGTCCATTTGTAAAAAATTTCCACCAACCTCTAGTGAAAAATTGGGATTTTTATAAGATCTTGGGTGTTAAATTCGGATCTGGAAGGAGATGAGTGGTTGTGAGGTGAGAAAAATTTGGATTCAGAGACAAGTGATGTGTTGACCAAGTGTAGGATACGTTACAACTATACGGCGTGTAGTGTACATGCTAGTGTATGAATGCCCAGTGTATAGGCTTGGAATGCTCAAAAAAACTTAAAATTTACAAAAGAATTTTTATGTTACAATTAAGAATGATGTCTCTGGCTTCTAGATCCATGCTCTGGCCTACTATTTTTTGGCCTCAATGTGTCTTGAAATGCTCTGGCATGTGTTGGCATCCACATGCAGCATTTAGTGTATGAGATTTGATGTCAACCTTAGCGTATAGACTCAACATCAACCTCAGCGTATAGACTCAGCGTACACCTCATGAACTACCATGTTGGATGTCTGACTCTGTATCCTGGTGCATGTTCCTTGATGCTTGAGTACTACTGATCCACCAACGTGTCCGGATGCCAATTTTAACTTCATTTTGATGTAGTTTCGGGCTTGTTTTAGTGGTGTACGCTGGGCTATATGCTAGCCAGCGTACAGCAAGGTGTACCCAGTGTACACACATAAAAATGCATCATTTCAAGGTCAAAACATGATTTTCAAGTGCCTAAGATGATGCCAAATAGTTTCCCTACCTCTAGGAGTCAATTTTAGGTGAAAATCTTGCTCTTTGTTGCTTGTTTTGGGCCATTTTTGGTGGTGTACGCTAGGCTATACGCTGGCCAGCGTACAGGAAGATGTACCCAACATACACACATAAAAATGCATCATGTAGGGCCCAAAACTTGATTTTCAGGTGCCTGTGATGATACCCAAAAGTTTCCCTACCTCTAAGAGTTAATTTCAGGTGAAAATATTTCTCTTTGGTGCCTGTTTTGGGCCATTTTTGGTGGTGTACGCTGGGCTATACGCTGGCCAGCGTACAGCAAGATGTACCCAGCATACACACACAAAAATGCATTATTTAGGGCCCAAAAATTGATTTTCAGGTGCCTATGATGATGGCCAACAGTTTTCCTACCTCTAGGAGTCAATTTTAGGTGAAAATATTGCTCTTTGGTGCATGTTTTGGGCCGTTTTTGGTGGTGTACATTGGGCTATACGTTGGCCAGCGTACAGCAAGATATACCCAGCGTACACACATAAAAATGCATCATTTAGGGCCTCAAATCTGATTTTTAGGAGGCTGAGAGCTACTGGGGACCTTGGGGAAGGTCATGGGGGGTTCATATTCTCAATTTTTGCATGTTTTGATTCATTTTTTGGGCCCAAAAGTTGCCATACGTTGGTCTGTACGCTAGCTAGCGTACAACCCAATGTGAACAGAGTATACTTGGTCAAACCAAAGTATTTTGAACCCAAAACATGAAATTCCTGATGCCAGATGCTGATGTAGTTACTTGTGGGTGGCGGGAACTCTTGCTTGTTCAATTATGCTATGTTTGATGTTGTTTTTGAGGCTTTCAAGCTTGGTCATGCTAGGGACCAACATGACTTAGCTCAATTTCTGTCTACAAGTGTTAGCCAAAATTTTTGTGGTGTTTCATTGGCCCCTCTTTGTTGAAACTTGGAGGAAATGACCTGATAGGCATCGAAAAAGAAGTACAAAACACCACAAGAAAACTGGTAGTAAGCATTGTCCTTTGGCACTTGGCCAGATGTCATCGCACCATGTTTAGAAGTACCTAGGATTGGGAAATGAAGTTTTGAGATGATGTCTAGAGGAGATTTTTTTGCAACTGTGGGATTGGGAATTGATCAAGGGATTGTGCTAGTGTGGGAGAGGATTGTTCATCTTGTGTGAACAAGTCATGTTGTTCCCTATCGATGGCCAATATTTTGCAAACTTGGAACCAAGGCATGAGGAGTACGTCCTTTGGAGGAACGAGACTCTTGTATCATGTTTGAGAGAACTCGTTATCACAACCAAAGTCATGCGATGAGGTGATGCATTCTTTGGAGAAATAGGATCCTTGTGAAGTATCTAAAGAAATCCAGTGTCCAACAGCCAAAGCCACGTAGTGAGGTGATGCATGATGGTGTGAGACATGAATGATTCTTTCCAAGACAATTGCCTTCCCACCTGGGGCTTGTATGGGAAGTGTCAAGGGTCTTGTGTTTCATTTTGCTCTTTGCTCTTTGATCTTTTCTTTTTCTTTTTCTTTTTATTTTTTCTTTTTTTTTTCTCTTTTTTTTTCTTTTTCTTTTTTTTTATTTTTAAAAAGAGCTTTCTTTCAATTTTACACTCATGCTCATGTGTCGTGTTGTGTGTTGCGACTGCTTGAGAGTGTCACAGCATGCAACAGTGTGCTCAAATTTTTGGGGTGTACTGGTATATCTAGGAACTGTAATCAGGTAGGAAAGGGAATGAGAGTGTTGGGGAAATGGAGAATGTATCGGGAATTGGGAATGTACTTTTGAATAGATTGATTAACCTAGTTGCGTGCATCAGAAACAATGTGGCACCTTGTCACCGTGATGAAGTGTATCCGTGTACGAGCCCCACTGGGTGTCATCCTGCAAACACAACTCTAAGAAGACAAGAAAATCACAAGTGAATGAGTTAGAGAACACTTTAGACATGAATGTGGCCAATGCAAATGGAGGCACCATGTGAAACTTAAGGCAAACAAAATAAGTAGCAATAGTGTTGTGAGAGCTGATGTGATGAATGATGTGGCAGGCATTGATGAAGAAATGTCATGAATTATAGTAGCAAATGAATGTGCTAGAGATGATCTTGCCAATTTATTGTCTTAGCGAACTGTTGTGGGTTAGTTTTATGTCATAACCCGTTGGACGTTGCTAGTTTATTGTCATAGCAGACGGTGCAATGCTAGTTTATAGTCGTGGTAGACTATGAAGAGGCAAGCTAGTTTATAGTCTTGGCGGAATCTGATAAATGAATGTAACAGTTTAGTGCCATGTTGGATAGAGCTCTGTGGTGTCGGTTTACCGTCATGACACTAGGACGTTCTGTGGTGCTAGTTTTTTAAGTCATAACCTAGGACATTCTGTGGTATCAATTTACCATCATGATGCTAGGACGAATGCATACTTAAGTGACTTCAAACGTGGAATAGCTTGAGGTACAAATGATTTTTTGGATGTGCAAGCTCGTTTCCGTCCATGTATGCTAGTTTGAATGCTCCGTTATCACATGCTTTGATGACCAAGTAAGGCTCTTCCCAGTTGGCTGAGAATTTTTCCAAGTGTTCATGGACCGCCTTAAGTACAAGGTCACCTTCTTTGATCAGGTGCTTGTGAATGTCATGCTGATGGCACCATTGTAGTTGCTTCTGGTACCACTCGATTTAATCTAATGCACACATGCATTCCTCCTCCATCAAATCCAAGTCAACAATGCATGAGTCATTATTTTGACTTTCATCAAGGAGTCCGGAGAGTGTGATCCTCAAGGATGGTACCTGCAACTCCAAAGGTAAAACAACTTTTGAACCATAAACAAGACTATATGGTGTTTTACCTGTGGATGTCCTATGCATCGTTCTATATGCCCATAGTGCATAAACTAGCTGCTCATGCCATCTTCGTTTGCTCTGATGAAGCATTTTCTTGAGCACCATGATGAAAGTTTTATTTGTGGCTTCTGCTTTTTCATTGCTTTGAGGATAATATGGAGGTGAGAATGAATGTTTAATGCCTAGGCTATCGCAAAAGGTTTTTGTTTCAACACTGCTGAATTGTGGCCCGTTTTCAGTAATGATGGTCATTGGGATGCCAAAATAGGTCACAATGTTTTCAAGGATAAAGTTGCATACTTGTTTTGATGTGGTCTTCCTAAGAGGAATAGCTTCTACCCATTTCATGAAGTATTCATTTGCGGTTATGATGAAGCTATGCCCTACTGAAGATGGGGGAGTTATTGGTCCAATGATGTCTAACCCCCACTTCTAGAAAGGCCATGTGATTTGAGCCGTATGCAACTCATTGGGTGGAACATGTATAAGATTACTATGCTTTTGACACCTATCGCATGTTTTGACCTTGGAGAAACAGTCGTACTCCATGTGTGGCAAATAGTATCCTAAATGTCTTATTTTGGTTGCCATTTCTTTGGGCTCTATGTGCCCTCCGCAAAGTTCCTCATGAACTTGCTCCATGATAGTTTGGCCATCGGTGCTACTAACACATACCAGAAAAATGCTTTCATAGGATCTACGACATAACATATCCCCTACTAGTGTATACTGCTAAGAGCGTTTTCACATCGCATCCTTCTAAGCATTCGTTAGATGTTGAGGTGGTTTGCCATGTAGAAGGTACTACTTTATGTTATCATATCATTCTACGGCGTGTTTCATGCTAACAGATGCTATGGGAAGTTCATGGGAGCATCAGGTAAGGGCTTGTCGTAGCTCGTGATGGAACTAGGCAACGCATAAAACATGTCCGGTGAGATGTTTAGAGCTAACGTGGCTAGTGCATCTACAATGGTATTATCGTTTCAAGAGACATGTTGCACCTCTTTGTTTGTAAATTATTTTAGCAAGTGTTTTGTCAGGTCATGGTATGGTTGTAAGTGTGGAGCTTTACATGCATATACTTCTGTGACCTGGTTAATGACCAATTGTGAATTGCCTCGAACTACAAGTCGTGTGATTCCTGAAGCTAGTGCTACAATGAGACCTCTAAGGAGACCTTCGTACTCTGCCACATTGTTAGTGCTAGGAAAGTTTAAACGATAGGCAAATAGTTGGATCTCCCCAGAGGGATATGTGATGACTGCCACAACACTTCCTCCTCGAGAGGTGGATGCTCCATTGAAATTTAGGATTGCATCGTAGTCATTAGGCACTATGTCTATTACACTTATGTTTTCATCTAGAAACTCTGGATTAATCTTTGCTTGATCCTGTGTTGGTGATGTGGTCATCTAATTGACTATAGCTTGACCTTTGATGAATGATTGGGCTATGTAGTGTAGGTCAAACTTAGCAATCATTACTTTCCATCAAGCTACCTTGCTTGATTCGTACATGTTGTTTGTGATAGCTCTGAGTACATTGTCCTTACAGATTATGTGGACTTGGTTATGGAAGAGATAATGTCGCCACCTCTTTAAAGAGAAGATGAGGGCTAGACATGACCTCTCCACGTCACTGTAATGTTGTTCGTAGGCTACTAATGTATGGCTCAAGTAATAGACAAAGATTTCGGTTCCATCATTGCATTTCTGACAAAGCATATATGTGATGGATGAATCAGATGTTGCAAGGTAGATATAGAATGATCTATTGTTCTATGGAGGATAAACTGTTGGTAGTTGAGCTAGTGTCATTTTAATGTTGTCGAAGGCTTCTTGGCACTATGGAGTCCATTCAAAATGGATGTTCTTATGCAACAGATGCTGCATTGGGCTCAACTTGTCCATCAATTTCTCTATGAATCGTCTAATGAATTGTAATCTATCTTGTAGACCACAAAGTTCGGTAAGGTTGCTAGGTGGTTTTAAGTTTGTTATGGCCTTAACCTTAATGGGGTCTACTCATATCCCTACTTCCAAGACTACGAACCTAAGCATTTTGCCTGTTTTAACTCCAAAGACATATTTCTTTGGGTTGAGTCTTAGCTCATATTTTAAACAACGCTTTAGTACCAAGTCAAGATCTTGTACATGTTGCTTTGATGTTTTTTATTTAACCACGATGTCATTTACATAGTCATTGAGCGAGTTGAAGATATAATCACTAAAGATAAATGTCATTACTCTTTGATATGTAGCATCGGCATTCTTGAGGCCAAATGGCATCATCGTGTAGCAAAAGGTACCCCATGATGTCATAAAGGTCATCCTAAGTTGATGCTCAGGGTTAATCTGAATCTGGTTATATCTTGAAAAGTCATTCATAAAAGATAATAAGGCATGCCCAGCCGTTGAGTCAACAGGTTGATCAATGCTAGGTAGGGGAAAATCATCTTTTATGGTTGCAATGTTGAGGTCCCAAAATTCAATGCATAAGCGAATGCTTCCATTCTTCTTTGGGACAATTACCATGTTGAATATCCAGTCAACGTAGTCAACAACCCAAATGAAACTAGCTTGATAAAGCTTGGTGATCTCATTGCGAACTGCCAACGCTACCTCAGGCTTGACCTTACGTGCTTTTTGTTTCACTGGTCTTAACTTCGAATCGAGTATGATGTCGTGCTAGACTATTTGAGGGTCTAGCCTAGGCATGTTAGTGTAAGACCAAGTGAATGCTTTCATGTTGTCTTTAAGCACCTGTGCTATGTCATTGGCAAGTTGCGTGCTCAATAATGCACTTAGCTTCAGGATTTTAACTTCGCCATCCGACATAGTTATGGGGACTTCAGCTAAGGGGTCTTTGGTGATGTTATCAGTTTCTAGGTCCAGAGTCTTGGTCATTCTTTCAAAGTAATCTAGCATTTGTTGAGTTGATGCCACAAAAGTATTGTATGTTGTTGAGTCTAAGTCAATGGACTCTATGTTGATTTCTCGTGTAATCGTTTTGTGTGGTCCATTAATAGACAGTGGTAAGAATAGTTGCTTACTGTCCATAGTGTTTTCTCCTACCAATAAACATTGAGAAAAGTAATTTATACATTTAAATATGACTAAGGCATGCAATGGTAGTTTATCGTCATACTCGGATGCATGGCAGTTTAAGGTCATATCGGGCCATGCATGGTAGTTTATAGTCATAACAGACTAGTCATGGTAGTTTAAGGCCATATGGGGCCGTGCATGGAAATTTATAGTCATAACGGACTAGTCATGGCAGTTTAAGGCCATACCGGACCAGTCATGGCAATTTAAGGCCATACCAGGCCGGTCATGGCAATTTAAAGCCATACTGGGTCGTCATGATTTTTTGATGATTTTTTTATTTTATTTTCAATCCATATTTATGTTTAACTTTAGAAATGTGTGGTTGGGGCATGTGTTAATATACTTTTTTTTTGCTCTAAGTTTAAACCATAGGGGTGAACGTGAGGAGGGTGAGCTAAATCATGTGTATTATTTCATTATATATATATATATAGGTTCGGGTGTCAATAGGGGCCAATGTAAACCATTGGAAAACCATTGGTAATGGTGTGTACATGTATTTTTGTTTTATATTTTAAAAGGGGCCATATATTTTTTATGTTATTTTTTTTATTATTTTTTTGCTGTTGATTTTGGTGTTGATGATAGAGGGCCAGCGCCCTAAAAAATAGGAGACAATGTTTTTTTGTTTTTATTTTTTTATTTTAAAAGGGGCGAGCGTCCCCAAAAATAGGGTCAACGTGAGCATTAGCTCTTGAATACTTTATTTTATTTAGTTGTTTTATTATTATTATTATTATTATGTTGATTTTGGCTTGGGTATGGGCGTATGTTCTATGGGGTCAGCGTAAAGGGGTAATTTATTGATTTTATTCTTAAATTTTTCTAAGTGTGGGGCGTTTTACCTTCAGCGTGGAGGCCCATATGGAGTAAAATTGAATTCGTAGTAATTA
The DNA here is from genome assembly GCA_015680685.1 of Gnetum montanum. Classification (NCBI taxonomy): domain Eukaryota; kingdom Viridiplantae; phylum Streptophyta; class Gnetopsida; order Gnetales; family Gnetaceae; genus Gnetum; species Gnetum montanum. The sequence continues at coordinate 943,269 of MNCI01027637.1, forward strand.
TAAAATGGAATAAAATAAATTACAGGGGGTTTAAAAAGGGCAAGTAGTGAACACAAAGAATTACTTTCATCATTGTGGCCAGTGTAAATAGACGTGAACCAAACAGAAAAAATTCCAGCATCACCTAAACAAAGCTAGCGTGAACCAAACAGAAAGAATTCGAGCATGAACCAAATAGTAAGAATTCTAGCGTGAACCAAACAAAAAGAATTTTATCATGAACCAAACAAAGAGAATTCCAGCGTGAACCAAACAGTAAGAATTTCAGCGTGAACCAAACAGGGAGAATTCTAGCGTGAACCAAACAGAGAGAATTGCAGCGTGAACGCCTTGCACACCCGGAACTACACGAGGTTGATCCAGATTTGCAACTGTAACATTCAAATCTCTAGTGTGCGGAGTTAGATCTGCAATTGCGGCGTTTAGATCTACGAGATCCACGAAATTCTAAACTAGATCTGTAGTGTACAAAGCCAGATCCACATTTCGGGTTAGGTCTACTGCGTGCAAGGCCAGATCTACCACATCTGAAGCTAGATCTGCATAGATCTAACTATGAACATTTAGATCTACTTACCAGCGTCCAAATCTGATCCATAGCGTGTAAGATTTGCAACGTACAAGCTTCATGGATGTCATATTTTGTAAGTGTAGGTCATGCAGCTTGTGGGGTCCAATTGTCAAAATTTGTCTAAGTCAAAATCTACCTAAGTGTGAAGATTATAGCATATACGCCCAACATGTGAGCTTGAATCTTGACTAAGTGTTGATCTTGAACGGGTGTGCGTAACCAAAATTTTCTAAGTGTTAAACACATGAATTGGTACATAACGATGTAGGAGAAGAAATTCTATGCCATATAGAATTTGGCCTAAGGCTTTCTTCTTCTATGAGTATTTGTCTTGCAACTTTTTGTTATTTTCTAGTTAATTAATTCTCTTTTTATCTGTTTACTGATTAGTTGTTTCTTTATAGGGTCACAATGAGTATGATGATGGTGGCCCCAGTGGAGTGGGACAGGATGAACATTGTTAAGATTTAATATTATAAACTTGTACATTTATACATTTTTTTTGTTGTTTTTCTTATATCTCATTTTTTTGTTGTTTAAGTTTCAAGTTTTGTTTCAGCTTTAATGACAATTGTAAACAAATGTGTAAAAATAAAATATATTTTTTTGGTGTTTTCTTGTCTAAGTCTTTGGAAATAAGCGTAACTATGTTGGCAAGAATAAGACTGTAAATGAAAAGTAAATGAAATTATAATTTGTAAATGAAAAGAGAACCGAATTTGAAATGCAACATGTTCTAGTTTTAGGCCGTTTCAGGCCCCATGCACTAGTTTTAGGCCATTTCAGGCCCCATGCACTAGTTTAAGGCCATTTTGGGTCACGCGTGTCATTTGAAAGTCATAACGGACTATCAGGTCTTCGCTCTAGTTTTAGGCCATTTCAGGCCACAAGGAAATAAAAGGGATTTGACTTGTTTCAGTGAATTTTCTAATTGACTGGCCATTTTTTATCGTGACTAGTTTTATGTCATTGCGGACATGTGATAGTTTAACATCATTTCGGATGAGTAGTAGTTTTACGTCATTTCGAACGTTGTAGTAGTTTTATATCGTTTTGAACAAGTAGTAGTTTAACATCATTTCGGATGATAGTTCAAGTTTAATGGTTGAGTAGATTCTTTAATTTTCATAGATTGACATGGTGTGTTGGGCATGTTGGTGTAATCGTATATTCAGCGTCTCCTTCGCTAATCATGTTAAACGGTAATTCTGACCATGAGACGTCTTGGGGAATAACTCCTATGTTAGCATGCTCCGATGTTTCTACGTTTTGTAATGTTTCTATATTTTCCGGGGGATCACGATTTGGAGATTGGTTATCATTTTGGTTGTTGATGGGTGTGGCATCTTGTTTAAGCTCGAGAGTAGTGTTATCTTGTTTAGGCTCATCGAATTCGACTTATGAGCCTTGGTTTGTGCCTATGTGTGTAGAGGTGTTGGGTGTAGCCGCATCACCGTGTATAATGATTTCACCACCTTCATAGGGTAAGTGAATCTCTTGGTGGATGGGTGAGGAAACTGCTTTTAATTGGGCTAACCATGGTCATCCCAATATCAAGTTAAAACCAGGCATCTCGTCTACGACTACAAATTCAACTGATGTGGGGAACCGGTCCCTTGCTATGAAATCCAGAGTTAGTATTCCTTTGACAACCACATGTGATCCACTGAACGATTTCAAGAATGTCGTGGAAGTTGGTTTGATTTTTTCAGTTAGCCCTAACTATTTGATGATGGGGTATGGTACTACATTCGTGGCTGCTCCATCATCTACGTGCACCCTATGCATTTTAAATTGATTTACTTTTATAATTATGAACATGGGTGCAGTGGTGACTTCTCCCGTTTTTTCATCTATTTTTATATTACCCATGTTGAAGCTTAGTGATGTAGCTCTTGATCCTAGATATGGAGACATTACCACATGAATGGAAGGTTCGTTTGTAGGTAAGTTTTCACTAACTAGAATTGACGTTAACATGTGTACTAGGGCTTCATGATGGACTTAAGAAATCATTAGGTCATACAAGCTTAAAGATGTGTTTTTTTATTTAAGCGCATGTGTGACCTAAGTTAGGGCACTGGCCAAGTCTTTACTGTTTGGTGTGCTCTTGCTAGTTGAGACTCGATCCATTGGACCCAACAGTTGTATCTCTTGTGAAATGGTTTTCGTATGGTCTAATGTGGTGGTTGGGTTTGACGTATTTGGGATTCTTGATTTTTTGCTTTTGTGACTTGTGCTTGCCTGTTAATTGTCGGAGCCATAGGTATAGCGTTTAAGGGAGTGGGTATCAGTGGCCCCAATTCAAGACTTCGACGTTCTTTTTCCAACCGTTCCCTAGTAAGTCTGTTGGTGAGGCATTCTCGCGAAGTTCATGGGGAAACTCTTGGAGCTTGAACATCGGGTTTTTTTGGGACCCGGATTACGAATGGAATGGGTCGGATTTGCAGTTGAACAGTAAGAGATGGTTTTGTGTCAAGGTGTTTAGACACCCTGATGACAAATGGGGTCAGTTTGGTTTGCAGTTGAGGAATAGGAGGTTGAAGATCAGGGTGTTTGGGCACCCTAATTACAAAAGGAGTTGGTTGGTTTTGCGGTTGTACCTCCATGGTTGCAACCACAGGTGGCACTCGAACTACAAAGGGAGTGGGCCAGGTAGGCAGTTGCACATTTGCGATTGCATTGGCAGGGGGTACATGAATAAAAAATGGTTTTATTAGTGTAGGTGGATTGTACGTGGGATACGAAGATTGTGGGGATGATGTTGACATTGTAGGAGGAACACGAATCACGAAAGGTTTTGTGGGCATACTTTGCTCATTTCCGAAATGTATCATGTTAATAATGTAAGGAGCTTCCTTAGTATTAAGGGGATCTTTGTACATGCCCATAGATTGATTCTATGGTTTAACCGGGTTGGCATCGTCAAATGTTATTTCACCCCTATCAATCATATGTTGTATGTCTTGTTTGAGGGTGAAACAATAATCAGTACCATGCCCATTCCGTTGGTGGTACTCGCAAAATCGATCTAGTCTAAAGCCTCTTGGAATAGGAGGCTCATTTGGAGTTGCCAAGCTTGGGTTTTTGGCCAATTCATAGAATCAGTTGTGTCTCTGGGTTGTTGCTGGAGACAACTGCTTATGTTTAATGGTCCCAACCTTCAAAAGTTGATCTAACAACTGGGAAGGCTTCATGGGAAGCGGTGTGTATTGAGTAGGGTCTTTCCTCTCAAACGTACGTGCATGACCCGTGTTAGTAGCTTGCATGGTAGATGATTCAGGTTTGTGTGTAGGAGAGGTTCTCTCATAGTTAATGGGAGCAATAGGTGGTCTACCTTGCTGTCCCATGTTGGTAGGTTGAGTCTTCGCTACTGCTGCTACTGTTGCTTTAGCCTTTTCTTTGTCCTTTTTAGTGTGTTGATTTTTAAAGGCAAAGTAAGCAGGGTCATGGCTATTTTGGGCTACCTCTTCTATGTTTTTAATCTGTACAAAAGCTTGGCTTAGAGTGCACGCATTTAGATAGTACAACTTTGATTTGACAAAATCATTCATGGCTCCCTTAAGAATCGTAAGAAGATATGTTTCTGGGATCAGGTCATGAAGTTCGTTGAGTGTGGCACTCCATCTTTGGATAAATTTTTGTATAGGTTCAAGCGGTGCTTATTTTACCTATATCAGACTGTTCAAGGTTGCTTTAGGTTTCAAGTTGTATTTAAACCTGGTAACGAACTGGTGTAAGGGATCCTCCAAAGAGGATATGGAGTTACGAGGCAAGGCTCGGTACCAGTCTAATGCTCTGCCAGTGAGGGACATGGCAAACACACGCAAGATTGCATGGGGTCAAGCCTGAAGTAGCATAAATTCTAGTCTAAATGTGACTAGATGGGTGTTGGGGTCTCCTTCCCCATTGTATTTGATCAGTTGAGGTAAAGAAACCCCTTTGGGTAGGGTTAATGGTGGTACCGAAGAGCTAATAGGATCATCTTAGTAAAAGTCTAATACTTTAAGCTCTTCATTGTTGGCCGTTTTGAGGCATTTTACCTCATCAGTGAGTTCTTGCATCATCTTTTTAGCTTAGGCCTAGTCTTGGACACTAGGTGAAGCAGCAGGTTGATCATGTTGTGTAGTATGCGAGTTAGATTATTGCACAGTGGGCAGGAAAGAGGAAAGTTAAGTGGTCAAAGGTTGCACTTGTGGAATATTTATGGTGGGTGCTACTAAGGGTGGCATACCGTAAGGGGTAGGTTTTTGTTGTTGTTGTTGTTGTACTTGAGGGATGTTCATGGATGGAATTGTGGGAAGTGGTATGCTGTAATGATGGGGTTGATGCGGTTGCATGCCAGTCACGACCCACTATCCAGTTATGATTTGTGAGGGAATGCCCTGAACTTGTTGAGTTGAAGTGGTAAAGGGTGTTCCTTGGATTTGTACTCATGGTATATAGTGAGTAGATGTAGAAGCAGGTATCATAGAAGGCATCCCAATCACTTGGGATGGGAAGGTTACTCCTACATTAGTTTGAGAAGGGGATTGTTGGGGTTGTACTTATAAGAGAGGGGATAATGTGATGACCAGAGGAATAGTAGGGATGGGTATATTGAATTGAGTATTGGTCATAGGGAGAGTGGGAATAAGAGTGGATGCTTCCTATTGAGGCACATGTGCTTGAGTGGTTTTAAATGAATGGAGGGACATGGTCTCCCCCATGAAGGGGTGAAATAACGGATTCGCATAAGTATGCAAACTAAGAGTATGGTACGAATCCTCGTGTTTAGATTGAACTGCGAAATTGTCTTTCACATCTTCATTTTGAGATTCTACAGCAGGTTGGCATGAGGTTTGGTTCCTAGCCATGAGGAGTTGGGATAGGAGTTCATGGTGGGATTCGGTGAGGGGGATGACATCGTAGGTGGTGGGAATGAAGTCATGATCTCCTTTGTGAATTAACTCATAGTGTCTCTTTGCTTCCAGCTTGGCTCAGTCAACAACCAATTTAGCTTAGATTTTAACACAAATAAAATTATATTGTTCAGGCGTTAAGATGGTGAACGTGGGATTCATACCTTGTAGTCTCAGTGACTGACAAGATGGCCCCTAAGGGTTGACCTCACCATGAGTCACTATGGGTCCGATGGTGGCCACAGGGTATAAGACTGATGTGCCAGAGTTGGAGATGGGGAGAGTAGGAATATTGGTGTTTGTAGGGTCCATTTTAAGTGCTTTAAGTATGGCCACGTAAACTAAAAAAAATTTGGTTAAGTGTTGGACAAGGAGCAAAAAAAAAACAATTCTAAGTGTTGTCAGTGTATACAGCATAAACTGGAGAAAATTTGGTTAAGTGTTGTCAGCGTATACAGTGTAAATGGAAGAAAATTTGGCTAAGTGTTGTCAGCGTATATAGCGTAAACAGAAGAAAATTTTGGCTAAGTGTTATTAGTGTATACAGCATAAATAGGCAAAAATTTGGTTAAGTGTTGGACTGTATGGTGAATAGCGTATAGGAGGCAGTGTGTACATAGGACGTGCAATGTGTACATAAGAGATAGAGTGTATACATAGCACACACAGTGTATAGTCATGGGTTACAACATACAAGAAACACTGGTAGCATACAGGTAACACTAGCAATGTATACAGAAGGGTGAATGCGTACAGAGGAGGTGAATAACAACATATGATGTCAAAGGTAAGGAAATCAGAGTCTAAATGCTAACAGAAGAGATGAACTATAGCGTATAAAAGAAAAACTAAACTTTGGCCAAGGGAAATACTTAAGATGCAGCGTGTAACTGGTGAAACAACATATGGATGCTGGCTGTGGTGCGGATCTGCAATTGCAAGGTGCAGATCTGAAGGAACAAGATGTAGATCTGTGGTAATAGGGTGTAGATCTACGAAAACAGAAGGTAGATCTATAGTCATAGAGTGCAAATCTAGAATGTAGAGAAGGAGATCTAAGCAGATCTATGCAGATCTAAGTGAAAGCGGCCCTTCTTATAGCACCATTTTCTGTATCGTCCGAAATTGTCAGTGCAAGGCTGGAATGAAACAAACACTAGGAGATCCTTTGGAAGAAATACAGAAGACCCTACCTTCACTTGAGGACAAGCTGGAATGAATGAAGGTAGAGTGCCTTGAATGGTCCACATGCAGATCAAATGAGGATTTCCCCAACGTACGCACTTTGCAATGCGTTGGGTTATATGTAAATGATGCACATTAAACGTAAACCATAACGTAAACAGGTGCAATAACGTAAACGAGAATGTAAACATAAACTGGAAAAACAAAGAAAACTACAATAAATCTAGGAAAAATGTAAACTATTTTGTATTGAAAAATGATTACAATGTGCACCGATCAAAATGCAGTTGTGGATTGATCACAAGGGGGACGTTTAGCCCCGGTGGGTGATGACGGGTGCTGGAAGATGCAGGTTTTGGGTTGTAGGGAAATGCAGCATCCAAGTTTGATGCCCAGTGTACAAAGATTGATGCCTAGATTTGCTAAGTGTCTAGATTCCAGTTTTTGTGTCCGTTTGTAAAAATTTCCAACCACCCTCTAGTGAAAAATTAGGGTTTTTATAAGATCTTGGGCGTTAGATTCGGATCTGGAAGGAGATGAGTGGCTGTGAGGTGAGAAAAATTTGGATTGGGAGACAAGTGGTGCATTGACCAAGTGTAGGATATGTTACAACTGTATAGCGTGCAGTGTACATGTTGGCGTATGAACGCCCAGCGTATCGGCTTGGAACACTCAAGAAAACTTAAAATTTACAAAAGAATTTGTATGTTATAATCAAGAATGATGTCTCTGGCTTCTAGATCCATGCTCTGGCCTATTGTTTTTTAGCCTCAGCGTGTCTTGAAATTCTCTAGCATTTGTTGGCATCCACATGCAGTGTTCAGTGTATGAGATTGGTTGTCAACCTCAGTGTATAGACTCAGCATCAACCTCAGCGTACAGACTACTCAACATTAACCTTGGCGTATAGACTCAGTGTATACCTTATGAATTACCATGTTGGATGTCTAAATCTGTATCTTGGTGCTTGTTCCTTGATGCTTGAGCACTACTAATCCTCTAGGGTGTATGGATGCCAATTTTGACTTCATTTTGACGTAGTTTCAGGCTTGTTTTAGTGGTGTACGCTGGGCTATACGTTGGCCAGCGTACAAAAAGGTGTACCCAACGTACACACATAAAAATGCATCATTTCAAGGTCAAAACGTGATTTTCAGGTGCCTGTGATGATGCCCAATAGTTTCCCTACCTCAAAGAGTCAATTTTAGGTGAAAATCTTGCTCTTTAGTGTTTATTTTGGTCTATTTTTGGTGGTGTATGTTGGGCTATATGCTGGCCAGCGTACAGCAAGATGTACCCAGCGTACACACATAAAAATGCATCATTTAGGGCCCAAAACTTGATTTTCAGGTGCCTGTTATGATGCCCAACAGTTTCCCTACCTCCATGAGTAAATTTCAAGTGAAAATCTTGCTCTTTGGTGCATGTTTTGGGCTGTTTTTGGTGGTGTACGCTGGGCTATACGCTGGCCAGCGTACAATAAGATGTACCCAGCATACACACATAAAAATGCATCATTTAGGACCCAAAACTTAATTTTCAGGTGCCTATGATGATTCCCAATAGTCTCCCTACCTCCAGGAGTTAATTTTAGGTGAAAATATTGCTCTTTGATGCATGTTTTGGGCCATTTTTGGTGGTGTATGGTGGGCTATACGTTGGCCAGCATACAACAAGATATACCCAACATACACACATAAAAATCCATTTTTTAGGGCCTAAAATTTGATTTTCAAGAGGCTGAGAGCTGGTAGAGACCTTATGGAAGGTCATGGGGGGTCCACACACTCAATTCTAGCATTTTTGACTCATTTTTGGGGCCCAAAAGTTGCCATATGCTGGTCTATACGCTGGACAACGTACAACCCAGTGTGAACAGAGTATACTTGGTCAAACCCAAGTATTTTGAACCCAAAACATGAAATTCCTAATGTTATATGCTGATGTAGTTACTTGTGGGTGCCACGGAACTCTTGAATATTCAATTATGCTCCATTTGATGCTATTTTTGAGGCTTTCAAGCTTGGTCATGCTGGGGACCAACATGACTTAGCTCAATTTCTGTCTACAAGTGTTAGCCAAAATTTTTGTGGTGTTTTACACCCACCTCTTCCTCATCAGTAGGAGTATCCTCCTCATCAGCAGGAGTGTCCTCCTCATCAGTAGGAATGTCCTCCTTATCCACAGGAGCATTCTCCTCATCAGCAGGAGCCCTTCCCTTTGTGGTAGGAGCTCCTTCTTTCTTGATCAGGGTCCTTTCCTTTATGGCTAGGGCCCCGACATCTTTATTAGTCACCCTTGTCTCAGGCACCATCACCTATTCTTCACCTTCTTCTTCTTCTTTTTCCTCTACTAATAAAGTGTGATCACATTGGGCGTAAGCATACTAACTTAAAACAAATGCTACGCTACCTAGCGTAGCATAGTGGAGCGAACATTAACCAAACAAATAAGGTAATAAATACAATGAGAAAGCACTTACCAATGGGAGGCTGCATTCTGCAAAGGTTGAACTGTATTTTCTGCCCTCCTTGTTCATCCGTACAGGGAGGCTCCTTTACCGGGTGAGACCTTTTATGCTACAACTTACTCACCACCGTCTCTGTAATGAGGCATTTCCCCTATGATACACTACTCGTAGTAGCAAGGGATGCCTCTCATACGCTGTCTTGGCCATGAAAGTTGCATGCCACTAGATCCTTGGTTGTCATTGAAAATGACTCCCTAATAGCTTTTGAGGGATTCTGGGATTAGGTGGTGTGGAAGACTTGGAAAATCCACGATTTTGAAATCTAGTTAAGATGTTGTATCACCCAGAATCCATTCTCACAGACCATCAAGAATTTTGCAAAGCACTGTAGGCAAGCTACAAAGAAGGCATGATGCACATTGAAGCAAGATTCAGGCTTCTTACGAAACTTGACCATTTCAACCTGTAGACCTTTGCAAAGATGCTTGGCCTAATTGTAATGGGCCCCCTCTTCCATAACCTCTCTCATTATCCAAGCTTGCTCAATCCCAATGATTTTTCCTTGGAAGAGTAGCTTGGGGAAAGCATGGGCACAAAATATGGGGTAAACTATTTTGGCCACTCTTAGCTTGGCATCTTCAATATGGATCCCCTTGTAGCCCTTCTCTACCCCTAGCCACTCCTCAATGTCCGCTTGATGGTTTGCCTCCTTTTTGGTCTTTGCTCCCATAGGGAGGCCATCAAAAGGGAAACCAAAGAGATTTGCAAATAGTTGGTCATTAATTTCAAGCACCACTAGTACACAGTAAACACCTGTGCAGAAGCGGTCTACTCTTTCAAAAAAGGAGTCAGCTAGGGCAAGCATCTCAGCAGCAGGGACACTTGGATTCATGGTCAAGAACAACTCCATAAGCCCAACATCCCAAAGGTTATTGATGAATTATTCTGGGGCTCCATTGTAGAGCCAACATTGGGTCTCATCCACCTCCCCGTACTTGAAATAAATGTTGGCATCATTATGCCTAGAGGTGATCATGGTGACCTCCTAGGATTTCTTTTCCACTGTAGTAGTTTACAAAAAGAAAAAGTTAAAAGTTAAAAAAATAGCAGAAAAATAGAAACAACACTCGAACATGAAAACATGAACTCATGGTCTAGCATGCCAGGTTTAAACTACGACAAGAATAGTGGGAGATCCACCAACGCATCTTCAATGATGATCGACCTAAGGGATGCCCAATCCCCATCCAACCAACTGACCTTCTTACACTTATTGTAAAACTTGAAGTATTGGGCTGGATAGGTTTACTATTCACCCCTGCATTGGCCTATCACAGTGGCGTGCACATTCCCAATGGACAGAAACTCCCACAACGCCATCTATGCCAAAGCCAAGGGATCAGTATCACTGTGAAGTCCAGTTTCGTTGATATAAAACCTGGTAACACACAACAAAAAAAAGCACATACACTATTAACATTTTTTCCTAGCATAGCATGCATTGCATAACATGATGAAATACATTTACAGAACTCACCCGCTAGAAAAATAAATGGTTTTTGGTGGGTTCTGAAAATAGGTGCCCATGTGGCAGGCAACAAATAATGTATTGTATAAGTGGTAACACTTATACTATGGAATCTCTCAGATCCAACTCAAGTATCTTAGGATTTTTGGACACTGGTTGGATCCTCCTACTTGCTCGCCCGAGGAAACAAGGTTTCTGTAATTGCGGCTGCTACCTCTGCCGATAAGTATGACCAAATGATCACACTAAAGTGTTGGAGGAGGAATTGTAGGAAGTCCCACACACCTTCCTAGAACTAGACTGCCTGTCACTCCACACGTGCATGGGATGGAGGCACATTGGCCACCAATTCACTTAGGTAGCACAAAACCCTTACAATCTCCAAGACAATCAAAATGGGTTTTAACATCACCCTGAATAATATAATGAAAAATGTTAGCATTATGTTCAAGTGGAGTTTTCATTGTAGCGTAGCACGATTAGCCATTTGCAAATAGACTATCATAACCCTTTCTCTGCACATAGTGTAGCATAAACCCCAATCGCAAATAGCATAGCCTAACACTTCTTTGCATATAGTATAGCATAGCAATATAATAGATTTACAACTAAGGTAGATTCACCAATAGAACCACAGGATTAATAGCGTAGCAACACGATATTACCAATGCATTGGTCCAAAGGTCTTACAACACATCGGATTAGCGTAACAAAAATTTTTAAATATGAACTTCAAATAAGAAAGCATTTAATACACTACTGCCATTTCAAAAAATCTCTTATAGTACAAAATGATTCGAGCTACACTGCGTTAAACACGTGTTATGTTGTCAAATCTTGTGCATGGCCAAACCCTCATACGGTCCGTACGCTACGCTATTCACATGCTAGGTTGCTAGAATCACCTAAACCTTTATGGCGAGGCAGCCACAACAATGTCAGTCTGGGAAATATTGAATGCAAGCTTAGCATAGCATCTATACACCTATCGCGGCCGAATTGGCAATAGTGGCGGTGTAATAGCCAAAATGGAAACCCAAAACGGTTATAGAAAACACAGATTTCAAAACAAAAAAACAAAAAAAATGGAATAAAAAAGAGAAGAGATAACAAAAGCAACAGGGAAAACAAAGGTAGCGTAGCAACTTACCAGGTTGATGGAGTCTCCTCTCGTACCACGACACATGCCTAGAACAAACACCCCAGGGTTTCTTTCACCTTGTCTACCTTGGTGAGCACTTAGTGTTTGCATTCTCTTTTAGGTGCCATCATCTCGGTTGCAAATTCTTTCTTAGTCACTACACTAAATCGCCTTGCTCTTTGTCAGTACAACTGCTCTATACTCTAGATGTGGGCTCTATGCTCTTATCATGAAAATGATGAGTTTACCAAGGATAAACCCCTATTTATAGCTAATGTGGTAGAAAGGAACTTGCCATTTTTGCATCCCGATTAATGTGGGATGCCCCGTATAGCGTAGCATTCCCACCATAGCGTAGCAGCACTGTTTGCATTGTAGCAGGTGGGCCTAATCAAAAATCTCATCCCATATAAAACTAGCAACTTACCTTTGCAAGAATAACCCGTTAGCAGTCTGCAAAGACCTTAAACTAATAGTTTTGACCTTTGCAACAATAACTTGTTAGTGGTTCGCAAAGACCTTAAACTAACACTTTTGACTTATAAAAATAACTCGTTAGTGGTCCGTAAAGATATTAAACTAATAATTTTAGCTTACAAACCTAACCTGTTAGCGGTCTACAAAGACCTTAAACTAGTAGTTATGACTTATAGTTCAACCAAGTTAGCAGTCCACAAAGACCTTAAACTAGCAATTTAAACTATAACTCTACATCCAGGTGGTCTGCTACGACCTTAAACTAGTAGCTGACGAATTTTGCATCATAGTTGATAATTATTTCAACCGTTTCACATCTCATTGTTTCTTTGCAAATGCTTACTATGCGTTGTTGCTACAAACAGGTATCACTTGACTTGGCTTTTATCTTATTGTTGCAAGTTGAGCAAGAATGACCATGCATCATGATCTACCTTCACTTCTAGCCTTGATAGGCCCACATGGTGAGCTTACAAGATAATTGAACCTAGAGTCAATAGATTGGAAATCATCCATCGATAGCACTGTCGTGTCCTTAGAAACATCCCCAAACTAGCCCAATCATCTGGTCCAAGCCTTAGATTTAGAGGCTGGGGATGTAACTGAGGACCCTCTCATTGAAATGCCTGTGACTACTTCTAGGGGGGAAATAAAGACATTAAAACTTAGCTCCCTCCTAGATTCACAAATGCACAAAGATGTATCCAAAATCCTTCAAGATAACATTAAGGTATTTGCATGGTCCTATAACAACATGCTGAGCTTAGATTAAAGGCTCATATAGCATAACATTGTCTTAGAACTATGTGTGGAGGTAGTTAAATAAAAGGCTCACAAGATTAAACCAGAGATCACACTAGTTGTACACAATGAAATCACTAAGCATCAGTTAACAACCAAATTCATATCAACCCAGAGCATTAGTTAACAACCACTTTCATGACCCCATGGGGTACTTTTTGTTACACTATGATGCCCTTTGGACTCAAAAATGCTGGAGTGACCTACCAAAGAGCCATGACATACATATTTAGTGACTACATCCTAGAAACACTAAACAACTATGTGGATGACATAGCGGTCAAATCTAAAGAGGTTGCTAATCACCCCAAAAATCTAGGTGTAGTCCTCAAATGCTAACAGATGCATGACTTATGCCTCAATCCAAAAAAGTGTGTCTTCAGGGTGAGAACTGGATGAATGCTAGGGTTTATAGTATTGGAGGCTGGAATACGAGTGGACCCTGACAAAGTTAAGCCCATTATTAATCTAGCATCCCCTACCAACCTTAAAGAATTATGTGGGTTGCTAGGTAGAGTGCAGTTCATTAGAAGGTTTATAGCAAAGTTGACTAACAAGTTACACCCCATGCAACACTTACTAAAGAAAGGGATTAACTTCAAATGGACAACACAATGCCAACAAGCCTTTGATTACCTAAAGAAAGAGATTTTACACCTCCCAACTGTTTACCACTACAGAGGGATAAGCCTTTATACATCTACCTTTCCACCTCAAACACATCTATCATGGCACTGTTATGTCAGAGAATAGATGATGGCTTTGAGATTCTAGTTTATTACCTAAGTCATGCATTGATAGCATACAAGACAAAGTACAATGAGGTGGAAAGAAATTGCCTCACCCTAGTGTTTACATTGAAAAAGTGGAGGCATTATCTATTCCGTAGCAAAGTCAACATTATATGCAAAAGCAATGTACTCTGGGCTATCAAAAACAATCTATACAAAAGCAGTAGGATAGCCTGGTGGAAAGCTATAATCATGGAATCCGATTTACATTATGTGACCTAATCGTCAACAAAAGGCCAAGCCATAGCTATGCAACTAACGACCTTACCTATCGACGATAGGGTAACCATAGAACTCGAATTCCTTGACGAGCACATTAGCACCATCAACTCAGTCCCATTACATTTAGAGGCTACTTTGCATTCTAATAGTGCCTTGACTACACGAGGTGGTAGTGCAGCTACCGTTATTATGTTCCCCTCTAAGGACATTCAACCATTTGCTTATCGTTTCGTGTTCCTTTATACAAACAATGTGGTAGAATACAAAGGACTTCTTAGGGGCCTCTTAGCAACTTGAGCATTAAAAATTCGATACCTAGTGGTTTGTGGTGATTCACAACTCATTTTCAATCAAATCACTGAGGTCTATGCCTACAAAGCTACTCATATGCAACCCTATTGTGACCTAGCCAAAAGTTTTCTCAAGCAATTTGCAACAAAAAATGTTCAACATGTGCCATGCAATGAAAACACCGTAGCAGATTCCTTAGCCACCCTAGCATTAAATGTGCCACCACATCTATTCACAACTTTTCCTACTTCGATAACCGAGTGCATAGAGCCTATGACTCAAGTGGTACACGTCGCCTCTATAAGCACTGCTAATACCCAAGAGTGGTATGCCAACATTAAGGCACATCTGCAACATGACAAACCCCCACATAGATTAACATCTACTCAAAGGGATGCAATCCACAAGCATGCTTGGAAATACATACTTATGGAAGATAATGCTTTATGCAAACGCTCTTTTAATGGGATATTACTAGCATGCATAAATAAGGGACAAGTGTAGAAGATCATTAATGAGGTTCATGAAGGACTATGTAGTGGACACATAGCCCCTAGGTCCATGGTAGCAAAAATTAGATGCCTAGGGTATTACTAGCCTCACATGGAATGAGATTATCTTGCCAAAGTTAGGACTTGTGACACGTGCCAATGATATGCAAATCTTATACACGTTTCACCTACTGAGTTGCACTTGACATAGATCACATGGTCATTCCAATGATGGGGACTAGACATTATTGGACCTATCACACCTAAGTCTTTCACAGGGCATAGCTTCATCATCACCACCACTGAGTACTTTACAAAGTGGGTAGAGGCTATCCCCCTTAGGAAGACTACATCTCAACAAGTTTTCCACTTTATATTGGATAACATAATAACAAGGTTCGAGCTTCCCATGACTATTGTGATAGATAACGGGCCACAATTTAGTAGTGCGAAAACCAAAACCTTTTGCAACAACCTTGGCATTAAGCAATCCTTTTCCTCGCCATGCTACCCGTAGGCAAACAAATAGGTAGAAGCTACGAACAAATCCATCATCAACTTGCTTAAGAAAATGCTTAGCAATAGTAAGAGGCGATGGCACAAGAAAATTTCCTATGTGCTATAGGCTTACAGAACGACACGCAGGACAACAATAGGTAAAAATCCTCCTTACAATCTTGTTTATGGATCTAAAGCAGTGTTTCCTCTTGAGCTATAGGTACCATCACTTTGAATGATCCTGTCAAACCTCGTCAGCGAAGCCTAGAACAACGAGTCGAGGATCATCGATCTTGACTCCATAGAGGAGGAGTGTGCACAAACACTTGGTTGCATCGAGTGATATCAAGATAGGCAATGGAAAAAGCATCATGCAAACCCACATCAATGGCTAATAGAAAAGGAAGACCTCATTCTCAAGGCTGTTCATGAACATGTGAACAAATTCACAGCAAATTGAGAAGGTCCATTCATGGTCATAAAAGCCTACAAGAACGGAGCCTCTAAGCTGGCAGACATGGATGGCAAAGAGTTTACAAATCCTATGAATCATCTATATCTCAAGTCGTACTACATTTGATGCATAGGCAAGGTAAGAAAATCATCTACAATGACGTAAAACTGGCAAAGCTCATCCACTATGATGTAAAACTAGCAAATCTTATCTGCTACGATGTAAAACTGGCAAAGATAGTTTGCTATGACTATAAATTGGCACAGTGATAATATGCTATGACTATAAACTGGCACATAGACCATCAGCCATGATGAAAAACTAGTAAAACGTGTCTGCTATGATGTTAAACTAGCACAGGCAGTCCGCTATGACCTTAAACTAGCCAATCCACCATCTGCTACAACAATAAATTAGCACAGGGCTCTGCTGGGACCTTAAACTAGCATAGCAGTCTGCTTGGACCTTAAACTAGCACAGTGATCATCTTCTAGGACCTTAAACTAGCACAGTGATCATCCACTACAATGATAAACTAGCATAGCAGTCTGCTAGGACCTTAAACTAGCATAGCGGTCTACTAGGACCTTAAACTAGTACACCACGGTCTACTTGGACCTTAAACCAGCACATCAGATGGTCTACTAGGACCTTAAACTAGGTTTGTGGCACAACGTCCTTAGTGAGCATCCATGACCATTCAAGCAAGCAAGCATGCACAGTGCCGACGAGGGGTGGGACATTGCAGTTCCAGAATGCAGTTCACAATGCCAAGAAAACACTCTCTAGAATATATGTAATGCCACTACCCTTGGCATCTTGCTGATCCTCCAGAGATGTCATCTAACATCTTACTGAGCTTCCAGAGCTACTTCCACCACAACCATTCACCTTGGCAATAGCTTCCATTGTCAGCACTTGCTACTGGAGTCCTAGCACTATTGTGGCCCAGCCACAAAGTTGCTACCCTCTAGCCCCCGCCATCACCCAGGCCCAAAAGACATTCAGCTGTTGGGCATATCACCTTACAGCTATACTGCATAATATTTTCCTTGGGTGGGGACTCTTGAGAACTCACATCATGACAATTCCTAGCTACCTCAATGCCAACCCCTCCATCCTGATGCTACCATAATTGCTGCTGGACTTTTTGGTTTGAATGTCGAATGCCTCAGCAACAAAGTCCATTATTTTAGCAACATCAAGAGCAAGCAAGAGCTTTGCCTTCATTTTACTTTATGTTTGTTTCTTCTAGTTTTCTCTCTATTGTGTTTGTAGGGTATGTGTCGAAGGGACGTCGGTCAAAGGTGTGTTTTGCCAAGATGGCGGACACTACATCGTTGCAAGGTGATCATCCTAACTAGCTTGGCTACTTGGGAGTGCACATCCTGTCCTCCTCCTTAACCTCCTTTACCTCATTTCTTACACCTACAATTATCCTTCTTGAACTTTACCAATGCCTGTAAATCCCTCCCATATGCTCAACTGCAAAGTCCATGACACACGTAATGCAACTTGTTGCATGGGAAGCATCTGTAGGCAAGTTAAAGCCCCATGTGGATGTAACGCAACTCATCCTGGGGAGGAAACACCTATCCTGGAACAACAAGGTTGTTTGCAATTGAAAATGGCAAAATAGAAAAAGAAACGCATAAAAGAGCAAAGCTCAAAAAATAAAAAAATGTGCGCAAAAGAAATGGCACATCAGCTATTTTGCAATGACCATCTCTAAGCATTTCAATGAGAGGTCAGAAGCTTGCAAAAGAAAGATTCCCATGCATATCGACTCCCTTACAAGCACTCCAACGAGGGATCACACTATGCTACATCTTTCCCTTCTTGAAATTTTCCTTGTAGATCCACCCTTTTCCCTTTCCCTACATGACTATCCTAGTACTCTCAAGCAGAGCTAAGCAACATCTGGACAATTACTAAAGAGTGATGTTAGCATCTTATCTTTCATGGTATTTCGTATTCTTTGTTGATATCAATTGGGCCCATCCTCCAGACATCGATAATGAGGGGCCAATGAAACACCATAAAATTTCAAGATCCTCTTGCTTCACCAAGGTCTTGGAATTTAGGCAAGGACTTCCACAAGTGTAACTTCATAACAGTTTGGTAGGAAAATGTAGGCACTGAGGTTAGACTATCCAATTTGGCAAGTTTTCTACCTCTAGAGCTAACAAGCCCAATGGACTCTCTAGCTTGCCCACCTAGACAATTTGCCTAGCTATTAGTCTACTCAGAAAATGTGCTAGGTGTTGTCAATGGTGTTCAAGATGGACAAAATAGTTTGGCAAGTTTTCTAGTGGAGACGTCTGCTACGTTACGCTATACTATGCAACATACCAAACCTTCAAAAAATCAATCAAGTGTCTAAATACAAGTTTTGGCAAGATGTTCGGGTAAGGAAAAGTTAGAATTTTGGCCAACATAGAGTGCTACACTATGCTATGCTATATAGCATAGCACAGTGTAGCAAGTGCGAAACACACAAAGACTCTCTGCCAAGTCTTTTTGACAAAAGGACTGCATTTAACAGCATGTGGCTTCCAAAGCTACCTTGAAGAAAAGTTTTCTCGCAAAACCCCATAATTTTGATAGAAATGCAAGTTACATTGGCTGCTACACTATGCTACACTATGTAGCATAGCATAGCATAGCAAAAAGGAAAATCAATAAAATGCCCCAAAGATTAACCCGACATGCACCAAGGCTTCTAGCAAATGCTAATGACTCCAATGCAAGTTTCTTGTTCAAACTGATGGCTACGTTGTGCTACGCTATGTTAAGGTGCTATGCTACATAGCGTAGCATAGTGTAGCAAAAGGCTATGCTACTTCAATGTGCTAAGACGATGTAAGCAATGCAAAGTTGACAAAGGCATTAGGACATCTTCAGTTAGTGCTACAGCTTGTTAGCAATGACTAAGCTCGCCATGATCAACAACTTTGTTCCACTTTGGCATACCCCTTAGTCCATCTTCCAAAATTTGTTGCTACGCTTGACCCTATTCATAAGGATAGGGGAGACATAGTTCTAGGGGGAAGACTTCATTTCTTCTTGCATTGTTAGCACACTGGATTCTAGCATCTCTAATTTCGACAACATGGTTACAGTGTAGCAAGTTCACAATCGGTGTTGTACATCTACGTAGTACGAGCGTGTCAGCATCTCATGGGGTCTAGGACACATGGCCTCCAAGCCTCATTTCTCACCTACTTTTGTCCCTATAAATATCTGGAAAAACAATGCTCAAAGGGTTGGCTTTTTTTCTAAAAGAATTGGCATTTTTGTATTGATGAGAGTGGTTGGATTTTTGCATTAGCATTTTGTGGGTTAGCTTTACTAGTTGGCATTTCTCATCTAAAGAGTTGGCATTTTTGCATAGTTGGCTTTTAAGTTCACATTCAAGAGCATAGTTGGCACATTTTGAGTGTCCTAGTTATTCTTGAACTCTCTATGTGCCTCCAGCATTGTATAACTTGTTATACATTTTTCAAATAAGGCAAAGAATTGAACCCACAACCTTGAGCAGTGCATTTTCTTACCCAAGTTTATTCTATTATCTCTTTATTGTTATCACTGTTTGCATTATATCCTTCATTTCTACATTTATTAATCATCAATTTTATCTCACGTATCTTACATTCAAAACAACATTCACGTAAGGTTAAGTTACACTTATTAAGTTCCTGTCTGATCGACCAGGCCGTTCAGGGTGCCCCACCTCCATTTTATCTAGCATGGCCCCTACATGGATTTGGGGTTAAACTGTTCACCCGACAACCTCTTGGTGTTCTAGCCATCAACATTTTTGATTGCTACAGCAGTGGATAATGTATAATCAGTAACAACTAGTACTTCTGCCCATTTTATGTAGTAGTCAACTGCTACTGTAATATACACCTTCTTGTTGGACATGGGTGTGATGGGACCCATGAAATCAATGTCCCATATGTTGAAATGCTCCAATGGTTGAATTCACTATTGAGGAATTTCCATGCAATTTTTCATCCCCCCCCCCCCCCCTCCCCCATCTCATTGACAACATTCACAAGACTTAACAAAATGGTTGACATCCCTATAGATTGTAGGCCAATAGTATCCTACCATTAGGATTTTTATGGTTGTGTGTCTCCCTGCATAGTGGCTTCTGCAAGGCCCTTCATGAACATCCTGGAGAACTCATAGTTGATCTTCATCAGGGACACACAAACAGATCAGGCCATTAGCACACACCTTATAAATGTGTTCATTGATTTCCATAAAGTATTTGGCCCAATGAAGAAATTGTTGCTTCTTCCTAAAATCCAAGTCTTGTGGCATCTCTTGAGTAAGAAGGTAGGTGAGGATGTCATTATACCATATTATTTTTACAAGTGTTTGTTCACTTATTGCTCCTGTAAAGAGGAGTTCATCTAGAAACTAAACATAGAGTGCAAGCTCTCCTCCTCTTTATTCTTCCATCGTAAGTGAGAGAGGTGGTTATTGACCACATTCTTAGTCCCTTTTCGATTTACCATCATAAAATTGAATTCCTGCAAGATTATCAACCATCATATAACACAAGGGCTCATCATTGGCTTGTTCATGAGGAAGCAAATTGCATTATCATCCATATGCACAAATACTTTGTAACCAAGCACATAGTGCCTAAACTTTTGCAAAGCATACACCACTATCATTAATTCTTTCTTCGTGGTGGTGTAATTTAACTATGCTTCCACAATGCTTTGGCTCACATAGTGGATGTATTATGGATGTTTCTTATCATCTATCTGTGTGAGTACTACTCCCAAGGCATAGTTAGATGCATCTGTCATGATGTGAAAAGGTTTGAACCAGTCTAGTGCTCATAGGATTAGTGTTTTATGAGTTTCATATTTAATTTTTGGAATGCATGTTCACATTTCTTGGTTTAGATGAAGGATGAATCTTTCTTTATAAGCTCTACCAATGGCTTTGCATTCTTAGAGAAATTCTCTATGAATCATTGGTAGTAGCCACTATGTCCAAGGAATGACCAAACATATTTAATGGTCTCTAGTTGGAATGTTATTCCTTGGGTGACCCTTATCTTTTTTGGATCTACCTAAATCCATTTTTTCAAAATTTGGTGCCCTAGCACAATGCCTTCTTGGACCATGACATGGCTCTTTTTATAGTTGTGCCACAAGTTTATCTCAACACATCTCTTCAATACTTGCTCTAGGTAGTCCAAGGCTTGCTCAAGTGTAGCTCCATAGGTGGAGAAGTCATCCATGAAGACTTCAACACCACTACCAATCTGTTATTGACAGATACTAAGGACCAAGCATTGAAATGTTGTAGGGGCATTGCACAAACCAAATTACATCTTAAAATATGCAAAAGTCCCCCAGGGACTCATGAATGTTGACTTGGCTTGATCTTTTGGTGTGATTTGCATTTGGTTATAGCCACTATAACCATCCAAGAAACTATAATAATAATGCTTGGATATGGTATCTAACACTTGATCCACAAATGACAAAGAAAAATGATCCTTAAATGTTGCCATATTCAACAACCTAGAGTTGATGTAAACCTACCATTTTCCACTCTTCTTTAGTATAATTATGAATGGGCTAACCCACTCACTATCCAAAATGGGATAGATGAACCCCACATTGAGGAGTTATTCTATTTTCTCCTTGACAATTTGCTATTTTCTCCTTGGGAATGCGATGCTGGCATATCCTTGGATCAATTCCTATTAGCTCTGGATATGACTAGGCAAAGGCTATTGACCATTTATTCACCACTTTCAACAATTCATTTTGTTCAACAGCAAGTTTGGCATTAATTATGACCACTTTACCATTTTTAAAAAATGCATACTCCATTCTGATTAGTAAATTTTTTAGCTCTAACGGCTCTTACTTGAAGTGATTAGGGATTTCCAAATCTCCCCAATAGGTATCATCATATTCATCAAAGAGTTGGGAATGAACTTGTTCAATTTTGTCTGTGCCTTCAACATATGCACATGTTAGGCTCTCAGTTGGCTCCATGCATATTGTGCTGCTATGTGAATTAGCTATCAGCCACTGGGTGCCCTCCTACTTTATGGCTACTACGTATAGACACCTTTGAATGTTAATGTCTTGTGCACACTAATTACATGTCTTATATGTATGTGCTCTTGATAGACCAAATCTTTTGCATGCAATTGCACTCGTTATCATTGTATGTGATGCATGGAATATGCTTCTTCTCAATCTTGCCTAGTTCATTTTCCTTGAATATTTCTAAAGATAGGTCCCTTATGTCCATTCTTGCATTAATTGTGATTAACTAAGCCCTTCCCATAATGATGGAAAAGTTACTTTTGTAGTTGTTCACTTTGATCATTAGAAAATCAGCAAGATAGAACCACCCAAAAACTATGGTGATAATGTCCTCTACTGATCCTAGAGGGATAGTAATTTACTGATCTACTAATTCTAGATGAATGTTACTCTTCTTGAGAGGTGGTAGGTTCCAGGCCTTATACATGTCATGGAAGATGAGATTAACTTCAGAACCAAAGTTAAGAAGAGCTTTGCATGGCTCATGTCTAGTGATCTGAAAATAGATGAGTGGACTTCTTGGATTAGATCCTTTTGTAGGAAGATTACCAACCTTAATCAAATCAGAAAGAGCATGAGTTAACAATATAGTGCAAATCCAAGGTAGCACTTGGTTTGAAGGGCACTTAAAGGTGTTTGATGCAAAGGATGAGGATGCTAGAGATGTAGGGTGATCAACCGAACTAGGTTGTGAGGGCTAGAGAGGACTGTTAGGTCAGAAGAAGGATCTTTTCTTAGATCAATTGTCTAGACCACTTGGCTAAAATACTGGTTGTGAGTGTACAGCCCTCGTAGCATTTCATTGTTGTGGCTATGAAGGAATCTCACCCTAAATGGATGGAGTAAGAGGTAATTGGATTGAAGGTGGAGGTGTATGCATAGAGGTATGCAAAGGATGATATGGATATGGATATGGATTTTCCCCTCGAGTAGATGGTGAATGTATTCAATGCTACTTTGGAGGGTAATAATGATGCTAGAATGATGTATGACTTACAGAATTTCCAAGGGAGATAGGTTGTTGAACATAGTACCTGTATAGATCTAGTTGTCTATAATGGTATTGCTACCTTGGTAGTGGCATTCCCCATAATTGTGGTTAGTACCACTATTGAAATTACTCATAAGGTTGTGGAGATGTTCCACTTGGGTAGTAAGCTTGTTGTTGTTGGTGGAACTATCTTGGATTGGCTTGAGGATAAGGTAATTGTATTGGAGCTTTCCTACATGCTAGGTAAGGATTCAATGCACACTCTAGACTCTTATAAGTGTGACACGATAGGGCAACATCCCTTTGGATATTTGTATTGATAGATGTCACACTCAGTTTCATCATCAAAATCAGACTCCACAACTTTCTCTACTACATTGTCTTTGCCCCTACCTCTTTAATAGACATGTTTAGCTTCTTTGCACCTCCTATGATTATGATCACTATTTTTCTCTTTGGATTCTTCAGCAATCTTTACAGTGGTTTGAAACTTTTCATCCAAAGAGTCACATAACTTGTCAACCTTTGTCGAAATATTAGAAACAGACTTTTGAATTATCAAGATTGTTTTATTCATCACATCATCAAGTGGTGATTCGTCCTTGTCAAAAAATTGGACCTCTCATTTTCTAATGGAAGGATCCCTATTATACTATTCAATACTTTCCCTTTTTCATAGCTCACCTTCTTTTTTTGCTACCTGCTTGATTAGCTTTTGGATCTAATGAGCTCTTAGTTTAAACAATCTTTCTTAGGCATACACCCCAAGGGTTCTTGTTTCTACTCTAAGCCCATCTATGATGTTGTGAAGCCATTCCCTCTGAGAATAACCATGGCTAGGACATTGATGTAAGAGTGAATAGTATCATCCCATGGTGGCATCCAAGGGTTCATGTGCATCTTGTTTCTAGCCTTGGATTTTCCTTCTCAAATTAGACACTCTAGAGTATGTCTAGTATTTATCATTGAATAGCTCTAACATGGTATTGCATTGACAAATAGATTCTGGTTCCAAAGATTGGTACCAATTTTCAACTTCCTTGATGAGTGTCCTGGGAAATAGTTTGAGTTTTTGCCATTCATTTTCTATGTTTTGTAAGGCACAGGCATCATGAAAAGCTTGTAAATGCATTTTTAGATCAAAGTTGTATCCCCCTCAAATCATGGGATATTTTTCATGTCTAGGTGCTTAATCTAACTATCCTTCATATGCCTAGTTGTAATTTTAACTACCTCTACAATGTTGAGCATACTTTGAGTTACCAATAGAGGTTCATCATCATCATTGCATTGATGACGTTGATGATGGTTTTGGCCACCCCTTCAATTTTTTTGGCCTTCGCAGTCATTGTTATCTCATTGATCACCTTTATCATGATTTTTTAAATGGTAGATTTCATGAGAACTATCAGATCAAGAGGAATGTTAAAAATTGGATGAAAAGGATGACGAGAAAGGTGGACTGCCACCACCACAACGATGTCCACCACCACTCTTATGCTTATTACGATCACCATTCTCAGATACCTTGCTATTGTGGTGGTTGCCTAAGTTCCTACCTTGACTATTACTTTTTCATGAACCCAATTTATGAATAGTGGATTGTAGGTTTAGGTTCACATCCTTGTCACCAATATCAGGGGGTGGTGAATCTTCATGTTGAGAACCTTCAGTAGGAAGATCCTCAGTGTAATCTTCATTTAGTAGGAATAAGGAATTAGTGTAATGTTTCCCCTTTGTAGCTTTGTGGAGTTTCTCTTGACATTGATCTTGTTTGTGTTGTGTTTCATTGGAATAGTAGTTTCAAGTTTCATATTCATCCACAATGCACTCTTCATAAAGATCTACTATGCTTAGCTTCTTAAGGGTTTTAAATAGCATCCTAGCCACAGATCTATCAAGCAACAAGATGACATTTCCCTTTATATAACATCATTATAATTATTTTTCCTGATGTAGGATGAAGGTGAAGTTTAGCACAAACTCATCTGGATCAATGTATACCACCTTACACTCTTGTGGGATTGGCAGTTTGGTATCTTTGTGCTTATGAGAAGAAGAAGACATTTTGCAAAAAAAAAAAAAAATTATCAGTGTAATTTTATAATTCTATGTATAGTGGGAATGATATTGACCTTGAGGTTCATACAATGATATTAATGGTATTTACTTAAACCTAAATAGTGCACGTTCCAAAAACAAAGTCCTCGACAATGATGCCAATGATGAGAGGCGAGGTACCCCTATGCCCAACCGTATGAATCACAAAGTGTTCATGTGTGATCCAATTGAATTACATGGACTTTATCATTTTCCGTGCACTAGTCCTTTAGGAAGTGACTCTAGCCTTAAGGTCAATCATTATCTTCCCAATTACACTTGTGACATTCATTG
Source organism: Gnetum montanum (assembly GCA_015680685.1). Taxonomy (NCBI): domain Eukaryota; kingdom Viridiplantae; phylum Streptophyta; class Gnetopsida; order Gnetales; family Gnetaceae; genus Gnetum; species Gnetum montanum. Next base: position 968,570 of record MNCI01027637.1, read on the forward strand.
GTATGGTTAAGTGTAACTAAGGCATTTGATTTTTATCATTTTGTGTTTTATAGTATGGTGCTCGAAATGTAGATAAATGTAATTTAATTAACTAAACTAAATTAACTAATCCACTAGCATTTAATTGTTCCTAATATAAGCATCTGATCCCACTTTCCATACACATCTTGAACCCACATATCTACTACTAGGTAACCAAATGCTACGCTATTGGGCATACCAAGCAATGACACTGCTAGGATTACTAAGTGAATACATGCTATGCTTGAAGTGGTCATACTTATGTGTATATTCTATCTGGCTTAATTACTTCATTAATGTAATAACTAGAAAATATTTAATAACTAGTGGGAAAAATTTAATAAATAATTAAAAATATTGAATGCATAATTGAAATAGCTAATCTATCCAAAGTAATGCAAGGTTTATCAAAAATCTTGTCTTTATTACCACACACAAAATCGTGCTCAAGTACAACAATGCTCGAATAAAAATCCATACACTCAATCACTCTTGTTGTAGGCACTCGAGCAAAAAATTCTAACTTTCAAATGGAAAAACTAAAAGAGCTTCACTGCAACTACAACCTCTAATTACCATAAATGTAGTTACACATGCATATTAATAGCCAAATATCAACACTGCATCAATGGAGCCCTATCGACGCATGGTAAGATGCATCGACTAGGCCTCGTTGACAAGGCCCAGTCAACAAGGTCACATCAATGTGGCCTCGTTGATGTAGCCAACTAAACATGACTCATCAACAACATTAGAATATGGAATTTTTATCATGATCTCTTTTTCATCATCTATCTTGGGCCATTTTTTAAGTGATAGTTTCATCCCAGTTTCATAGGGTGTTGCCATAGGCTTACAATCTTGCATATTATATCTTTTTAAGATATTTTACACATATGTAGATTTTCCAAACCAAAGTTTTTTATTACCTCTATTTTTTTTAATTTACATTCCCAAAATCCTTTTAACAACACCAAGATCTTTCATCTCAAATCGAAAAGAAAGAAGTTATTCCAATTCCTTAATTTCATCCATGTTACTTTCTACTATTAACATGTCATCAAAATATCATAGTAAAATTAAGAGTTTTCCATTTTTATTTTTGACATATAAGTAGAAGTATTCCTATCTTCTAATGAAGCCAAGACTTAACATGTGTTCATTAAATTTTTTATTCCACATCCTAAACCCTAAACCCTAAACCCTAAACCCATCCTTGGTGCTTGTTTGAGTCCATACAATGATCTTAGCAATCGAAACACCATATGCTCTTTTCCTTAAGATCACCATTGAGGAAAGTAGTTCTTACATCTATTTGTTCAAGTTATAGACCATAAGTTGCTACTATTTATAGCAATGATCTAATGGATGTTAATTTTACCATAGGGGAGAATATTTCATCATAATCAATTCCCTTCTTCTGGAAATAATCCTTAGCAACATGACATGCTTTAAACTGGTCAGTAGATTTAATTCTAAACATCCACTTACATCCAATTGGTTTTCTATCAAATGGAAGTTCAACCAATTTGCATGTCTTATGCTTATGAATAGAAAACATTTCATCATCCATCACTCGCTTCCATTCTTCATGATAAAGAGATGTACATGCTTCATCATAAGTGATTCAACTTCAACAATTATAATTTGATCTTTAAAGCAAGTGGGTAATTTTCATATGTGACTAGACTATCTTAAGGGTTGTGAAGTTGATGGAGCATCGCGTTGATACTCTATTTCCTCATCTTCACTTTCATATTCCCTTGTACTTATGTCTTGTATATTATACACCATCCTATTGGTCAGGAGAAATATCTCCTATCGAGGGAGGATGACCCCTAAATTTCCTTTATTAACTTGAAAAGATACATGATTAGGTGTTACATCATTAGAAATATTACAATTAATATGTTTGCAAGACTCTCTAAATACAACATCATGACTATAGATAACCCTCTTAGTTTCTAGATTGTACAACTTATAAGCTTTAACACCATGACCATAACCAAGGAAAATACATCTTACAAACCTATAGTCTAATTTTGATCTATCAATTTTTGGAATGTGAACATAAGCTTCACACCCAAAAACTCAAAGATAATTCAAATTAATAGACTTCATGCTCCATATTTCTTCTAGATTCTTTTCATTAATTATGAAGGATGAAGACCTATTAATGAGATAGCAAGCAATCATTGTGGCCTCAGCCCAAAAATTTTTACCAAGACCATCTTCACTTAGCATGCATTTGATTCTTTCCAAAAATGTTCAATTAAAATGTTCAACTACTCCATTATATTTGGGAGTTCCTAGAATAGTGTTTTTCTTGTATATGTCATGTTCTTTTTGTTAAGATCATGGAAGCAAAATTCACCACCATTATCTATTCTGAGAACCTTGATTTTCTTTCCTAAATAATTTTCAACAAGAGATTTGAGATCTTTAAATTTATCAAATACTTCATACTTCTGTTTCATTAAAGAGATCCAAGCTTTCCTTGAAAAATCATCAATGAATGAAGCATAATATGTAGCACCTTTAAGTGAGAATGTTTGTAATTGTTTAACTGGTTCACATATGATGGGATGTGATATCACATGGGCCGTGATATTGCATACATGATATCGCGTATGCGATATTGCATGGACCGCGATATCGAGTACGCGATATCACATCTTTCCCTGCGATATTGCGTACACGATATTGCAGCCTACTGCAATGTCTATAAATAAGAGGTGGCTTTCCCAATTTTAGGCATCTAGTTTAGTTCCTTAGTGAAACTCTGGCAATTTGATCCCTCCATAGATAGATTATTTTCTAGTGTATGCCTGCAGTGTGGTGATTGTAATTGTACGGCATCCTTTATTTGAGTGTGACGTACTTGGACACACACATGACCAGAAATAAAGATCGAGATTACTTCATCATTGTAGCATTCACTTTGTTTATTTATTTATTTAAATGTAATTTATTGCTTTCCTAATTAGTTCCTCTCACCCTTATCTCATGTTAGACTATGGAATGAGTACGACTTGATTACCAGCATTTAAGTGTGACTACTTGGTAACCCAGTAGCGTACCTAGGATCTGCACTTGGTAGTCCCAGTGGTAGTCATGCACAAAGTCCAAGATGTGTATGGATAATCAAGGAATGGATGCTCATTGCACTTAGGATAGATTAGATTCTCTTACCCTTTTCTCCTAGCTTACTTAATATTACCTTCCATTGCCTTCAAGAGTAGCATTACATTAGGAACACATCATACACCTCACTCTGGACTAAACCATATGTGACAAAGCTGAAACTAGGCCAGGTGGGAAGACAGTGAACTGCAACCTAAGGTTAATAATCTAGGTGCCACAACTAGTCCATCTACGGAGTTCAACTAGATCATGTGTGAAAATGCTCGTATTCGTATGGTTGAGTGTAGGGGTACCTCGCCACTCGTCATTGGCACCATTGTTGGGGACGGGGCTAGTTATCTAGATTAGTTATATCATACAAGGTCATTGTAAAGGACTTAACAATATATCTTTTAGAAAAATTAATTATTAAAAGTCACACGTAATTCACACATAACTTTACAAGAATGCCTCTCCTACAAGATCACGATAATGCCACACTTAGTGAGGAAGTTCATTAGAGAATCAACGAACTATATAACGATGAAGATTGGAGTACACAACTCGAAGTGGGGGTTTCTTATAAACATCAACAAAAGCAACGTCATCCCAACAAATGAAAGCATAACTTACCAAATGACGATGAACCCCTACTGGCCACTACAAGCTTAACGCAAATACAAGAGGCTATTCAAATCTCCTGTAGGCATCGTAAAGAGAGCCGTCTACCCAGGCTCAATTTAAACAACTTTCCTAAATTTTTAGGAGGCTATGACTTAGATCCGCATCAACATTTACAAGCCTTCTGCGATGCCTACACATGGAACAATATCAACAACGGTTGGAAAAAAATTAAGCTCTTTCCTATGACACTTGTTGACCAAGAAAAAGTATGGTATAGATCGCTAAAGCCAAATTCAATACGATGTTGGTCAACAATGGTAGAAGTATTTAATGAAAAATATCAAACCTATGCAAGAGTGTTATCCTTGAGGAAACAAATCCAAGGATGGAAACAAGCACAACATGAACCCTTGGACATGGCCTTAGAAAGATATTATGCATTGTTAAACAACTGTCTAGGCCATGGGTTTTCTAAGGAAAGGCTAATGTACCATATCATTAATGGGCTACGTAATGCAACAAGAGAAATCCTAGGGATGTATGCCCAAGGTCAACTATATGAACTATGAACCCATTAAGTCCAAGAGCTTATTTAGTGGGTAGCAAAAGAAGAAGGAGAATTAGCTAGATGGAAGAGTGTTGAAAAACATCAACGAGACCAAAATCTCAACTTAACAAAGGTCCATGATCATAAAAAGGAGAAATCAATCAATCACAAGGAGAAAACATCATCTTTGCCAACACAAAAACATTAGAAGAAGTTGAGGCAAAGATCAATAAGATGTTGGAATGGACGTATCCAAAGTGTGGAGAATTCATCAACACCATTGTAGATAGAGTTTTGACAACCCAAGAAGCAGGAAAAAACACTAGAAAATAGAAAAGAAGGGATAAGGAAAATAAGAGCTCAACTACCAATCATACGTATGAATGCAACATATGCCTATATGATCACCCCAAGGGCCAATGCCCAATATTGTTACATTTACATGAGCATTGGGGAAATATGTTACATCTAGAGTTAGTACAGAGATACTATGTTCGATCACAGTGGCAACAATCCTAGTCATGGGGGACACCACCCTTAGACTAGAGACACCCTTCATACCATCCGAATCCAAATGCTTATCACGTTCAACATCCTGTTTCTCCAATTGGGCCAACATACTCTATCTCACCACAATACCATTCTCCTCAATACTATCAACCCATGCCTCCAATACAATCACCACCTTGTGCACTTTATACTCCTCCTAACTTTCAATATTCTCATCATTTACCTCCTTCCACAATGCCACCAACTATTTCTAAGGTTCATGCACCATAGCAACAACCCACAAACGTCACTTGTGCTAATACTACCAATAGTAGTGAGAAACCTTCTCAACATCCAAAGCGCCCCTTCTTTAAACATAGTCATAAGAAGGGACAACAAAATTTCGAGGCCACTGCATCCTCCAACTCAGCACACACTCAACACTGTGGTGCACCCTCATCTTCGAATCCAATGCCTCAAGTAACTTCATCAAGGACACCAACTCACACTCCAAAAACTATATCCTAATCCTTGCATACCATCCAACGGTCTCAAATATCATAGTGGGTCAACTCGTTATCTGGGAACTACATCATATAAATTGCCCCACTATGCTCATTATAATCAAGTGTGTGAAACCAAATGGGGTAAATATGACCAAGCCAGAATACATCCAAAATGCAAGGATCCCCGCTGTCAATTATTAATCCTTGCCATCCTCAATCATTTAGCTATGAGGGATACCCCCCCATTCTAATAACTAGTAGGATTAATAAATATTTTTCAGTTTTCTTTAATGTTACAACTTTTTGTTTTCCATTTTTTCATTTTTCAACTTTTTTTTAATCTTTTTGTCTTTTTGTGTTTTTGTCTTTTTACATTTTTGTAAGTAATCTCATCTATGAATAAAACACTCATGTGGATCATTGGTTGAGGTGTGTTTTATGTTATTAAGTCTCAAGTGATCAATTATTTGGACAGTGAGCCCATTACATCCACTCATCCATTCTACAAATAAGAGGTTCTGTTCAAGGGTACTGTGATATTTTTGAAATTCTTAAAACTTAAAATTAATTTTATGTTCATTGTACCTAGAATGAAGAAGGATGGACCAAGAGGGAATGATTAGGGGGTGACATCAAGGGAACTTGTGGATTCTCTTTGGTGACATCTATGGGAGTTATCGTGCAACGTGGTTGTACTAAGATCCTTATAGATCTAATGAAAAATGGGAGTAAGAGTAATCAAAAGGGCACTCAAAAATCAGATGTTGTTCTAGGGGTTCCCATTGGAAAGACATGCACCCATGCCTGAAGGTTGGCAGCTTCTCTGGATTCAGTATTCAAAAAGAAAAAAAAAAAGAAGAGAAAAAGGAAAGAAAAGAAAAGAAAAGTGCCACAAAATAAAAGTCACTTCTCCCTTGAACAAAATGCCAAGTGATCGTACACCTTGTTGTTGTGGTACTCTCATAGTTTCTCATCATGGGATGACATAATGCGATGTCACTGATTAGAGGAATGGACTTGGTCCTGATCTTGGAATGATGAGTTAATGACACCTTAATCATGCTTACACGTAGGATTCGCTGTGTCCTAGGTTAGTTACCTCATGTCCCAATCTCTATGATCCCTTTCTATAGTTCATCTGAACTCATTGTTTGTGTAATTATTGCTCATGTTCTGTGTAACATAGAATTATTATCTCATTCTAGTGATAATTACATGTGTGTGTTTTGTGGAGTTAGTGTGGATTACATTTAGCCCTTCTAGTGCCCACAGACACTTTAAGTGTGGTTACACAAGGGCATTATAGGTTGAAACCTGCTTTGGGGAGGACCCACTTGTGTAATTTTTTGTAATCTTCACTTATGACATAGCTCACACACACCATTTCTTACCCTCAACATAATTTTTAAAATGATTTTCTTTCCCTAATATTATCCCTTTGAATTTCAATGTTCCTATGTACCATTAGATACCCTTTTTCTTACCACCCAAGGTTTTATTGATAAAATCCACACCGTCATCATTCATGGTGCCTCTTGAATTCATGAAATTGCCCTAGAACCCCTTGATACTAGCTAATGTCCTCAATTTCCAATGTTAATTTCAAGAAAATCCTTCAAACATTCAGTATTTTCATGGTGTCTCATGTCACTAAGGACGTGATATAGCGTATGTGATATCATGTTGGACGAGATATCGCATACGCAATGTATCATACGTGATATCACATTCCCACCATCTATAAATAGGTGACCCCCCCCCCCCCCCGACGCAACACTTAGCATCATTTTCTCATTCACATGGGGGGAGTTTTTGAAATTTCTCTCTGTGACTTGCAATTGTGTAACCCTTGCTTTTTTACTCATATCTTGCTCGCTAATACTCTGATTTTAATTCCGTTTGAACCTGCTTGCACCCAGAGTGTTCAGCTTAGTCATGGGGGAGAGACACTTGCCGAAAAGTGCCTAAGTGCCTAAATTTTTTGAAATTTCTCATCTCCCAAAGGACATCATCTAGGGTAATTAACTATAACACTTAGAATAATTATGCCTAAAAATCATTTAACCCCTAGGTATACCGGGAAACTAAAATGGAATCCACCTAAGTTACAGGACTCATTATTACATACTTTCAAGAACTATCACACGTGATAACATAAGATCATTAATTAAGACAAGCATCAAGGTATAACTTAACTTCAAAACCACCTTACTAATGCTTGGCCTGTGTGATTGCAGATGGCCCTAAAACGTGGATAATAGGTGGGTCCTGCTCAAGGTGGAAAGAAATGATCTTGGAGAGGTGAAAGATAAGGTCCTACTAGACAACATGCAAAATAGGAGGATCAATCATTCATCATCCATCAAGATGAACCTCCTACCAAATGGTCTGGGCAGGTAGAAGGAGGAGCTACTACAGTGCTTGAACCGAGACAACAATTCACGCTACCCCAAGATTTTGTTCAAGCTATCCATGAGAAGTCCACATTCATTGCTGTGATTATGGAGATAAACTTCAAATATTTTGCAAAGTTCACTCCTAAGGCTATCAGGGATCACCTCAAAGGGTCTCCCTTATGGCCTATCCTCTTTGAAAGTGGTGCCTGGTACCTAGGAGAGACATACCAATTTTGGCACAATAGGGAGCAAGGCACCACTATTAATATTTATGGTGTGACAGTTGACTTCTTTGCGTAGGAAAAAGTGTTAAACCTTTTGAATACAGGGCCCCAAGTTGCTCGATTATCCACCTGTTCAGACCCTGATGTGTGAAAGGATTGGTTGGAGAAGACTTATGGCAGAGATAAATCATTTGGTGAATTGACGATGGAAGAGAGGGTTTACTTAAAAATTGGGACATATCACCTCTTCCCCAAAAAGGGCTTAAAAAGGATATCAATGTATGCAACTAGAGGATGTGCAGTGTTGATGGGAAAGGTTAACGCTAACCTACCCCATCTATATTTGATGGAGATCTTGAGATGGTTCGAAAGATGAAAGACAGGGAAGATGGCGCTGCCTTTCCCTTGTCTTATCAGAAAGCTGTGCCAACATGCTAGTATTCAAGGATACACCAATGACATCCTTCAAAAAGCCCAGATTGCTTCATATGCTAAATTGCTAAAGGTGCCAGCTCCAAGGAAAATCACTGGCAAAGAGTTGGGACCCGAACAAGAAGAAGAACAGATGGCTGGACCAACTACAACTCAACTTGTAGGACCCAGTCAACCTCTAGCCACGGTTCCCAGCTAACAACAGGAAGAAAGGCCTAGCATAGGCCAGGATTAGCTACCACCACCATAAGACTATAGACCATCAATGAGGCATCTTAGGGCCATTGCTGAGATGGTCAGTTGGGGAAGTTGTGATGATGCAAACCTCTTCTGCATCATTGATTTAGCCTATGGTTTCATTAGATCACACAAGGGGGGAAGTATCCATTTAAATAGGAGGAGGGAAAAGTAGATGGTCATAACAGATCTTAGGAAACACAACATCTTTCCAGGTGCAGTTAGAGATTGGTGAAGGGGCCACCGTGGTGGTCATGCAACATCAGAATTCCGCAGGAGCTATAGAAGTGATTGCAGACCACATCAAAGAATCCTTCAACATACTTATTGTACCACCAGTAGATCTCTCAGGAGCATGGGATGCTCAAACTTTGGTTAGAACCTCGATGAATCCTGCGAAACATGAGGATGCACTTGATCGATTGCTTCAAACAGGACAAGTAATGATGTCCTTGTTTGACATCCCTCAAGATGTTACAGCAATTCAGTCAGACCTCATTTCCACAAAGGGAAAACTGGTCTTAATAGAGGTAATGGACAAGCATGCTGAAGCTGAAGTGCAGAAACTACAAGAGCAGCTCATGGCCTTACAAGAAGCACAACGGGATTCTCTACAATTTGTTTCCACAAACCAGCTAGAAAATTTTAGAATGGAGCAACTAACCAAGTTGATCATAGAGAATAAAAGGATGGTTGATGAAAATAAGAAGGTTGTTTGGGATGCCTCCGTAGTAGAAACGCAAACTCATGTGCATATTAAGGTACTCAAAGCCTTATAAGAAGAAAACAAGCAGTTAGTTGCAGACAATCTTTGGTTGACCACTGTAGAAAAGCAAAAGAACATTCTCGATGAACACTTTCATCAATTATGAGAATAATTCATCTGGGTCAACCGAGACATAAGCTATTTAGCCAGAGAAAATTGAACCCTCTTGATGGAGGAGGTACGTGCCATTCGTCAAAAGTTAGCGATTGAGATAAGTGCATCGCAAAACGAGGCTAAACGACATGAGAGGCTGAAGGAGCATTTCCACGATCAGGTGGGGATGTATAAATAGATCCTTGAAAAGGAGATCCATATGGCCAAGGCCCAAATCAACACTATCAGTGCTCAACACATTGACTGGCGGGCCATATTGGACACATATGCCCTTGCCCACCAAGTGGAAGTTAAAAATCAGGACCTACAAATTCAAGACTTGATAGAGTACATGGAGTTGAAAAATCTAAGGTATGCCAACCTTGCCATGTTAACATCAGTGTGCCCAAGGTTAGAACTCGAGTAGAAGGTAGCTTCCACCCACATCAAATATGAAATAGAATTTGCAGAACGCAAGAAGCTATTGGAAAAATTGGATGTTGCAAATTCTGAACTTGAGGTGGTAAAAGCCAGCTACTAGGGATAGAAAGATGTTGCAACTGACTTGGCTCAATAGCTAATGGACCTTCACAAATACAAGAACAAAGCCAGAGCCTATGAGGAGGAATGACAGGTGTTCACGGCTTGGTATGTCAAGGCCAACCAAATGTTCCTGCAACTACCCTGTCTATGGGAGGTGCCAACTCCATCAAACATCAAAACATTAGCATTGATGGCACAAGATCCTTGGATTGAAGAGGAGAAACTCCAAGCCATACTTCAATGCCATCAAGCCCTAAAGCCTGGTGCACAAGACAAAGGGAAGGCACCAATGGAGGAGCCACCACCACCAGGAACTACATGAGTTCCAAATTTTTGTAGTTGTAGCATATTCTGTGTGTTGTATCTTTATTTTATTTTCTTCCCAAACTGTGGCATCATTCCATTTATTTTTTTCCATCTAGTAATCTCATACTTATCCACTGTGTAATCACTGTAACTCAAGGATGAGTTTTTATTTAGTCATGGGGGTATGATGGGACGTGATATCACATCTGCCATGATATCGCATGGGCTACGATATCGTGTACACGATATCGCAACCTGCCGCAATGTCTATAAATAAGAGGTGGCTTTCCCAATTTTAGGCATCTAGTTTAGTTCCTTAGTGAAACTCTGGTAGTTTGATCCCTCTAGAGATAGATTATTTTCTAGTGTATGTCTATAGTGTTGTGATTGTAATTATATGGCATCCTTTATTTGAGTGTGACATACTTGAACACACATGTGACAAGAAATAAAGATCAAGGTTACTTCATCATTGCAGCATTCACTTTGTTTATTTATTTATTTTAATGTCATTTATTGCTTTCCTAATTAGTTCCTCTCACCCTTATCTCATGTTAGACTATGGAATGAGTACGACTTGATTACCAGCATTTAAGTGTGACTACTTGATAACCTAGTAGCGTACCTAGGATATGCGCTTGGTAATCCCAATGGTAGTCATGCACGAAGTCCAAGATGTGTATGGATAATCAAGGAATGGATGCTCATCGCACTTAGAATAGATTAGATTCTCTTACCTTTTCCTCCTAGCTTACTTAATATTACCTTCCATTTCCTTCAGGAGTAGCATTAGATTAGAAACACATCATACACCTCACTCTACACTAAACCATATGTGAGAAAGCTTATACTAGTCCACGTGGGAAGACAACAAACTATGACCTAAGGTTAATGATCTAGGTGCCATAACTAGTCCATCTGTGAAGTTCAACCGGATCACACGTGAAAACACTCATATTCGTATGGTTGAGTGTAGGGGTACCTTGCCACTCGTCAACATACATCACTGTGTATTAACACAAACACTTGATTAACTTTAGCATTACTTCTTGGCAATCATGAATGGGTTTGTTTACCAAGTAGGCAATGATGAAAAAAATTTAGAGATTCTTATATAAGGTTAATTTTACCTTTTTTATGCAATTCCTTTAAGCCTTTTTCACTTAAATGTGCCAATCACCTATGCCAAATATCAATGCTAGTAATAGCTACCATGTTGAAGTTGTGCTGCAATGTTCTTGCTTCCAACTAGTAAAGTCTTTCCACCTTTGCACTAGTAGCTAGAGGTAATGAACCTTACAAAATTTTACATTTTTCTTCACCAAATATGATGGTTAGACCTACATAATCTAACTCACTCACAGAAAGGAGACTCATTCTAAGTTTAGGTACATGACAAACATGAGATATAGTTTTAACAATTCCAACCTTAAATTGGATTTTAAGTTTACCATAACAAACAACATGACAAAGACCATCATCACCGAGTTTGACTACATCAAGATTTCAAAAAAAAGTATTCACAAAACCATTCAAGGTGTGGGGTATAGTGATAGGAAGCACTAGAATCAATATACTAAGAAACTCTCTCTGTGTCATCAACTAACAACACCACATACAAATCTCCCTCTCAACGAGGAGGAATTTTTTGGTACAAATATTTAAATTTGTCCCACAATTCTTTCATAATTAGAACTTCAGAAACATTCAACACCAAATGAGAGAGACATAAACAAATTCTACATTGTGCCTTTCTATCCAAGGCCTCCCAGTTTGAATCTATGATAGTAGTAGGCTTTGAATCAGCAATTACTTGCTAAAGATCTTTGCTAAGAAGAATATCCTCCTTGTACATTCTCCAAACTGTGTAATCATTGCCAAATAATTTTTCAATTTTGAGTTTTGCAAATTTTTCCATACCCTAAAGTTAAACAACACCATGAAAGAACCTAGCTTTGACGCTAATTGTGATTTCTAGATTATTCATGATAATAGTGAAAAAAATAAATCAATAGAAAAGACAAGAATATATCCTAGGAAAAATAAGAAAACCCCTAGTAAGAAACAAGCTCCTAGATCTTTGAGAGAATTTTTGAAACACAATGAACAACAGAGAATGGGAAAGAAGAAAGCATAGGAATGAAAGTCAAACAGGCTGCCTTGAAGGCTTCCTTAGAACCAAATTTATAACATGGGATGTAGAATCTAAACTAGATATTAATAGTAGTAAAATTACATAGATGAACAATAGTTTTATATTAACTATATTTTAAATATCTACAGTTAAATACTTAACACTACAATTTATTACAGCATAACTATTGTACCATACAATTACAAAAAGGATAGTGCTTGTAATCAAAGAGATGATAATATCTAAGCTTATGTGAATGACAGTTGCCTTCACTTTACTCACATTAGGTAGGTGAGGTAGACAACATGTGGTCTTCAAGGTGATCATACTAATGGTTGTGCTATGGCATAGTTAGCCATGACACTACGCAATTGGATCGTAAGGACCTACCACACAACGACATGGTAGGCCGACCGCACAACTATGATAGGACTCAAAAACCCACTAAAACATTGTGCAGTCAAGCCAAAAGGCCCTATCACATAATGGTGTGGGAAACCAACTCCCAATGACTCTCCATGATGTTGCATGGTTAGGCCTCAAGGCCTACGTGCTTAATAGGACGATCAATTTGTGGCTACCAATCTTGCCACATAATATTTACCATCGATGGGAAATTTCTCTTCAAAAATGATTTTGGAAGTTTAAATATTACTCTTGATACTATTCAAATAAGTTTAGGTTTTCATAATGGGATAGATGCTTTTATTCCTAATGTGAAGTCTCGTGAATTTTAAGCTTTTTCTCAAAGAGAATTATCTGATTCTGTTAAGGATTCTACTCTTACTTTAAAAATGTATCATGAAGTTGATTTTATTAATGAGATTGACTACCAATTATGTTAATTTATATATATATATATATACATTTTTTATGGGGCTATCAGCCTACCCATGTTAACTCCTTCTTCATGGTGTAAAAACTAGTAGAGTATATAACTAGTCTTTCCCATGTTTCTCTTCTTTACATCTTACCATGGAACTAGCCACTACAACTAAGAAGAACCCAAAAGAACCTTATACTATATGTTTCATGCCTTTACTTATGACCTTAATATTAAGTTATTATTCATTTACAAATAGCCTCCATTAATACAATTCCTATTTATACCTAAAGGTTCTTGAAGAAGAAGGAGTTGTGATGGCTCAAGCTGAATGTTCCAAAAAAGATAAAAAATCTCTCACATAGGTCTACAATCCAAAAGGTTTTGATGATATATATATTTTTATTTCTTTTTATTTTATATTTTTCTTATTTATTGATTATTTTCTTTATGTTATTTATGTGATAGTGCACTCTAGGCTATAGACCGAACTAGGATTAAGACAACTCCAAGAAAGGATGATGTGGTAGCAATAAAACTTAGTTCTAAGGTTTTTACCATCAATCATACAATATCATTATTTTTATTTATTTATTTTATTCCTATTTTTTAATTAAAAATAATGCATCAAACAAGGTTTTAATGGAAAGATTTTTGGTAAGAAAAAAGAAAAAGGAAAAGAGCTATAGGTAACTTAAATAATAGTTATTAAATATATGATTTTTCAAAACTTTCTTTCTTTTTCTATGTTATGCTACTTTTCATATTGTGTGTGTCCTTGGCTCAAGGATACTTTATAGAATAGTTGAAGAAGGATTCTCTGTGCAAGTCTAATTTTGATTAGACTACAATCCCATCTCCAAAATCTCCTTGACTGTAATCTTTGTGGGTTACCCTTGTAAAGGATTTCATACTATCTAAGGATCCATAGATCATATCAGTGTTCTTTGTCTCTAAATCCCTTTCTATTAGCATGATCCCACTCAATTATCATCAGGGGTTCATCCTACTCCTTAGGTCACATGGTGGCTACTGCAAAAGAGGAATTTGTTCTTCTTCATAGTCTCAATGATCATATTGGAAAGAGTACCTGCACTCTATTTGTAAGAAGTTATATCACTTAAGAAAGTCCAAGTCTTATAACTTCAAAAGTGATTATAAGTTAATATAGGCTAGTGGCTCATGTAAAGGCTAAAAAGGCAAAGGTTGCTACCAAAGTGCTATAAAATATATTAGGAAAATTTGTGATGATTTGATCAAATGTTAAAATGTACTCAATAAGGATGATACCATCAAGGGAGAATGTGAGGCCCAATCCAAAGTTATCAAAGATATCCTTCAAGTTTTTAAATTGGAATCTTAATTTCCTTTATGTCCACTCTTTCCACATCCCCTCTTCCTAATGTACTCCCTTAATAAGACTTTAATAATAATTTTTCTCATTTTTCTTCCACATTAACTCCTAAATCATGGTTTTCTTTAATACCAAATATGACATCCCATTCCAAAACGTTGATGAATATAATTGTTCATTGCCTAATTTCATCATATTATACAAAAATTAATTTGGATCACTCACTCAACTTATGAAATGATGATGAATGAATATAGAATTTAAAAAAATAATAACAAAAGCTTTATTTATGAAATGGTTGGTACATTATTAAGGACCTTGGGTTATCTTCCTATGATACTTAGGACCTTAGAGGTAATCTAACACTACTAGCATGCTTAAGTTATCAAACTAAAGAAATCATTAAGCCTTTCTTATCTTGCTTCACCTAGCTCTCATTTATTGCTAATCCAACTCCACAACTCCATGTTGATATAATATCTAATCCTAGCCTTAAATGTCACAAGTCAAACCCATTCCCGATGGGTACCAGGAATAGTTACAACTCCTCATAATGAGTCACCCCTGCTATCGATAGCTAATTACATGATTAATAATACAATTCTTTCCTTAACAAGAAACACGATGTTACATTTATGGTGATGTATATTTTACATAATTGAGCTATATGCCTTATAATTAGTTTTATAAGATAAATTTGGTATTCTAATTTAATTTAATCTATTCTATTTTGAGCATATGTACATTACATATAAAGCTATGTGATTGGTAATTATCTTTATAAGGTATATTTGATAATTTTATTTATTTTATCTTAAGTATATGTGCACTATCGCCTTTGTTAGAATTCCTAGTAAGTAGATATTGAATACTTGATGGATAATTAGGACATAAGATTCTACATCAAGCATGTAATATCTTTGTTTGCTATGTGTTTAAAATGCCTTTATAATCATTTGATAATTAATTCATGTATTTGTTATCTATATTTCTAAATTAGAAGCATGATATAATACCCTAGTTGATTATATTTGGGTTTGTACCTTGAACCTTGATTAGTATTTAAAGATGACATATCTACTAGGTAGTATCTAGAGGTATCCTAGTAGACTAACATTAGGCATAGTGTTGACCTTTTGGTATGTCAATATCTTAGAGAAAATGGAGAATGTAGAATGTAGAATGTATGTGTATGATTGTGATCTTGCAAGAACACTAAAGAATTAACCAGAAAAGAACTTCAAATTGAGAAATGGACTTTAGAAACAAGATCCACGATGAGCTGGCAAATCAAAGTCTAAGTGGACTAGACAAGAGCATGGAAGAAAAAAAATTCACAAGTCAAACAAAAATGTTCTGAGGATTGTCAAGATGCCAAAAGGTCAAAAGAAATGCTTCATATCTCAAAGTTCTTCTAGAGAGTAGACATCTGGCAAAAACAACAAGCATCCATCTTTCACAATAGACATCTATGGAAAGATGTCTCATAGTAGACATCTACACTTCTAGGTAGATGTCTCTCCTGCATTGAGGACTCTCTTAGATAAATCTCTAAACTTTAAAGTAAATGTTTATACTACCCGTTTGATAGTTGTTGTATGAATTTTGAGAATTTTTAGAAACTTCAAGGTCATAAGACAATGTAAAAATCTTGAGAATTATGCTAGCACTATTCATTAAAAGATTCATCATTGGCTATTCTAAGTGAATCCCTTTTTACTCTTCATTGTATCATCATTTTCTTATATTAATTGAATTGTGCTTCAAGTACAAGGATTTGTAAAGTAAGTTACATTCTTTCCTTATTCTCTTTCTTTCTTTCCCATTGCCTTGCGAGGTTGATGTGCTTATTACAAGAAGACATCTTTGTTGAGCTTATTGAGATCCTATGAGATTGAGTGGCTTTACGGTGTCAAAACACTCTCAAGTGAAGATTAATTTTACAAATGTTGTCGGATCCTCTAAACCACATTTTGAGCTTGTTGGGACCCTACAGGGTTGAGAGGTTTCACTATGACAAAACACTCCAGAGTGAAGCTCAAAGCTTGTATGAGGTGTGCTGCCCTTCAAACCAAATTTTAAAGAAATAAAGTCTAGAGATGTGCATAGATTCTACCTTCCAAGAATGGATGTACTCAACTTGAGGAACCACATAAAATATATTTGTACCTTTGGTGGTAATAGCATTTTAGTTTGGGGAACAAATTCAACTCCCCTTCTAAGTTCATGATCCATACAAAGATCCCTTTTAGGAATAATATTTATTTTAGTTTTGGAAATTTAAGGCTATATAAATTTTATTTTTAGTTTTATTTTTCCATTAGTAATTACCTAATTAGTTTGACCTTATCATAGCCTTGTAAGTACTAATACCTTATAACCTTTTCATTAGAATAATCCATTTACTTCACTAACATCTAGAAGAGTGATCCAGAGAGGGAGATCCTATCAAATAAAATAGAATTATCAATGAAGTCTTTTAGATCTATGTATGTTCTTTCCTTTCTAAATGACATTTTAGATCTCACATAGATATGATATGTGATCTTTCTCTCTCCTTAGTTTTTAAAGTTTATTTTAGAAGATGTCATCTACATAAGAATTTGAAGCCAAGATCTCAACCATGTGAGAGTTTCTATTAGCAATACTTTTAATCATGTAGAGAAATTTATTATAACATTTTTATTTTTATTTTTGGTTTAATTTGTTTAATGCACATTTCATTTTGATAATAACTATTCAATGAAAAGTATTTATGATATCTATTTAAAAAATTTAATATTTCTATAATGTTCAATTTTATAATTCATCTTTAGATTTCTAATTTTATTAATATGTTGAGATTCCATTAAAAATTTTATTTTATGTTGGTGTAATTTGGATTCAATTTTTGTTTGCCAAATTTTTGGGATAATTCACTAAGACTCCTAAATCTTTTCTAATTTTTGAGACCTAAAACTTCATCAAATATCTCTTTCATAGAAGACAAAATTACTCAACTCGGTAGTATGAATTATAATGCATCTTTCATGGCTCAACTATGTCATCACAATCTTGTCACAAGGTCATTACAAGATCACAACAAAGTCATGACACACTATTAACATTGTTTTTAATGTTTTTTTAAAGAACATACTTTGTATAGATTTGTTTTTACCATTTGAATCCTTCATGTCAAATTATAACACTCAAAAATGTATTTTTGCTTGTCAAATAGTAGAGAGAATATTTGAAAAATAAATTTGAATGCTCTTAGATCCTATAAATTATTTTAGAAGGCTTAAGTCTCATCAGTAAGTAGAAAAATATAATACTTAGGGCTCATCAAAATTTTAAACATATAAATATAAGACAGAACTCATTCTAAATTGGTAAAATATGCAGTTTAAGGTTGATCATCATTTGAGTATATAAGAGACTTGGGACTCCTTGAAATTTAGAATTTTATGTGTGATTAATATGTTTTTCTTATCACCTAGGTTTAGATAAATTATATTATTTATTTATTATTGAAATTGGAAAAATTAATATTTTAGATATTAGTTAACTATTTTCTTTTATTCAGTAGAGCTAGCACAAATGAAGTGGTTAGTTGGTTTTAAAGGAACTATGAGACATTGTAAAATCATTTACTATACATAATGTTGAAGCTCATGTCCCATTAGCCTTTAACCATAATTGTTAAAGAGTATTTTGGCCTAGTGTATATCAAAAACTAAGATATTAATTTAGCTAGCCTTAGTACTAGATCTAAGAATCATAATTAAGTTCTTTATACATATTTCATTTGATTTTGACTTTGAATAATCATAATAATATTCAATGATTATTTCTTGATAAATTCACTTTACTTGGAAATATAGACTTTGTACATGAATGTCTTCAATGCAAGCCTAAATTTACTTTCTATTTATATAATGTTTGATATTTCATAATAATATACAATTGGCTAATGCATTTCATTTATGAATGTTATAACTTCAATTCTATGATTTAATTTGTCATATTATATTATTTATTCTTCTATGTATTAATTTTTGGTTATTATGTATTTTTAGCTTGGGCATTAGAACAATGAACTATTTTTCTTAGTAAATAGATTAGATTTCTAATTCAAGGGGATATGGGCTTTACAAATTTGTTTTAAATTATTTTGTAATTATTGTCACCCTTTATACCTATTTTATGGATGCCTATGATTTTTGCTATAAGATTTTATTGGCATTCTTTGATTTTTACCAAGTTACAATTCATTTTCTAAGTAATGCCTTTCTAGTCTAAGGTTACTAGGGTGTTATACCTCGCTTACTTTTTAACAATCAACCATTGGCTAACGATGTTCTTCATGTGACATCCAATTCCTAAATGTCATGTCAAACATCAGTTTCTTTTCTTTCTTCCTATATCCTATATATTCTTTTTTATCTAATGTTATACATTAAATCATTTATAGGTCAAAAGCTAACTAATGTTTAGTTAAATGTAAAATATTATAGAAACTATAGATGAATAACCATTAATGATCATTGGAAAATTTCTAGCTAAATACTTCTTTTCCTGCTCCTTAATTCTTTGGGCTTCTTGCTCTACCTAATCTATGAATTGTTTGTAATTGAAAATATGCTTCAAAGCTTATAGTTATATATCTAGCTATGTGCTCTACATCCCAAAGTGAAATTGGTCAAAATTCAAGCCTTCTATTCCCACACTAACTACTAATTGGATGACCTTGTTTATGAATGTTCCTGATATTGGCTAGTCTTCATAATGGAATTCATATTCATCATTATCTTATCAATCATGTCCTTTTTGTATGGTTCCAAAGTCTCCCTTAGATTGGTTGGCTACTAATTCCTTCATTTTTATAGTCACCTTTTCATATATAACCTTTTTACTTTTAGGTATAGTTATTCTATATTTAAATTCTTTGTGATGTCTTTATTTTCATGGATCTTGCTTATCAAAGTCAAGTAAATGATTCTCTAGTATGATTTTCTTGTATCCTAAGAGTTTTTCCAATTTGAATACCTCAAGTTAAATAAATTTTCTTAACCTTAGATTTTGAATGAATTTCCCTTAACATACGACTACAAGATTCACATCATTTTAACAAGAGTCTTTGATAATTCTACGAGATTGTAGATTTTCTAACAACTTTTTCAAACTTAGATCAATATAATGCTAAGAAATGAGGATTTTTGAACTTAGAAGGGGGGGATGAATAAGTTCCCCAACAAAAATCAATTATGGTTTCCCAAAAATACATGGTTTCCCAACTTGGGTACTCCACACTCAAAGGGTAGATCTCTTGCACACCTCTAGAATTTTTTGTTCTCAAAATGTGGTTTGAAGAGTATCACACCCTGTATCAGCTCTAAGCTCCACTTTAAAATGATTCATCACTATGAATCCTCTCAACCTCACAGGGTCCCAATAAGCTTAGAATATGGTTTCTAGGATCCCAAAGCCTTTACACCTTGAGCTTCACTCTAGAGTATTGTGACACTACACCAACACTTAATCCCAAGGGATCCCAACAAGCTCAAGGATGATGCCTTCTTACAAGAAGTACATCAACCCTAGTGGGGAAATAAGAAAGAGAAATAAAAATTATAGGAAAAGAATGCAACTAATTTGCTAGTCCTTGTACTTTGAAACATACTAGAATGAAATCACTATAATAGTACAAATGATGGTACAATTAGGTACACAAATATAATAGAATAAAGTACACAATGATTGCTTGATGTTGACACTTGCTTCCACAAATACTTTTCACAATTCCCAAAAGAATGAAGTCTTCTTATAGCCTTGAAGTTTTTAAAATCACCTTGAAATTCATGCAATGCCTATCTAATGGCTATTGTGGATGTCTTTTTCGAGATTAGAATGTATCTCTGCAATAGAATTCAATTAAGAAAAAATGTCTCTTTTACAAGGGAGATGTTTTCTCCTAAAAGGAGGCATCTCCTATTTCTGAAATATGTCTTTTCTAGGTATCCTCCATTTCAGCCAAGACATCTTCCTCATCAGGGAGACGTCTCCACTTGATAGGAGACATCTCTTGTTTTTGGAAGACCTCTTCTCTACATTTCAACTCCTAATTTCAAAGCTTCCTTTTGATCACACAAGCATCTTATTTAAGCTTGAAGTCTTCTTTATTCATCCATGCTCCCTTGAGTCCTTGTAGTCTTCACTTTGATATTTCTTGTAGATGTCATTCTTTGAGCTCTTCCTTAGTCCTTATCCTTGTTCTTGTCCTACAAAAACAACCACACAAACACCCGTTGTTCTTCATTTTCCTTAAGCTTTTGACATATCAAAAGGTCAAAAATCTCCCCCTTTTTGATGATGTCTAAAACTTAAGAAAATGGATGAGATGATAAACCAATAAATATTAAAGTATTAAGACATATAAATTTCAATGGTAACTAGGGACTAGGATAAAAGCTCGAAGGTTCAAGGTTGTTCAAAGATGTAGGAAAGGATGATAACATTGAATATAATATGATGCAAAAGTAAAACCTATCTCCACAAAGTGCACAACATAGACATAACCAAAATGAGCACCATCAGTCTATATCATAAACTATTTCTCAAACTATCCATATAATACGACCACATCATCTACAAAACCACATATGTGCAAATCAAAAAAAAAAAATCACATGTGTGGATGTGTGAACATCCAAATTTCTCCCCTTTTTAAACATTAGCAAAAATAAGAGAGAGAACACGTAAGTGTTGGCACATTTGGCCATTCCATGGAGCAGTTAAAATATTTTATTCAAAAATATTGGAGGAATCTATGGTTATGAGTAAATTACAGCGTTAGTGATGAAGGTTGATGGTGTTTGTTTTTAGAAGATTGATTCACTGGTAAACAAAAATGATGATGTTAAAGCCTTCTGAATAAAAGATAAAGGTGCCAAATTATCTTGTTGATAAAATCAGAAAATGGTACTATGGCAAGGAAGGAAGTACGTTTTTCATGTAAAAGAACGAAGTTGCCGATGGATTAAATTCGGTTGTATCAACATTGGAAAAGAAATAAGAATTAATCAAAAATTAGCAACGCCCGAGTGTTCAAAATTGTGCAGAATCAGCGAAAGAAAAACGAAGACCGCGGTGTTACAGGACGATCCATGGCCACCGTAAATCTACAGCCAGGCCAACAAACATTGCTGCATCCTTCCCTCCATGCCACCGCAGCCATTGACGTTGCTGGTTCGTTGTGCACAGAAACCCCACAAACTGCCGCGTAACATTCAGCCGCACATAAAATAAAAACGTAGGGATATGTTGTGGCGATTTTGGTGGTGAGGCTGCGGCAATTCTGAAGGTTTTTGCAGGTAATTTCAGCAGAATACAGACCCATAGAACGTTGGCCCTTGGTTCTACAATCAGTGGCAATGGCGATAAAGATTCAAGGGAAAATTTCGAACAAAAACGCAGGAAGCCCTAAATCAATTTTGGGGGCAAAACAGAAACAGTTCGGGCAATTTAAATCCTCTATTTTGGGCGCGTTATCTTTCAAAAGAAAACCCCTTTCTTCTCTAGCATGCAACGGCAAAGTCGGATTGCAGTTGCAGGGCCTTTCCCGCGATGATCGTCGGTTACGATTTTGCAGGGACTTCTAGCGCGGGGACAGTTTGAATCGGTGCAATTTCTCGGCAAAAAAGAAGGAGAAAGGCCGTTGCCTGAAACCGAATAAAACCTCCACGGTGACACGCAATTTTTACATACAACACCAATGTTTTAACCACAAACTTTGCACCAAAGCACATATAAAATAAACATTAATCTATAGCT
>MNCI01027637.1:991626-1013059 GCA_015680685.1 Gnetum montanum
GTAGTCGAGAGGGTTCAGAAAATCTTTGGTATTTTGATGGGACCAGAATAGCTTCTTTTTATCTTTAGAGTAATTTTCTGTGTTATTTCAATCAGAAATTGTCAAGTCTTTTAAAGGTTCTATTTAAATGCAATCGTTGACATCTACTGTCTAGCCAAAATGGAGTCTCGTACATGGTAGTTTACGCAACAATTTTTGGTAGTACAGTAGGATTGTCTTGAAGATATTGCTTGTTTGAGTCTTGGGAGTTTGAACAATTCATAGATATTGAATTTGGAATAGCTTTATTGCGAAGTGTTTACTCGTGTCATTTTACCTTGTTTAAATATTTGGGGTCCACACAAATCTGCTTTCTTTTCTTTCTGTCTATTTCCTTTGAATCTTGCTCTATTTCTAGTTTTCTTGTGGAACTATATTTCTCTCTCTGGGGAAAATTAGGAGTAGATTTGCGGAGTTGTGCTCAAATGTTTATGCAAAATTTTATTTGTTGCAAGCAGGTATTATAGGGACCGCGTAGACTAGGAAGTTTTAACAAAATAGGAAACCATAAATAACTCACAATACTTGATAAAGTTGGCTAAATCTCTTAAAGTAAGTCATTTGTATTTCACACACACGCAATCGTTACATTGCACACAACCGCACGCCGCAACAGCACACACACATACTCACATTAACTACTAAGTTATTTGGAGGTATCTGGGCCTTGGTGTTGCCAGAGACCAGCAGGCACCTAAATCCTGTTCGAGGACACTCGTTGGCAGTCGCGTCCCAAACGGTCGCCAACAGTAAGAATCCTAACTAATGACCTTGGTCACATCATCAAACTCTAAATTAGTTGCTGCTCTAGATGCTCAATAAGTCTCTTCCTTATTATCATCCCTATTGGTGCTAGAGTTGGTTGAATGCTACTCATCATCATCTGAAGATGGTGACTAAATAGAAGTCTGCTAGGGACAAATCTTCAATTGAAACTGAGATGAAGCTAGTGTATTAGGTTGAGTTGGAGCCTACTAAGAAGATGAGGAAGCTTCCTTCCTCCATTGGTAATATTAGCAAGTACCCATTAGGACATGGTCCCAAAGATAATATCCATGAATTTCTAGTCAGAAGATCTAGAAGAATCACCTAGAGGTGACACATGATGCTCAAGCTACACAGGATCATGATGCTTCCCCTGGACATAAGCCAATGATGCATCAGGATTAGAATCTAACTCCATCCCTAAGTCATATGCATAAGAAGGTATAATTTGCAGAATGCCTCGGTGGTGTATTAATTTCCTCCTTACTATTAGCAATAGAATAAGTAGTGACCTCCTCAAACTATTACCCATTTGGAAGAGGAGGTACACCAATAACATCTATCCTCTTACACAAGTAAGAGTGATTCCTCTCAAGCATCTTGATAGTGTGAGAAAATGGTCGAAGAAAGTTCATTAGGGAGGGTCTGATCTATGCTCTAGTATATTTGGACCTACTCAACTTAGGAGAGGCCTTGGATGATGATCTTGGTTTATTCTTCTATGATGAAGGTGTCCTGGTACTTGGTCTTGCTACTTCTACATGAGAGAGGCTCCTCTTCTTAGCATACTCACTAAGGCTCTCTTGCCTTTGAATAAAGACATCTTAGGAACAGGTATATCCCTATAACGTATTAAAAAATCGATGAGATAGGGGTGCCCAATAATTCTCTCCTTAGCATACAAACTCAACATATCTTAACAGAGAGTACAACCCAAGTCTAGTGGTTGTCTTGTAATAAGGTACTAAAGCAAAAACGTTTAGGGTGGCAATAAATAGCTATAGCTTTCCCATTTTACAATAATATTATTTAAAAAATAATGGATTAAGTGGAAGCATCTAGAGACATCTTGTTCCTATGAATTCTACCTGTATCAAAAGACATAGACTCTCCAAACAGGACATCAAGAAACTCATGACTAACAAGAAATATACCATTTGTGTAAATATCATTCATAGAATCAATTGTAACAAAAAAAAAACATCCACACTAGATATCCCAATGAGTGCATTCACAACTTGGGAAGACACCTTAATTACAAGACCCCCAACCATAGATGTGAACACCCCAACAACAGAATTTAAAATCATAATATTGCAATAAAACTCTCTAATAAGAACTTCTAGAACTAGGAAATTCATTATAATGAAAGAACTTTAGTTTAACATTTAAAACTAATGCATCAAGGTTTGCTGCCTATACATAGGAAATGACAAGGAGTGCTTAGAAATGGTATTCATGATTCAAGTTACCTTAAACTTGTGCTAGGCACTTGTGCTTTTGAATTGGGGAATGTAGGAGCTTGGATTGCTACTAGAACTCTATCTAAATGTCTTATTTGGTAGTGACCTAGATGTTCCAACCTTCTTATGAGCCATTGTTTCTCAAATCATTGTCATTGGTGGAACCTTGGTAGTCTTTATGGGGTCATCTTTGAAGAACAGGATAAAAAATCAGGTTTTTACTGTTATAGTGGCATCAAACGAGGGTATTGATGAGAAAGAATACATTTCTATTAGAAGATAGATGTCTCCTCCATGATTAAAAATCAAGGTATATGTCTTATTTTCAAAGTAGTTATCTCTATCATGCTATAGGAGATGACAAGTAGACATCTCATTTTGAGAGTGGACATCTTCATGTAGCATCTCCCTTTGGGAGTAGACATCTCTTAGAAGACGTCCCCTCTAAAAGAGGCTCGATAGGATGAGGTTCAAGAAAGGCTACCAAGGACTATAGTCTTAATAGATGGTTACAAGAGATTCAAAACTTACCTCTACCTACCTTCTTTGCTAACAAAAAATGAAAGTGTTTAGTATGCTAGAGAAAGAGATTCCTCTTTTGAGATTTCTCTTCTCAACTAAACTTCTTCAATGTTCAAGGCTTGGCTCCCTCTCAAAAATTTATTGTAGGGAGTCTTCTTGTTCTCTAGTCCCTTCCTTCTGACTCTCCATTCTTTCTTGACCTCCTTATTCTTTTGAGTTGTCCAATTCTTCCTACGATATTACATGGATTCCTCTCTTGATGTAGTTTGGTAAGACCAAGGAGTTCTATGAAACAACCAACTATTAAATTACATTCCCATTGCTTATGCCCTAATTTATGATAATAATAGCATCTAATCCTTCTATTTTTGTAAGAGTGATTAGGATGATCAAACCTTTGAGGATCCTTTTGATGGATTGAAGTTTCTTCTAATTTGGATGTAGTGGCTTTATCCTTAGGAATATCATTCAATTGAGATTGGGTTGATGTAGGTGATTAATCTTGTGTATAACATCCCAGCCCACTCTTATCATGTGGACTCCTTCCTTGTCCTAATACCATCTAAAGGGGTTCTTTTTCTTTTACAAGTTTTTCATTCACAAGTTTAACATCTACAATTTTTACTTTAGCCTACTCATAAGATAAGGTTAGTTTTTCATTCTTAGCCCTAACGTCTAAGATTTCTTTTGTCAAATGTAAAATCTTTAAATTTAAGGAAGAGATGTCCTAGTCCTTAATTTTACTTGTTTATTGAACTTATTATATATACTTTGAAGCAATAAAAATTCATGGCACATAAGTTCAAATCTTTCTTCTTCAATTTCAAATTCATCATCTGAGGTGTTACCATCATCATCTGTAAGGACCATATGGATGAGGGATGAGTCCCTTACATCATTCTCCACCTCCTCTTCACTGTGTTCTCTATCATACCAACTTGTGTACAAGTTGGTCTTTTTTTGCTCCATATCATTTTTGCCCCTACTTTGCAACCTATCATTACTAGGATACTCGAAGGCCACATGGCCTCTTATACCACAAACCCAAAATTCTACAAAAGAAGAATCAAAATTGAAACTTGAAAAACTTGTACCTCTTTCCTCACCTTTTAATTAATTGGTTCTCTACTAATTGAATCTCTTGTTTCTTTTTGCCATCATCCTCTATAGCTTCCTTGAGAGAAAAGATATTTCTTCTTCAATACCTTCATCTAGTTTAGTAGGTTCCTTTTCTTTGGAGGATGATTTTAGGGCTATGGGTTTTTCTTGAATGGCCCCTTCACTTATGAGATTCATTTCATAAGCAATAAGAGTGCTTTGAAGCTCTTCAAATATCAGAAATGAGAAATCTCTAATTTCTTCTATTGTACTCATCTTTGGTCTAAATTCTAGTTGTAAAGTCCTAATCCTTTTTATTATAACATCACTTTTGAGAAAACGTTTACTAGTACCTCTAATGGCCACAAAAAACTCATTTGTTCTAGATAAGTAATCTTTTATTTTCTCATACTCACTTTGTAAAACTAACAATTTAGATTATTTAACTATTGAGGATCCTTCATATGTAGCCTCTAATGTTTCTAAAATTTCCTTGGCCATTTTACAACTAGTTACTCTATTAAATTCAAATTTATTCAAACCACTATATAAAATTTTTTTTTTATTTTGAATCAAACATGAACTTATCCATTTCTTCTTGCATCCATTTGTTCTAGGGCTTGATGGCTCCTATTGTGCTATTAACAGGCAATGTGTACCTTTCAAGGATGGATTCCCAGACTTCAAACTCCATCAATTTGAAGAAGTCCTATATCCTTGCCTTCTAATAAGAAAAGTTAAATTCATTGAACATGGGTGGCTTTGTGTAAGAATTTTCCTCCATTTTTCACTCTTGGAAATGATGTAGAGCACAAGAGTACCAAGCTTTGATACCACTTGAGGATCATTGAAATTAAAAGGTGGGGATGATAAGTTTCCTAACAAAAATCAATTTTCACATAAACCACACCCAAAAATATGTGGTTCCCCAACTTGGGTACTCCATACTCAAAGGGTAGATCATTTGCATACCTTAGGACTTTGTTTCTCTCAAAATGTGGTTTGAAGGGTACAACACCCTGTACAAGCTCTAAGCTCCACTTTGGAGTGATTCATCACCATGAAATCACTTAATCCTGCAAGATTCCAATAAGTGTAGAATATGGTTTCCAAGATCTCATAACCTTTACAACTTAAGCAACATTCTAGAGCATTGTGATGCTACACCAACACTTAATCTCTTAGGATTATAACAATCTCAAGGACGATGCATTCTTGTAAGAAGCACATCAACCCCAGGTGAACAACAAGAAAGAGAAATAAAAATTACAAGAAAATAATGCAACTAAGTTGTTGGTCCTTGTATTTTGAGACATAGTATAATGAATCACTATAATAGTACAAATGATGGTACCATGAGGTACAAAAATATAGTAGAATAAAGTACATGATGATTGCTTGATGTTGACACTTGCTTCCACAAAAACTTTTCACAATTCCCAAGAGAATGAAGTCTTCTTATAGTCTTGAATTTTCCAAAATCACCTCAAAATTCATGTAATGGCTATCTAATGGCTAATGAATATGTCTTCTTCAAGATTGGGACATCTCTCTACAATAGACTTTGATTCAAGGGAGATGTCTCTTTTACAAGGGAGATGTCTCTAAGGAGACATCTCTAGGGAGATGTCTTCTTTTGAAAGAAGAAATCTCCTATTTCTAAGAGATGTCTTCTCTAGGTATCCTCCATTTCAACCAACACATCTTCCTCATTAGGGAGATATCTTCACTTGATAGGAAACATCTCTTATTTTTGGGAGATGTCTTCTCTGCATTTCAACTCTTAATTTTAAAGATTTCATTTGATCATCAGAGCATCTTATTTTAGCTTGAAGTCTTCTTTATTCATCCATTATCCCTTCAATTGTTATAGTATTCACTTAGAGACCCACATACTTATCCATGCTTCCTTGAGTCCTTGTAGTCTTTACTTTGAGATTTCTTGTAGATGTCATTCTTTGAGCTTTCCTTTAGTCTTTATCCTTGTTCTTGACCTAAAAACAAAACAACCACACACACATCCTTTGGTCTTCATTTTCCTTAATGTTTGGAAATACCAAAACATCAACAAGGAACACTCTTTAATTTAAGTCAATTCTTCCCTTTCCTTAAGTGACATCTTAATATTTTTGAAATTGGTTGCACATAGCTATTTGTGCTTCACTCCTAAAGATTGAGCTTGACTAATGAATACTCTAGTCTAATCTTATAGACGTTTCTTAAAATTTTTGATGGCCTTTAATGCTATGCATACTTTATCTTTACTTCTTAATGGCTTTTCAAGAAAAAATATAATTTTTCCAATGGCTTTTGAATTTAAGATTTTTTTAAAAACTCCTTTTTAGGTTTGGTATTATGACTTCTTTTAACCCTAAGTTGTTTAATTAATATGGCCTTTTAATGTTGCATAACCCTTTGAATTCATCCAAATGTTTTTAATTTTATCTAGATAGGCTATGTGTTAACATGGAAACTAAGCTTACTTTTAAATCATGTGTTGTTTATTAGGCTCTTCTTCTTTGTTGTTTGACATGAGTTTTTTCTCTAAAATGTTGATCTAGTAATGCTTACTCTAGCTTGTGAGAAAAAGTATCTAGATGATTTAAAGTCATCTAGATGGTTTTTAGCTAGTATAGTGCTATAGGCTAAAGTACTGATGTGGCCTCTTAAAACATCTAGATGAATCCAATTTCATCTAGATAATTTTGTTCATTGGGTATTTCTATAAATAGCATGCTCTTTATATTATGACACAAAATAGCCTTTATATATGATGATATGACTTATAAATGAGCTTATGCTTCAACTTTTAAAATTTTCAAATATTTCAATTCATTTATATACTTTAAGTTTCATCTAGATGATTTCACAATTAGTGATGTGATAGCCCAAGAAAAATAAGCTAAACCATGAGGCTTTATGATCACATGTTTAATAGCTTCTATCTAAATGATTTCTACCCATCTTACTATTGGATTTCTTAAGAGTATAAGATAATAATTTTGTATTTTTATTATACAATAGAATTTTATTTTAATAAAGTATAGGAAATTTTCAAATTTATTGGTAGTTGTAATGCTCATTTTCCCCTAATCCATATATATATAATTTAAGGGTTTTTTGTCATTAGAACTATATTGTATTATTCTTATGAAACATTGTCCCACTTATCATATATATATATTCAAAAGACATCTCTTATAAATTTTTATCATTGAATTAATAGCATAATTTTAGCAAGAATTTCACTAGTTTATCAATTCATCAATTCATTTTTATTAGTTCATTTTAGCATAATTCATCACTAGCATAAGAACTAGTTCATAAGAATTTTCATCACTAATAAAAATCACTAATAGCATTAGAATTTTCACTAGCATAATTTTTATTAGTTATGAATTTCACTAGTATCAATTAATTTTAGCAAGAATCTCTTATAAACTAATTTTTATCAATTCATTAGTTTATCAACATTCATCAACATCATCCATTATTAGTTACTCAATCTTTGAAGCTAAGCAGTCAAAATTGAGAGCATTCACTATTTTGATTATATATTTCTAATTTTGCAATATTTCTTAGCAATTCCAAATTTACTTTGAAATCTAGAAAAGGTTCCTACATGCAGCTAAAATTTCATCTCAATATCTATCGTGATTTGGGGGAAATTCCCCCTCCAAATTGGTAGATTTTCTAAGTCTCAAAATTTTACTAGAATGAATAATGATAAATGAATAGATTCTTTCCCCTTCATATCACAACTATTTGATGTAACTATAAATTTATTTGAAATATAATATCTATGGAAAGAGTCATGTAAACTTTTAGCATTAGAAACTTAACAACTTTTAAGTTATCATTGTAACAATAGAAAAATTCAATACTAGAAATCAAATATATTTGTGTGCAAGAGTTTTACCTTAAGATTTATGGGCCTCAAAAATGATCTAAGGTAACTTAGGTATTCTTTTCAATTACCTAATGACTTCAAATTTTGTTACCGAAATGAGAATAGTTAAAACCTATAAATATTAGATCGAACATTGGATCTATGAGCGAATCGAGAGATAGAATGAAAATAATAAGAAAAGATGTGGCCAAGACATTACAAACTTTGTATTAATATTGAAAAATATTAAGGAAATATAGGTTTAGAAGGTACAAATGAAACTGCCTTTATAAATTTTAAATCCTAGGAATACAAGAATTCCAAAGATCTCTCTAAAATTATTGTTGGAGATCTTGCAAATGAGTAGGCAAGGTGTGTTCTTTAGCTAACCTAAACACCTCTAGCTTGATTTACTTTCTCCCAAAAGAAAATTGCAATAGGTTGTTAATTACTTAGAATGGTTAAGACCATGAATATAGCTTCAAAAGGACTCAGAGTCTCTCTCTATGCTAAAAAGTCTTGTATGTTCCAAAAGATCCCAAAAGTGGCATTAATTCTTATTTAAATAGGTCATGATTTGATATTTCTCCATTTATTTGATTATGGCAAGTTTCCTAGGTGTTTACACTACCTTTTTTTACCATTCTGACTAGCTAGAAACTATAGCATTTTTGACATTTACATTGAGACTTATTAGTGCAACATTTTTAACATTTCATGCTACAATTGGCAACATTTTTAACAATATGAACTTAATTATGTTGGCTTGATATAATTCATAGTTTTTGTTTACCATTTTGTATTATGAGTTACACTTTGCATGTTAAGAATGATCCAAAATTTTTATGAAACAAGGTTATAAAATAAATTTTCTAAAGGGAAATCAAGGAATTTGCTTTTGCTCTTGAATATGATCAAAGTTACAATCAAATTTGACCACAAGGCTTACCTATTTATCACAAAATTTTCTTTGAGGTGTTTCATTGGGCCTTCTTTGTTGATGTTTTGAGGATTGACCTAAAAGGCATTTACAAAAAATATGAAACATCACCGCAATTTTGTTACTAATGCTTCTCTCTTCACACTTGATTCTATAGTTGTTGAATCATGCCAAGGAAGAATCATGATGGTGAAGTAAGGTTAAAATGGAATGATGATAATTTGAAGGTATTATGACTACATATGTTATTAGATATGGCTAAACAAGCTAAAAAAGAATTCCAAAGGTTTTAACTTCATAGTTATAGCATAGTAATGTGATCATTTACTAATGAGGGCTTTGTGCTTTAAGATTTTGATATTGGGTACATGTCCTTAGATTTGAGAAAACCAGTGCTATTTTGACCATTTTTCTCCTTCTTCTTTCTATTAGCCATTGGTAACTTTGTTTTAGGCTACTTTGGTCATTAGGTTTTGGATCATTGGTAACTAATTAATGGAGCATATTGTAGAAGATATTACATGGCCATGATACAGGAATGCCAAACATAGGTTTTCATCATTAGCAAGGTAAGGAAGGCTAAATTTTAAATATTATTATGACTTAGAAAGGGTAATAAAAATAATACGATGCAAGCACTATTAGCATGGTTAAACAAGCCAATCAAATCTCATGTATTGATATTATTTGGTAACTCACTATTGTGATGAGTCATACCTTTTCAATGACTCTAGGCTCATCCTACAAACACAACTTAGAGAGAACAAGGAAATAGAACAAAGAAACATGGGATTACAAGAGGTTCCATGAGATAACAAGAAAATATTAGCCACCATGAGATACAATTAGTAGGACTTGAGAACACTATATTTTGCTTTGCAAATTTGTACATAATTTGTTGTGTTTTGAAACCAAAGGGAAGAGGTTATTCACGCTTGCTTATTATAGGTCACAAATTTTATCCATGCCATGAATGCATCTAAATCTATAAATGAAGGTAACCAAAAATTAAAAGAAAATGAATTAAGATTAGATATAATATGGTTTAAGATAGGAATTCTTGACTATAATATCTAATTCATTCCCATAAAGGTTTGAAATCTTGAAAGTTCCATTGTTATAGGCCTTGGTCACCAAGAAAGATCCTTCCTAGTTATTTGAGAATTTATCTACACATTCATAAACAACTATAAGGACTATATCCCCTTCTTTGACCTTTCATCAATTTGGATTATGGTTGTAGTATTGTCTTTATTTCTCTTTGTATCATTTGATGTAAGTGTTTGAATTCATTGCTCTTCCACCGAGTCTAGATCAATAGTATGCAACTCATTATTCTGCTCATCATTGATGTAATTAGATTCATCTAGCCTCAGAGATGACACCTAAACTTTAAGAGGAAAATAAATTTAGATTTGTAAACAAGGCTATATGGTGTCACACTAATTGCAGTTCTAAATGTTGTTCTATAGGCCCATAGTGCATATAATAGTTATTCATGCCATCTTCATTTGCTATTATTCAACATTTCCTTAAGAAGGTTAATGATAACTTTGTTGTTGGCTTCAGCTTTACTATTTTCTTGTGGATCATATGGTGAAGAGAAAGAGTGTTTAATGTGTAATTATTTACAAAAAGCTTGTGTCTCATTACTACTGAATTGTGATTCATCATTAATAACAATGATCATGAGTAGGCTAAATTGTGATACTATCTTATCTAGGATGAATTTGCAAAATTTTCATGAACTTATTTTCCTTAAAGAAATAGCTTCAACCCATTTCATGAAACACTCAGTTGTAGTGATAATAAAGCTATGTCCTACAAAGGAATTAGGAGTTATGGATCCAATTATGTCAATTTCTTGTCATTCAAATGGTCATGTAATTTGAATCATGTGTAACTCAGTTGTGGCACATGTATAAGGTTGTTCTTCCATTGATAAATGTTGGAAGTTTTTAGCTTTTACATGCAATTATTTTCCATAAAAGACTAGTAGTATCTTGGCATCTAATCTTAGTAGCCATGGCTCTTGGTCCTATATGTCCTTCACATATGCCATCGGGTACTTGTTTTAGGACCATATGGACTTCTACTTTACTCAAGCATACTAATCATACATCATCATAAGACTTTTGACATAATGTGTTATTAGCCATAATGACATATTATGTTGATCATTTATGTATGAAATCTTTTTGAGAAGTAATTAGCTGTTGTAGAGGTTCACCATGCATGAGATAGAACTTGCTATCATCATACCATATGTATTAAGAAATTTTGTCTATAGTTGCTATGGAATTGCTCTCAGTGTTCTACATAATGAGATGAGCATAGTTTTGCATCAGGAAAGGTAACTTACTGAACACATCAAGCATCATACTTAGGCTAAGATAGCAATGGCATCAGAAAGTGTCTTTTCTATTTGAGGAATATGTTGAATGTTAACATTTATAAACTATTGAATAAGTATTTTAGTTTAGTTACAATAAGGTAGAAAGTGTTTCACTTTACATGCATATACTTCAGTTACTTGGTTGATCACTAATTGAGAGCTTCCTTTTACAATCAAGCATGTAAATCCATGATCATGTACTATCATCAATCCTCTCATTAACCATTCATGTTTAGCCATTTTTTTGGTTTATGAGAACTCAAAATAATAGGCAAAATATTGGATCTCACCAAAGGAAAGTGTGAT
This sequence comes from Gnetum montanum, assembly GCA_015680685.1. Taxonomy (NCBI): domain Eukaryota; kingdom Viridiplantae; phylum Streptophyta; class Gnetopsida; order Gnetales; family Gnetaceae; genus Gnetum; species Gnetum montanum. The sequence continues at coordinate 1,003,044 of MNCI01027637.1, forward strand.
GATGATAGTGGCACTATCCCCATGTGTGGTTGAATCTCCATCAAAGTGCAAAATGGTCTCATACCCTTTGGATACATTGTTTATAACTTTGACATGTTGATCAAGGAACTCGAGATCTATGGCTATGTTGTCTTCAATCAGAAAGTCGTTAACTATGTGGCTTTAGCTTGGCCTTTGGTTGAATCTTTTGTCACATAGGATAGATTAAATTTGGCTATTATAGCTTTCCATTGAACTATTTAACTACTCTTATAGATGTTGGACGTAATGACCCTTAATAGACTATCTTTACATATGATACTAACTTGACTTCTAAAGAGATAATGTCTTCATTTCTTCAACAAAAATACTAAGGTAAAGTAATATTTTTACAACTACATGAATTAAGTAGTAAATTTATAGCTCTACTCCATCATCTCATTTTTGACAAAGTACGAAAGCTACAAATGTCTTAGAGATTGCAAGGTATATGAAGAATGATTTATATTTCTAAGGCAAGTACACAATTGGCAACTTAGCTAACTCTTACTTAATATTATCAAAGACTTCTTGTCATTGATTTACCCATTCATAATTAACTACACAAAGTCCAAGAGCTACGAGCAATAGGACAAGTAAAAAAAGCAATGAATAAATGTATTCATCATGTTACAAATAGGACATCTTGGGTCATGAACACCTAAATGAAAGTGCTAAATACCAATAGAAAAACCTTGATGAATCAAGTACCCCAGAAATGTCTAATTTTCAAATGAGTAATTACATCCCATATCTTTTAAATTTGCTACTTTCATAATTACACATTGTGATTAACCTTCCAAAGATAATTGAATCTTGGCCAAATATTAGTATTATAACTAATAAGAGTATACATAATATTGGACCAATATGGAAAAAAATGATGGTCATTAATCCAAGAAAAATAAAGAAAATCATTATGAAAATTTTAAATAGCTATACCTCTATCCAAACTATCTAAAAAACAAAAAATGAAGACTTTTTAAAAACATTAATGTCATAGAGAGTTTGACACTCAAACCAAGTAATCCAATGATTGTACATCTAAAGAGATGAAAGGGGAAAAATTCCAAGCTTACACCATATACTATGAAGCCATAAACCCTTAATAGTCCAAGATTCATTATTAATTGAAAGTTACAAAGAGAAAGATTATCAAGTATAGAGGTAGAAATAGTAACATTATTGAAGTTCCAAAAATCACTAATAAAAATACAAGCCTTCCAAATATTTTTTATGACAATAGAGCCTAATATAGTAATGCCTTTTGGGAAAAGGATCCAATTTAAAAAAATAAGTATATCTCCACTAACCACTACCTCTAGGCTTATCCATTTAAATGTTCTTCTAAAAAAGCATCTTCAGAGGCTCTTTACTAGATAAGCATTTAACCACCCACTTGGCACATAAAATGATACCTTGCTTATAACAATTCATCAATGTTAATCCACCATCCTCTTTATAAGAAGTGCAAATATTCTACATAACATGACAAAATCCTTTTCTAGAATGGATGGTACTCTAAAAAGAAATTCTCACAAGCTAATCAATGTGACAATATGAAAAGATAACAGCTCAACATGAAAAATAATACACATGAGTAGCTTGAATGATATTCTTGGAAATAGTAAACTTACTAGCCATTTAAATCTTCTTCTCCTTCCACATAATAAGTTTTTATTTATTTTTCGTCACTATAACATCCCATAAAGTTTTTGGAGATCCACCAAAGGAAAAGGAAATGCCTAACAATTTGAAAGATTTGACTATTCTAAGAGGTCATTATTGAACCTCCTAATTACATAATTTGGAAGATTTAAATCAATTAATCGAAGAGCTTTAAAATCTAAAATATTGATGAATACAATAAAAAAGATGATATGCAATAGCTTTGTCATTTTTAATCATAAAAAAGGAGTCATCTACAAAATGCATATTCAATAAAGTAGGAACATTATTTTAATAAAGATTCCTTATAGCAAATTATATTCCTAGTCCTTTTATATAGCATGACATAAAAATCTACAGTAACGAAGAAGAGATAAGAAGTAAGATGACAATCTTTCCTAACTGAGCATTCAAGCTTGAAACTCTTAGTAATGGCAATATTTATAGCCACAAGTACATTAGCATCTATAAAAGGAGTTTTCATTATCCCAATAAATTTTTCATTAAAACCATATTTGTGAAGATGAACAATAATAAACTACCATTCAATTCTATCATATGCTTTACAATAATCAACCTTTAAAAAAGAAATGTCTTAATTAGAATCCTCAAGCCATTTCCTACCCTTACAAGTTGCAACAACATTGTTGAGAATATATCTACCTTGGACAAAGCTAGTTTTCAATCGGGTAATTAACTGAGGAATAATAGGTTTCAATATTTAGTAAAACATTTATATACAAAATTTAGAAGAGTAATAGAATGTCAATTACTAATTTTAGAAAGGCTACAATTCTTAGGAATAAGTCTAATGGCTCCTCTATTTAGCACTTCATAATATAATGTTGTTGAATGGCTTCAGAAAAAATAAAGATTCATACCAACAACATCCCAATGATTTTAAAAAAATTTAATGGAAATTCCATCAAAGCTTGTAGCTTTATCATTGGTCAAGCTAAACACTGCATGTTTATTTTCAATAAGAGAGATATCCTATATAAGAATATGGTTGTGAATACCATGAATAATATTAAGTAGATGATCACAATTAGAGAGAAAATTATCATGATCAAAATCCTTTGAGAAAAATACATGTTGAAAATATCTTTCAAGAAAATTGTTGAAAATAAGAGGATTAGAGCTAACTTTACCATATATTTTCATGAAGTTAATAATAGATAAATTATCTTTACCTTCTAAGAATTTAAAAAATTATTTAAATGGTTCTCCCTTTACTTTCAACTAGTTGAGAAAACTCTTACTAAGCGCACTCTTAAAATTATGCATATTCCATTTTTTTTGACTAAGTAGACATAAGCAAGCTATTATTAAAGATTAATATTAAAGGGATCATTATGTAAAGTAATGTTGATCTTTTGAATTTCATCACAAATTTTTTTTAGTCTCCCTTTGTCTCTTGACATATTTCTTAGCTAACCAAAGGGCAAAATTATAAACATGATATATAGAATATAACTGATAATCAATCCAACCTAATTTACCAAGGGATCTCTTTTTTGCATTCAATAGAGATGTCAAAATACCTTGTTTAGAAGAAGTAAGAAATAAAGATGCATTTAAATGGAAAAGCTCATAATGTTGAACTGGAGATGTATCACTATACTTCCATGAAAATCTTCTTTTAGGTTATTCACTTCCTTCTATAACCATGTCATCTGTGAAGCCATCTTTTTTATCTTCTTCTTGGTGAACACTAACTTTATGATTAGACCAACATTAGCATTTGCATGCTTCACTATAAGAGAGGTCATCTCAACCCCATACCTAGCCAAAGCATCTATCCTCCTCTGAATCTCATGATCCTTAGAATTTAGGACCTAGAAATTAAGATTCACAACTGATACCTTTTAAAGGTCAATTGAAAACTAGACATCTGCAACATTAACTCATTCATCATGTAACTAACATATTAACCAACTATTATCATCATAACCATTAATAAAATTTTATGGACTTACTAGTGTCAATTATGACACTTAGCTTATTTTTTAAGTTATCAACCTTCCCTCGTATCCACTCTTCTTTATTGATACTCTCTTAGAACATCTTCCTCAACTTTGTTCATGCATATATATGTGTAGAAAAAATCATAATAAATAAAATAAAAAATAAAATAAAATACCTATGTATAAAATACATAATGAAATATAAAACAAAAAACTAACTTACCAAAGGACATCTAATCTACTCCTACTAGCTTCATGACAAGTCACTTTCTCCTAAACTCACCAGAAATGGCCTCCTCCCTAGGGGACAAGAAGCTAGGAACTCTAGTAGAAAACAACACATCAACATCTATATCATCTAGCTTATGACTTGCATCATCACATGATAACTTGTTAACCCTTAAATAACTTCTTGATAAAGCCATTTTATTCTTGCATACTTTAGGTTCTAATCTCACCTAAAGTTTAAATCAATATGTTCCTCTAGCAATTTGCTTACTATCTCCTCCTCCTCTACTTTCATTGTGGTAAGGGTTGTTATCTCTCTCTCTTTAGCCTTGATTTCTTTTCTAGCTCTTCACTCTTCTTCTCTTATTCTTCTTTCTTCTTCCTCCCTAGCTTTCCTTTCAACTTCTACTTTTTCTAAAGCCTCCTTCTCCATTCTCTTTCTTATCTTTACAACATCTATGAATTATCAAAAATGTATCCAATTTCAAAAATGAAAATATATAAAAATATGTAATAAACTAAAATAATATAAATAAAAATCATAAAAAGTACATAACTTACCTAGTCTCTCTACCATCCTTATAGCCTTTATTCTCAATTCCTCCTCCTAAGAATCATAAGTATCAACCACCTCAACTACATCTACCTAGATCCTTTTAAAGGCATGTCCTTCATCTTGCGTATAGGTAGCACATCACTCAATGACCTTCATGCCCTACACTAGGCTACCATAAATAGAGGATTTTGTGTACAACACCATGCTATTTGGCCTGGAGGACTTAGCTACATCCTCTTGTAGTGAGGATGCAACATCCAAGGGCCCTCACATGGTAGATGACAAATTCATTTTAAGTTCATGATGTGCTAGCATAATGGTCTTGGGAAATCTTCCTCACTAAGGACGTTTCCCTCTCAATAGTCACTACAAGCCAATAACTCTACAAAGCATCAAAGCATCCCATAATAAAAGCTGACATTTACAAAATTGTTAGAACTCTTAACATTAACTAGGCTAATGTTTTCTAGATGATTAGCCACATTCTCATTCAAGTAGCCCACATAATCATAGGTAATATCCCCTATCATTGTATTATATATCATTATTAACTATGGAAAGAGGTGATTTTCCTATGTCTAATGCTCTCATAGAACTCCCTCTTGATGAACAAATGGTAGGCCTCAATTAAGTCTTAGTTTTTGCAATGGAAGATGTTCTGGTCTTTACTAGCATACTATGCCTACTCCTTAATCTCCTACCTCTCTATTGTATATAACTTACATTTATCCTCAATAGTGGCACCTCCATTAAGAAAACCCAACCAATATCACAACAAATCCTAGTTCCATTACAATACCACTTCCTTCTCTTGAATCCTAAACATGAATAAATGTTGTTAGTTGGAATAACATTTCACCATGATAATCAAATCTAGTAGTGCAATTTTAGGTGATATCAACATGAAAAGAGGCACCAACCATACCTACTTGAATATGTGGAGGCATTTCCTCCCCTACCCACTCATCAACTACTTGTGATTGGATGGAATGTGGTGGACATTCTCTTGTAATGACCTCTTCTTCACATCTCCCAACTCTATATAGATCATCTTAGAGGTCTTAATTTTATTTACAAGTCAAAACCAAATAGGTAAATATTAAAAAATATGTAAGACAAAATCATTAAATAAAAGCATTAAAAAAATCACAAAAACTAATATAAACATAAATAGCATTATCAATAGCATCTACAACATTAGCAAACTAACACAAAATATCATAAAGAAATCTAACTATAATAGGATAAATTAAATAAGTACATGTTGTTTAGGTAACTTTTAAGCTTAAACAAATCCTAGAACCCCTAGGGCACTCCTCATCTAAGCTTAAATCATATTTCTTATAAAGCACATGAACCAAACTCACCTTTCAAAGGTTAGCAATGAGCAGCAAGGTACCCCTATGCCCAACCATATGAATCATAGGCATTCATGCATGACTCGGTCAAATTCCATAGACTACAAGCACTTACATACACCAAACTCTAGCTAGCAATACCTAAGTTAGAATGGTTGTTGTATTCCCAACCTCACTTGTGAGATTCTAAGGCAATGGTTAAGTGAGATTGAGGTGAATGATTTTTATCTTCTAAAGTCTAATTCTTTACTCGTAGGGAATGGAAAGTTGTGTAATGTATAATTATTCTACTCTATCGCTTAATTTTACCTAGCATAAACAACTGATCCCATCTTCTGTGCACATCCTGAGCATTCCCTAGCCATTGCTAGGTTACCAGATGTTAAGCACCACTAGGTTACCAAGTATTGTGTTTATGTTCGAGATGGTCATGCTTATGACTCTTTTACAATATAAAAAGGACATGAGCAGTAAAGTAATAACATTAAAAGCCTATGTAATTGTTAAAACATGGAAATATTAAACTGATTAAATGCTTAAGAGATTAAATCCAAATCTGCAAGGAATGCTCAAAAATCTCGTCTTTATTTCCAGTCACACCAATGGGCTCAAGTACATTTGCATTCAAATGAAGAGTTGTACACCTTTCTCAGACCTACTTCAAGCACTTAGAAAATATTATAAGTCTTACAGAAATAAATTGCAAGAGCTTCACTACAACTACCCAAAAATATGTCATAAATGTAGTGGGTGCATGCTTATTTATAGCTTAGAATAGACTCTGTGCCTATGAGGCCACGTATAGGCATGGATGGATGCATTGACAGGGACACATATATAGGGCTTCATCGATGCAACCTAGTCAACGTAGTGATTGAAAACTTCATCATACCCCCATGACTATGTGAAAACTTGTCCTCGAGTTTATTGCAATTTGGAAGGTATGAACTTATTACAGCACACATGAAGAAACATATCTACATAGACATTGACTTTATTAACATCCCAAGTGCCTGAGTGTATAGAAAAAAATTAGATTAAAAAATTGTAATGTTTAGAGACAAAATTGAACACCCTAATAGTAGTGGATTCTCCACCTTGCCAAAAAAAATGTTGAGGTTGCTGGGGAAGGTCACATTGTCCTTGGTGGTAGTGGTTTTGATGGGCCTTCACTAGCCTTTGGCACATGTGGTAGCTGTGGTGTGGGCAATGGTTGTCCAACAGTGGCTGCAACCTCTGGAGGGAATCAAAAAGCCTCCAACAATGCCCTCATCTTCTCTTCTTTGCTTTTGGGATCGTTCATTGTCCAAGAAGCTTCACCAATGTGTGCTAGAATGGGAACATCCCAAGGGCATGGAAGTGTAGGAAAGAGTTCTTTTAAATTGACAAACTAGGTAGTGAACTATTTTTGTTCAATATCGAACGCATGAACTGATGTTTGCAGCTACTGGTAGTTGTTCATTTGTCAATCCAAGTTCTCTACAACCGCATGTTGTCCTTCAAAATGAGTGCAAAGAACTTTGAATTATACATTTGCTACTTCTAACTTTTGTTTTATCTCTTTATGTTCCTGGAACTCACCCTTGTATAAAGAATACGAGGTGGCCACTTGCTTCTCTAGGTTAGACCACAGCCTTCCAGCTGTCAGCATAGCTAGGTTTGCTTAACGGAGGTTGGCTAGCTACATGTACTCTGTCATTTCTTCAATTTGCAACTCCTTGAGGTAGATCTCAAGCTTGTTGTAGGTGTTCAATCCAGCGAAGATGGATTGCCACACCTTGCCTCCTTCTCGAAGCTGCTAGTGCACTTGGTTCATTTTAGCCTTTGCAACTTGAATTTCCTTTTCATTGACTTCCTTTTACAATCCCACTTGGTCTTATAATAATTTTTAACTCATTCAAACTTAAGGGCTTCATTTTTCCAAGCGACGATTTCGATAGTTGATTTTTGTCGCAAAGCTTAAACTACCTCCATAGACAGATTACGATTCTCAGATGCCAATCTTCTCACATCCACATTCACCCTAGCTAGCTCTTCCTACTATTGGTGGATGAAGTCTTTCATGTGTTGATTTTCCACACCAACATTGCACAGGTGATGAACTTCTGTGGTCAACCTGACATTCTCCTAGCAAACCTCTACCAAGTCCTTGTTTAGATGATATGTATGAGCTTTTGTCAAGGACTTATTAAAGATCATTAACTCTCACTTACCCTCAACCATTTGAAGCTTGGCTTGAAGCTATTGGAAAGCTTCATCCCTAGTAAGTTCATGGTTGAGGAGAGCTGGATTAGCAAGTTGGGCTCTTAATTGGAAAACTTCCACCACCAAGCACTGATAATTTGCTTTCACTACTTCAAGTTGCCCCTCTAAGATGAGACACTTACCCCTTGCTGAGAGCAGCTTCAACTAGGTTGCAGTAATGTTGTCTAAAAGGTTAAAAACATCCAAAAGTGGTTGCTCGGTCCCCACTAGTTGGTCCAACAATTCTTCATGTTGGGCTACATTGATTTTACTACATGAAGTTTCTACAAACATTTGTACATCTCCAAGTCCATGTACATCTAGTACAAGCACCACAGGTGCATTAAGGGTCATAGCTATTGTTTCAACAACCACTTCAGCCACAACTTCTTATCCTTGGTGTTGCATGACTAGGATAGTTGCCCCCTCTCCATCCTCCAAGTATACCGAAAAAGTAGCAGCATTTCCTAAAATTTCAAGAAATAACTGTTTAGTAGACACCATTACTTCTCAGACACTAGGATTAGTTTTTGTAGGTACTTGTGTTCAGGAAATAGAAAACATTGGCCTTTCTCTCTCGAATAGACTCATCAATCGATCTGCTTGCTCAAGATGGTTCATTGCAAGGTGATAGACTGAAGGGTCTTCTCTTCCACTAGTTCCTACAAATCACTCTTGTTAGCTGAAGAGAGATTTTTGAATCTTGTGTATGTGTTCTATGATTTTCTACAAGCCTGACCTTGTTGTTTGCATAGGCGGTGAAGGTGGTTGCTACTCTTCCTCAAGTTGTGTTATGGCCGGAGTCTTATCCTTCATCATCTCTTGCCACGAGGTAATTGGGGCATGTCTAAGTATGTGATTGGCATATTGTGCTATCCCTACTTGTTTACATAATTTCTTGATTAGTCAAGAAAAGGTTAGAGCCCATCTTTCACATTTTCTTTTAGCAAATCTTTTCTCAATCTCCAAGAACAGCAACTATGGAAGGTTGATTGAAAATTTTCCGCTTAGAGCAACACATGCACCAGTAGAGAAGGTAGTGATCTTGCTAGGTCTTACCATTGGATTTAGGTGATAAGACATGATTTTTGAGTACACCCTCTCTATAGTGGTTAAAGTGCCAAACTCCTTACGTTCTATCCCATAGCACCACCTAATCCACTTCCATTTCACCTCAAGGTTCACTTGTTTGGGGATCTTTTCCATGTCAACTCCAATCTCTAGCAACCCCAGAGCTTGTGCAATTGCTTCTACAGAGTAAGAGACATAAATGGCTTTGATTCTTACTCTAGACCCCAGTTGCCAATTCTTTCAAAAGAGGTAGGTTTCTCCTAGGTACAATTCACCACTAGAGGTGATGATTTTCCACATAGGAGAATTTTACAATTGGATTCTGACTTCTTCTAAAACATCCTCTAGGAATGGTCTGTAGTTTAACTCTTGAAGGACCATACATTGCAACTCCCTTAGCTTAATAGCATCAAGACATGCTTGGGTCAAGGTGACCTCAAGCCATGGCACTACCCTGGACTCTCATCCCTTCATGATTTTTCACTAGGGATTTTCTCTTTAGGAGTTTGATGAATAGATTCCACATCAAGCCCTTCATGGAGAGGGCCTGTTGTGTGTGAGCACTTTGCATGCTCTGGACATTGCACACCTTATCATCTTCTTGCTCTCGGTCACTTGTCCCTTGGTTGGGATGGTCCTTCTCCCCTTGGATACCTCGGTTTGGGTGCCATCTACAATCATAGCATAACCATGAATTAAAATGTGTATAAGTTGCTCAAAAATAGCAATCATATACTTTCTCATTTTGACCAAGTTATCATGATGGCACGTGCATCCTATCAGGTGTCTTGGAGTATAGTTGAGGGGTTAGAAAACAATAATAAGTCATAAGTTGCAATTTATAATGTTGTTTTTGTTTCTTCCCCTACAAGGTGCTAAGTCTTTTGATAATTATGATGATTATAG
>MNCI01027637.1:1014272-1061127 GCA_015680685.1 Gnetum montanum
CATGATGAAGAGCATACCTCCAGTTGCGAAAGAGGGAAAGGATAGGTTGATTAGGACTTGCGGTAGAAATGTAAGTACTTAGGAAGACAAAGTGAGGTAGAAAAATGGAAAAACTCCCCTAGATTTGTGCACAAATTGGAAAATTCAAAAGGCACAATGGGGGTATATATAGATTTTTTGGGTTGCATCAATGGGGCTGTGTATACAAGGCCTAGTCAACGCAGTTGTTCTTAGAATGTTGACCAGTGTTGATCAATGAAGAAAAAGCCCAAATCGTTGAATTGGAACACAAATTTGGGGGGATTTAAGCATAGAGAGACCAAAGAATTAGTTGGTAGAAAGAGGAAGGTAGATGATCTTGGAAAATAGAGTCAAAGATAGGAGAATGTGATGAGATGGAACTCTATTGAAAAAAGTCTTGCAATGGTTAACATAGAAACAATCAACCAACCATATCAAGGGGATAAGGGATTAATAGATGGAACCAAGGGATATGCAAGTGGGTCTGTCCCATAGTAGGCAATATCCTTCGTAGCCATTGCATATCATTAACACTAGAGTCTGTGGGCCTCGTAGTCAATGAATGATGACCATGAGTTAATACACACATCCATAAGAACCAACTAAAACATTAGAAGTTCACACAAATCATGAGCAACAATCAAAACATAAAACCAATAGTGAGGTGAGTCATGGGAAGAAATGGATGAAGAGAGAGGAGTAAGAAATGGAACACCTAATGTTGGTCACATGAAATCCCTTGTGGAAATGTGTTATAAGGTGACTCAGTAGAATCCATCCCTAGTTCAAACCCAAAACCAACTTCATATAGTGACATCGTAGCAACATCCAAAGACTCATCCATCCCCTAGAGTACAAGAATGCACCCACAAACAACCACCACTCCAACATGAGTGACAGAGAGTAAGTGAAAAAGGACTAAGTTAGAGAGGATAAAGCAAATCCCATAACTAGTGCTTGTAGCCCATTAAATATGGTCTAAGGGATGTGCTTTGAATTCCCATGGTTTTTATTTTTTTTTTCTCAATGGGAACCACACCATGTAAAGACCCATGTGTTTTTGCATACATTTGGCCAAGGGGTGTGCTTTGAATCCTCATGTTTTTTCCCTGATGAGGACCACACCATGCAAGGCCAAATTGCCAAGGTACTTTTAAGTATGAGAGGACTTGGAGTGGTGAGAAGTTCATGAGGACACTTTCGCAAACCATCATCTCACCATCTCTTTGATAGTGTTCACAAGAGTGGGCAAACCATCATGCATCTTTGACCAGTGTAGGCCAGTAGTATCCTACAAGCAGGATCTTAATGGTCATGCATCATCTAGCGTAGTGGCCCCCACAAGGGCCCTTGTGAGAATATTGTAGGATGCGTAGTGTATCCACATCAGGGATGCACCATTGAACCAAGTTGTCTACACACACCTTGTAAAGGTGTCCATTGATTTCCATGAAGTGCTTGGTCTTGTGGAGAAACTATTGTTTCTACCAATGATCCCAATCCTTTGGTAATTCTTGAGTTTTGAGATAGGTGAGGATGTTATCGAACTAATGCAATTCTTTGGCAATCGACTTATTGATTGCTCCAACGAAAAGGAGTTCATCTGGAAATTGGTCTAAGAGTGGCTCCTCCTCCTCTGTGTTGTCCCATCATAACTGAGATAAGTGGTTAGCAACCACATTCTCAGTTTCCTTCCTATCTACCATAGTAAGGTCAAATTCCTGAAGGATCAAAAACCAACATATGATATGGGGGCTCATCATTGGTTTGTTCATTAGGAATCAGATGGCATTGTGGTCAGTATGCACAAACACCTTGTACCCAAGCACATAGTGTCAAAATTTTTCCAAGGCAAAAACCACCGTCATTAATTCCTTTTCAATGGTGGTGTAGTTGAGTTAAGCACCCACAATGCTTCAACTTGCACAATGGATATAATATGGGCAGTTTTGGTCATCCAACTATGTAAGAACAGCTCCCAATGCATAGTTGGATGCATCCATCATGATATGGAAAGGTCTAGACTAGTTGGGTGTCCATATAATTCGAGTTTCTATAAGTTTCTGTTTGAGTGTTTGAAATGCGGATTTGCATTCCCTAGTCTAGACAAACAGAGAGTCTTTCTTCATGAGTTCTACCAATGACTTTGAAATCTTCAAGAAATTCTCGATGAAGTGTTGGTAGTAACCAGTGTGGCCAAGGAATGACCAGACATCTTTTATAGTGGTTGGTTGACTAGTGATTCCTTGGATGATCTTGATTTTTTCAAGATTTACACTAATCCCTTCTTTTGAAATGTAGTGCCCCAGGACAATGCCCTCTTGGACCATCAAATGGCTCTTTTGCCAGTTGAGCCATAAATTTTTTTCTACACATCTTTTCAAAACCTTCTCAAGGTGGTCCAAGACTTGCTCAAATGTTGCTCCATAGGTAGAGAAGTCATCCATGAATACTTCTACCCCATTGCCAATTTGTTGCTAAAAGATGTTGAGGATAAGATGCTGGAAGGTTGCATGAGCATTTCACAAGCCAAAAGGCATCTTCTTATATGCGAAAGTCCCGTAGGAACTTGTAAATGCTATCTTGGCTTGGTCTTTGGATGTGATTTGGATTTGGTTATAGCCACTATAACCATCCAAAAAGTTGTAGTAACAATGCACAGCAATGGTATCCAACACTTGATCCAAAAATGGGAGCAGAAAGTGATCGTTGAAGGTAGCCATGTTTAGTAATCAAAAATCTATGCAAACCCTCCATTTTCCATCCTTCTTTGGCACAATAATGAGTGGGCTAACCCATTCTCTATCTATAATGGTATAGATGAACCCCACTTTCAAAAATTATTCAATTTCATCCTTGACTACTTGTTTTAGTCTAGGGTTCAACCGCCTCTGTGGTTGTCATTGTGGCTTCATGGAGGTGTCTATATAAATTTGATGCTAGCATACCCTAGGATTAACTCTGATTAGTTCAAGGTATGACCATGCAAACATAGCCTCCCATTTGTTCACCATCTTCAGCAATTTCTTCTTCTATTTAGGAGCAATAGTAGCATTAATAATCACCAGCTTGCCATTCTGCAAGAATGCATATTCTATATTGGCTGGTAAGGATTTTAGTTCTATAGGCTCTTATTTAAAACTTTCAAGGATCTGTAGCTATCCCTAATCATCACTGTTATCAATAGTAGAGACTTGTTGATGGACCTCTTCTAATTCATCCATGCTCTCTATGTAGGCACATACAAACTTCTCAAATGGTTCCATGCATAAAGTGTTGCTACCAACATCAACAATTAGCCATTGGGTGCCCTCTTGATTCATGGCTACTGCATACAGGCATCATTGAACTTGCAATTTCTTGGCACACCGACTACATGCTTGAATAGATGTCTACTTAGCAGACCATAGTTGCACCCAGAGTCACTGTATGCAATGCATGGGATGCACTTTTTCTTGATCTTTCCAAAAGGATTTTCCTTTAAAATTTCAAGGGAAAGATTTTGGAGTCCTAATTGTGCATCTATCATGCTAAGCCAGGCTCTTCCCATTATGATTGAAAAATTCCCCCTTGTAATTCTCAACATGAATGAACAGGAAGTCAGCAGGATAGGACCACCCACAAATGATGGTCATGATATCTTCTACCAATTCCAAGGGAATTGTGATGGATTGGTCCACCAACTCAAGCTAAATGTTGCTTTTCTTCAATGGGGGTAGGTTCCAGGTCTTGTATATGTCATGTGAAATTAAGTTGGTGCCTGACTCCAAATCCAAAAGAGCTTTGCATGGCTCATTTCCTGCCACTTGAAGGTATATGAGGGGACTTCCCAAATCGGTCACTTCCTGAGGAAGATGGCTTGCCTTGATCCAATCCATCATAGCATGTGTGAGCATGATGATTTGTACCTTAGGAGGTGTTTGGTTTGAAGGTTGCTCAAAGGGTTGAGTAGTGGAGGCGATTGGAGGATCAGAGGTATTGGCCACAGGTGAATGTGAGGGTATGTTCAGGTTATAAGGCCAGAAAAAGGGATGTTTCCATGATTTCCCTTCTAGTCCACTTTTCTAAGAAGTTGGTTGCAAGTTGACAGCCCTCATAGCATTACATTATTGTAGCTGTGATGGTATTTCTCCCTACATAGATGGAGCAGGAGGTAGCTGAGTAGGGGGCTGATGAGTAGGTATGGTAAGAGAAGGTGATGGAGGAAAGTAAAGATGTGGGTTCTCCCCCTGATGTGATGGAGACTATGTTCAGAAGTATTCCAAGGGGTAGTAATGATTTTGAAAAGTCACGTGACTCGAAGAGTCCCACAAGGAGACTGGTTGTTGAACGTAGTACTCATAAGGATCTAGCTATCAATAAGGGTACTACTACCTTGGAGGTGGCATCCCCCATGATTGTGGGTGCTAGAATTGTTGGTAATATTCGTAAGGTTGTGACAGTGCTCCACTTGGATAGTATCCTTGTTGCTGGTGGAACTACCTAGGCTTGCCTTGTGGATAAGGCAACCTTCGAGGTGGGTGTCGTATTACCAAACAAGGATTCAACACATACATCCCAAAATCTTGTAAATGTGACACCATAGGACAAAACCCTTTAGGATGTTTGTATTGACATATGTCACATCCATCTTCATCCTCTATGTCAAAGTTTACAACCTGTTCTACTGTAGTGACTTTTTCCTTACCTTTATGGTAGGCACATTCAGCTTCTCTTCTCCTATGTCAATCTCGATCATTACTTCGCTCTCTGGAATCCTCTACAATTTTTAGAACATTTTGGAATTTTTCATCCAAAGAGTCCCACATCTTATCAACCTTGGCCAAAATTTTGGAAGCAAATTTTTGTAGGAGAAAGGTTTTATGGTTTACCAATGCATCTAGTGGTGATTCTTCCTCATCTTCACAAAATTGAACTTTCCTTTTTCAAATGGAATAATCTCAATTATACTCTTCTGCACTTTTCTTTTTCCTAGTTCCTCTTTCTCTTTATCCACCTGCTCAATTAGGCACTACAGTTGATGGACCCTTAGCTCCGATAGTCTTCCTTGAGTGTAAACGCCAAGGGTCTTTCTTGTTTCAAAGTGGAGCCCATCTATGATATGGCGGTGCTATTCCCACTGAGAGTAGCCATGACTAGGGAATTGATGTAATAATGAGTAATAGCTTCTCATGGCTGCATCTAAGGGTTCATGACCATCTTTCTTCCATCCCTAGATTTGTCATCTCAGATTAGACACTTTGGAGTAGGTTTGGTACTTGTCATTAAAAATCTCCAGCATTGTACTCTATCTTCTGATTGATTCCAGCTCCAAAGATAGGTACCATATTTCTGCTTCTTTGATGAGTGTATGGAGAAATAGCTTAAGTTTTTACTAATCATTATCTATGTTCTACAAGGTGCAAGCATCATGAAATGCTTGTAAGTGAGTCTATGGATCACAATTATATCCCCCTTCAAATTTGGGGATGTTGTTCATGTCAAGGAACTTGATCCAACTATCTTTCAAGTGCCTATTAGGTACTTGAACTGCCTTGGCTATGTTAAGCATACTTTGAGTAGCCAACAATGGTTCATCTGAATCATAGTCCTATTGAGAGCCACAACACTTGTGAAGATTTTGGCTGCCTCTCCTTTCTTGACAATGAGACTCACATGATTGGTCATGCTTTTCCTCACATTGTCCCTTTCAACCCTTGTGATTGCAATCACCCCCATCCTTTCTACCATGGTTGCAATCAGAGTTTGAACTAGGTGAAGATAAAGTGGAGTGAGACAATGGAGAAGAGGAAGAAGAACTGCCACCGCCCTAATGTCGATCTCCTCCTCGACTTTGATGATGGCCCTGATCTTCACATCCATCTTTCCCTTTGCCACAATCTTTCTTGTGTGATCCTCCATCATCTTGGGGTTCCCAGTCACTTAATTGTTTACTTTTGATAATGGACTAAATGATTTGATGCATTGGGGGAGGTTTTGCCAAATGGGAATCATGAAAGAAAAGTTCCTCATCATCATGTGGGTCCTACAAGAATAAAGGGTTACTAAACTACTTTTCCTTTATGTGTTCATGGTGTTCCACCTACTGTCGATCCCATGCACATTGTGCCTTAGTCGGACGATAGTCCTGGTAGTCATGATCCTCCATGATGTACTCCACACCATGGTCTTGAATGCCTAGTCTAGTGAGAGTTTGAAGTAGCATTCCAAGAACCGATTGATTAGGAGGTAACACAATGTTACCCTCCATGGCTTGCCATTGCATGTACTCATCCTGATGTAGGATAAAGGTGAACTTGGGGATATCCTCATCTAGATGTGCATATACCACCTGACATTCCTGCAGCACTGTGGGTTGGATCCATCTCACCTATGAGAAGAAGACATTCTTGATGTTTAGATAACAATTAAATTGGTGTGCCCTATTCTTACTTCAACCACCTAGTGTGTGTAGATTTCACTATCCTGGGTTCGTTCCAACGAAGTGAATGATGATCTTGCTAAGACTAGATAGCACATGTAAGACTAATAGTTCCTAGCAATGGTGCTAATGATGAGTGGCGAGGTACCCCTATGCCCAACCATACAAATCATAGGTATTCACGTGTGACTCAGTTGAATTCTGCAGACTGCAAGCACTTGTATACACTAAACTCTAGCTAGCAATACTTGAGTTAGAATTATCATTATCTTCCCAACCTCACTTGTGATATTCTAAGGCAATGGTTAAGTGAGATTGAGGTGAATGATAATTGATTTTAATTTTTATCTTCTAAAGCCTAATTCTTTACTCGTAGGGAATGGAAAGTTGTGTAACATATAATTATTCTATTATGTTGGTTAATTTTCCCTAGCATAAGCAATTGATCCCATCTTCCATGCATATCCTGAGCATTCCCTAGCCACTATTGGATTACCAAATGTTAAGCATTACTAGGTTACCAAGTGTTGGGTTTCTGTTCGAGATGGTTGTGCTTATGGCTCTCTTACAATATAAAAAGGACAAGAACAATAAAGTAATAACGTTAAAAGCCTTTGTAATTGTTAAAAAATGGAAATATTAAACTACTTAAATGCTAAGAGATTAAATCCAAATGCCACAAGGAATGCTCAAAAAGCTCTTCTTTATTGCTGGTCATGCCAATGGGCTCAGGTACATTTACTCTCGAATAAAGAGCCATACACCGTTCTTACACCTGCTGCAGGAACTTGGAAAATATTCTAAGTCTTGCATAAAAAAATTATAAGAGATTCACTAATACTACTCAAAATATGTCATAAATGCTGCAGGTGCATGCTTATTTATAGCTCAGAATAGACTCTGCATCTACAAGGCCACATATACGCATGGATGGATGTGTCAATGGGGCCGCATATATGGGGCTGCGTATACTGGGCTTTGTTGACGTGGCATAGTCAACACAACAACTAAACACTTCATCCACTTGTATACCATCAATGATGCCTAGCCTAATCCATCTTATTTGTAAACTAATTAAACATAGGCAAGCACTACTTTATCTTTAGGAGCACTTTCCTAGAGCATCCTCTCTAGTGTCTCTAGATAGAAATCCTACTTATCAAGCTCATCAAATCTACAAACAAATAAAGCATAATAATATTGAGTCATAATTAATTAATTAATACTTAGAAAACTTATAACACAACTCACAAATGTATATCAACTTAGGGATACTATGACATGAGTCCTCACTAGGCTAAATAAGCTTTCAACTAAAAATGAGTCTAACAACAGTGTGATATCTACATTCAACTACTTATAGGGAGAGCTCCTTGATAAGTTATCCATCTCTTTTTACTAGATCTTTCAAGTTCTACCACCCCCATCCACAGTTGTCTCCATGTCTATGACATCCTAGATCATGTAGCCTAACAACCAAAAGTTAATGCCTAATCTAATCTCCTTTAGAGCATAAGAAACAATTCCCAATTGGAGTAAGGTCCACACTAACATGTAAAAATTCTCCACACAAAACTTTATGAACTATGTTGCACCAAGCCTAGCCCATTTCTAAGAAGGGTAAAGTGAGCTATCATCAATAGTATGGATCACTCTAACCCTTTCTATCTTGTTACTAATAGTGGAATCCACATCATAAACTAAAATGTACATAGGATTGATCACTAGCAACCTCAATCTAACATCATCCCTACACATCAAACATCAAATCAAGTTTTAACATCATAAGCTAAAGCATAAAACCATAAGATTAAATTGTAAAATACTAAATGTTTATTAACATAGAAAATGATATACTAGACTACACTTTGGCATCATGAGCATAATAAACATCAACATAGTAAAGCAACATAAATAAAAGTAAGATTTTAAACCAAATCTTAGACTATATAGGTTTGGCACTTCAAGATAACATTAAGGTCAAATAATATTAGATAATAGATCTAGCTTTGAAAAACATGAAACCTTTCTTCAAAGCCCCATTTCAACTTTTTGGCTAGAGAATAGTTAAGCCATGATAGGTGACTCACTATGATGTCAGGTAAGGATGTCATCCATTCAATAATTGTTTATTTTTTTTATGTCTCTTACCCAACACTAGTCATTCTTTTTATATCTCCTACCCAATATCATCCATCCTACACATAGTCATTTTTCTCATCTAACCTACATGAGTGGCATTATGTGTTAAGCCCAACATCCTTTGTTCTCCATGCCATGAAAAAATTAGATGTACACTAATTAACTAAATAATTAATTAAAATTAATTTTTAAAAATGGTATTTAAAATTAAAAATTAAAAATATAAAACATATATATAATAACATTTTTAAAAATAAATAACATGACTATGCACACTTTCATGCATATGCAAAGCATGTCATGCACTCTATGGGTGACCTTGTGATACTACACACTTCACAAGCAATCCTACAATACCACAAGTGATCCAAGGTCACTTCTATTGATCCATTACTACATGACTTGCATCCAACCACTATGTGTAGCTACTCCTTTTCTTAATTTCCCTCCTACTATTTCATGTAACCATTACCTTTTTTGTGTGGCCTTCTACTACACCAATCTACATCTATCATATGTTGAACAAGCTCTTACCACTACCAAATGTGAACTCTATGCCTTGTTCTCTCTCTAGAACACCCTAGCATCACTAATCTATCTTTCCCTATTCTCTTCTCAACTATAATGTCAAACCATCTTGCACCTATGTTCTCTTTTGTTGTGCTAGTTCCACATCAACCACTAGCTAGTCACCAACCATAAGTTGAGTTCTCAACATGGTCACATGTTGTACCATCATGTACAAGTGCAGACAATGCATTAGTTTCTACCTTCATCTACTTTGCATTTAATGCCTTATACACATCAAGGCCTTTGCATATCCTATGAACTAACCATATTTTGTAACATCCTACATACTACATACTACATCCTACCATCATCCTTATGCCTTTATCCCTACTAGTGCCAATTTACTTGGCATAACCATGCCACAACTACAACATTCCTCATATGTTGGTCTTCCTACACCTTCTCTTCCTCTCTTCACTACTACATTAGGTCACTCTCACCAATGCAATGGTACATGCAATGCACATAACACTAGCTCATATGGACAGTTGTCAATACCACCATCATTAGTGCCACTTGTTGCCCATCATTGCTACTATGTCATCCACCATTAACTTCAACATTCACACTTCCTAATTCTTCTACACATGCTCCCACTGCAAACATCATTCTACATCGTCATTTCTACCACTATCCCAATACCTCTATTTTTAGCCATGTTAGTGCTTGTTAGCACTAACACTAATGGCCATGCTAATGGCACACCTTTACTACCTAGAACCCATGCAAAAAAATCAAAATGAACATGAAAAAAATAATGAAGGTAAACTTACCTCAACATTACTAGTGTTACCTCAGCTCTCCCTTGATTTCCATATCATCCTAACCATGTGTCTTTTGGTGGATCCTACCTTGCTCCTTACCATGCATTACCCTTCATCCTCTTCCTTCATGCATCATAATGCTCTCTCTCACAAAAATCTATAAGAGAAAATAGTTTGTCCAAATGACAAAAAGTGTTTCAATTTACCTCCACTGTCACTTTTATCTTATAATCAAACCACACACAACATGATGCATAGTGATGTTGACATTACTAAATCATCCATCCAACACTTAACAATTTCCCATGTTGTTTGCTACCACTTTCAAAATCGAACCTTAAAACTAAGTCACTTTAAATTCAAGTCTACCTAGAACTTCCCCTTACTGACCTTACCTATCCTTACCCTCAAAACTAACTCTATTCATGATTAAAAATAATATTCTGTATTATTAAAATTATTCAAATATGATTTCTTTAATTCTTAAAATGATAAATTTCATTTCCTCTCTTATATAATTGGGATCTCATCTTTCTTCCTTGCAATCCATGGACTCCATGATCATTGACTTGTTATGTGAATCACTTACTTTATGCAAACCCCACTACCAAATCACTAGGTTACTAAACCATGAATTAATCAACTTATCTTCATTTGATCCATTGAATTCACTAGTCTCATCCCTTAGTATCACTAAAAATGACTTTATTTGCTAAGTCAACCTTACCTTCTTAAATCACGAACTAATTCTAACCAACAATTTTCTTGTCAAAATCCCCATAACTTACTCGAAACCCGTAGGGGTTTCATCTTATTTGGGATTCTACTATCTTTTCCTAGGGACACAATGATATGTCAGGCTTGGATCCATCATTAATATAACAAAACATCATTATCAATGATGGTTCCAACCTAGTCAAATTAAAAGTTAGAAAAATAAAATCCAATTTAACCTTAGCCATTAAGGAAGAGATCACTAATCTCTACAACATAGGCTTCATATGTCCTATAGACTCTTAGACTAGGTATCCAACATGATAGTTATTCTCAATAAAAATGGAGCCATTAGAATATGCATTGATTTTTAAGATGTCAACAAAGTAACATTAAAAGATAAATTTCAATTTCCCAACATTGATCAACTCATAAATACAATGGTAGGTCACATGTTACTTTATTTTAACGATAGTTTTTTGAGTTACAACTAAATACAAATTAATCCCAAGCCTTAACACTTCACAACCTTCATAACCTCATGGAGAGTGCTTTACTATGCAAAGATGTCCTTTTGGCTTAAGAGTATTGGTACAACATATCAACTAGCAATGACATTTATATTTAGTGATATGATGTTCAAAAACATCAATGATTATGTGGACGACCTAACTATCAAATCTACCATACCAACTAACCATCTCAATTACCTTAACATAGTCATAACTTGATGCAACCAATATAACCTTTAATTAAACCCCAAAAAAGTGCAATTTTTAGTGTAGAAACAAGCAAGATGCTAGGATTCTAGATTTCAATGAATGATATTATGGTAGATCCTAATAAAGTTAAAGTGATCTTGAACCTTCCACCACCCAAGTTTCTTAAAGACATGGACATACTACAAGATTATCTCTAATTAATTCATCATTTCATATGTAACCTTATCAATCAATTTCATTTCTTATCTTACTTGTTTAACAATTTAACAAGTTTCAGCTAGAACTCAAAGTATCAAGAGGCATTTTTTATAATCAAGCATACTCTTAAAAATCTTCCTATCATTTATTCCCCTTATTTCATCTCCCTTTGTACCTTTATCTTTCTAAAACCATTCACTCTATTGCATCCATACTCTACTAATGGTACAAAGATTATATGGATATTTCTATCTATTACATCTCTCATCCTTTGTCATACTACAAAACACGATACATAGATATGGGAAAATCTTGCTTATGCTTTGTTTTTGTTCTCAACAAATGAAGACATTACCAACTAGGGGAAAAGGTCCATGTCATATTCCATGATAATGTTTTACACTCCATTGCTTCCAATCTCTACATTAATAATCACATGAGAAAATGGAAAACATTCCTTACTACGTTTGACTTGTCTTACCTTTCTCAACACTCCATAAAGGGCCAAGCCATAATAGATCTTTTTATGTTGGCTCCATTATCAAAGCCATTTATTATAACCATTCAAGCTCCTCCTAATATATCAAGTAAGAATAAAATCACCCCCTCTTCCAATCACAAAGTTAACATATGAGGACTTCAATTGATACTTGTACTTTGATGGTCCTTACACAACTTAAGTTTCTAGTGTGACTTGCATCCATCATTGCAAAGGTATGGATATTATTTATTGATGAGTAGCAAGGTACCCTTTACATCCAACCATATGAATCACAATCATTCACACATGATTTGGTTGAATTCCATGGATGGAACTAGTTGTGGCTGAAACACCACAAAATTCTGAGCTTAGTATTTCTTCAACAAGAGTCGAGCTAAGCCATGATTCTCCCCAGCATGACTAAAGCTTGAGGGCCCCACAGACAGCTTCAAGCAGAGTCGAACTCAACAAGAAATGGTTCCCTGGGATCCACAAACGACCACGGCGACATCTGGCATCGAACATGGCAACTTCGGAGCTCAAGATACTTGGTTCTCACTAAGTATGCAGTATGTAGCGTACATGCCCAGTGTATACATCCAGCATACACGCTCAGCGTACATGCCTCACATGTACGCTCAACATGTATAACTGACATGTACGCCCAACATGCGATCCCAAAGATGGCATGGAAACGGTACTTCAGAGTAAGATTTTGTACAAGGCATCAACTCACAGGAACAGAGCAATTATCAAGTGCCATCAAGGGCTCCAAAAAGTCGAATTATGGTCTAGGCATCATGCACTCTGGAGTTCATACGCTGAGCATGTACATCCTGCACACCCAGCATGTACGAGCAGCATGTACGCATAGCGTATACGCCCAAAGTGCACGAACAGCGTGTACGCTCAGCGTATATGCCCAGCATGTACAATGTATATGCCCAGTGTGTAGCACAATGTATACCAATCAAAGCTCTCCAGAACCATGTTAGATCAAGGCCAACCGAGCTAAACATCCATAGGCAGCATTCTCGTGACATCCAAATTCAAATCTGAGGGCTGAATAACTTCTTTTGTTTTAGTCAAGTCTGTACGCCGAGTTCACATGCCCAACGTGTATACGCTGGTGTGCAGCACGCTGTACACTTGTAAAATTTCATTCTTTCGCACTCGATCAACGTGCCACATGTCACTCGACCTGAGAGTTCAGCACTCCACAGCCAATCATCCCCTCTTAGATCTGATTCTAACATCTAAACTTATATAAAAACCCCAATTTTTCACTAGATCAAGGTTGGCAATTTTGGGGCAAACCAGAAAAAAAAAAGAACCAGAGACACTGAGAAACCAGAGTAAAAAAACCCTGTACGCTGGACCTCAACCCTGCACACTAAGCATACAGCCATCACGCTATGCCTGCAGTTTAAACCAACACACTATTATCCCTCCGCATCCACCGGGGCTCATCATCCACCTTGTGTCAAATTCACAACTAGGTTAGACCGGTGCATTGTAACTTTCAGTTTCGCAATAATATTTCCATATTTCTTTTTCTAAGATTTGTTACAATTTTTTGCTCATTATTTTATGCTTACTATTTATGTTCCTATACGTTTATGCTCCACTTGACATTCGTTACGCCGTTTACGTATAACCCAGCGTACAGTATAACGGTGTACGTTCGGGGAAATCCTTGTTTGATCCGCGTGCGGACCATTCAAGGTACTCTACCTTCGTTAATTCCTGCTTGCCCTCAAGTGAAGGTAGGGTCTTCTGTGCTTGTCCAAGGATCTCCTAGTTTCTATTTCATTCCAACTGGAGACCAACAATTTTGGACAGTACAGAAAATGGCACTAGAAGGAGGGCCTCAAACTGTTTAAACTTACTTTGATCTCATACCCTGATCTTCCCAGATTCACATCGCACCGACACCAAACCTGGCTCTGAAATTCCCAGATCTTTACCCCGTTCTATAGAATTCCTAGCGTCTACACACTACTTAGTCTATGCTGTAGATTGTAGACTCTGTCTACACGCTGCTCAGCCTACCTATACGTTGTACGCTATAGACTCTGTTTGCACGTTTCCCAGTCTACCTGTATACTGTACGTTGTAGGCTCTGTCTGCACACTGCCTAGTCTACCTGTACGTTGTATGCTATAGACTCTGTCTACACGCTACCCAATCTACCTCTATGTTGTACGCTTTAGACTCTTTCTACACGTTGCTCGGTCTACACTGTACACTGTAGACTCTATCTACATGCTACTCGGCCTACCTGTATGCTATACACTGTAGACCCTGTCTACACACTACTCAGTCTACCTATACACTGTATGCTATAGACTTTGTACGCTGGTCACTAAAGCCTATACACTGAGATCTAGTCTATACGCTATACGCTGCAAACTTAGGTGTACGCTCTGATAAGTATACCAGTTTCATATTCCTTCCACCGTGTTGTATTCACAACCGTTCATCATGAACACTACGAACCCCAATGCTTCAACCAAGCCCATCACAGATATCGTAGGCCCCATGGCCGTTCAACAACCCATAGTACAACCCACGGCAAGGCCTCGCTGATCTCTCAGATTGCAAGGGAAGAACTCATCATTTAACATTATAACTCAAGAGCAATACGATTTCATATGCATAAAAATACAAGCCGACCTAGCCGTGGATCAAACCGAAATGGAGGTTAAGAGACAATACGAACTCTTTCATAAGGGAGGACATGAGTTCATCCCTTCCCCGTATTATATCATCCCTCTCCCAGAGCACTACTCTGAGCTCATCTCACAGCTCCTCCTACTAAGGAATCAGTCTATGGACCAGTTTGTGGCAAATCCTCAATTGGAAGAGGAGGATGACTTCACAGCTTAATCTGAGCACAAAGATTTGTACCATACCCTCAGCCCACAAACTTATGCAAACCCATTGTTTCACCCATTCACGGGGGAAACTATGTCCCTCCAGCCATTTAAAATCACTCAAGCACATGTGCCTCAACAAGAGGCATCCACTCTTATCCCCACTCCTCCTGTGAACAATGGGCATTTCAATACGCTTCCCCTCGCTATTCCTCCTACTACCACAACACCCCCATTCTTACAAATACAACCTCCTCAAAATAATGTAGGAGTAACCTTCCCACCCCGAGTGATCAAGATGTCGCATGTGATACCAGCTTCTACATCTGCTCATTATATACCATGGATCCAAACCCAAGGAGCCCCTTTCACCATTGTAACTCAACAAGTTCAGAGTGCCCCTACACAAAGCGTGACTAGGTAATGGGCTACGATTGGTGCTCAACCGCATCAACCCCCTCACTATAACATACCGCCTCATACAATTTTACCTGCTAACATCCCTCAAGTATAACCACAACAACAACAACAATCCCTTACCTATAATGCACTGCCCCTAGTACCACCCACCACAACTATTCTGCAAGCACAGCCTCCAACCACACAACTTTCTTCCTTCGAGCCCACTGTCCAACAATCTAACCTGTATATTGTACAACATCATCAACCTATTATCTCACCTACTACCCAAGACTGAGCTAACACCAAAAAGCTAATGCAAGAGCTAACTGACGAGGTCAAATGCCTCAAAATAGCCACCGACGGAGAGCTTAAGGTAGTGGACTTCTATCACGATGACCCTATCAGCTCTTCGGTTCCATCTCTAACACTACGTAAGGGTGTTTCCTTACCCACGCTGACTAAATACAATGGGGAGATAGACCCCAATGCTCACCTTATAACATTTAGATTAGAATGCGCGCTACTTCAGGCGTGGCCACATGCCATTCTACGAGTGTTCCCCATGTCCCTCACAGGGAGAGCACTTGATTGGTATCGGGCCTTGCCACGAAACTCAATATCTTCTCTAGAATATTTGTTACACCAATTCGTTACTAGGTTCAAGTATAAATTGAAGCCCGAAGCAACACTTGATAGCCTCATACAGGTCAAGCAAGCACTGCTTGAACCTGTCCAAAAATTCATTCAATGGTGGAGTGCTATCCTCAACGAGCTCCACGAGCCAATCCCGGAGATGTATCTCCTCACCATCCTAAAAGGGGCTGTGAATGATTTTGTCAAGTCCAAATTATATTATCTCAATGCACCCACTCTTATTCAAGCATTTTTACACATCAAGAACATAGAGGAGGCAGTCCAAAACATCCATAACCCTACATATTCAGCCTTTAAAAATCAACATAATAAGAAAGACAAAGAAAAGGCTAAAATAACTATAGCAGCAGTAGTGGAAACACAACAAACGAATGTGGGACAACAAAGCAAACTGCCTGCTGCCCCTGCTAATTACGCTAGACCTGCTCCTGCGATGGCACCCGAATCATCTGCATCACAAATTCCTACACCGGGTCGTGCGAGAAACTTCAAGAGGAAGGACCCTTCTCAATATACGTTGTTGCCCATGAAACCATCACAATTATTCAACCAAATCTTGAAGGCTGGACTGATGAAACATAAACAGTTGTCCCTCATAGCGATCCAAAGACATGATCGGTTCTGTTAATTGGTTCAGAACCCAAGCCTGGCAATGCCAGATGAACCCCCAATTCCAAAAGGCTTTAGAATGGACCGTTTTTATGATTATCATCAATGTAATGGGCATGGCACTGACTATTGTTTCACCCTAAAACAAGATATCTAATGGATGATTGACGGAGGTCAAATCACTTTTGATGAAGCCAAACTGGTACAACCACAAAACCAGGCCATGGGAATATATAACGATCCTCTAAATACTAAAGAAGCACCATATGTAATTAACATCATCTACTTCGATAACGAACCGGAAACACCTAGAATTAACATCGTCCATTCTGATCATGAGCAGCAAATTTCTAAGAAACCATTTGTAGTGCATATTCCTCCCATTGTACAAACACCTGTGCCTCAACCATCATACTCCCCACTAAAACCTTATGTCATCCAAGTACCCCCCCGCCGTAGCAACTTCTATCATACCACCACGTGAAAAACCATACGTGGTGCGTATACCTCCCGTCATTACTATCACAAACACACAATCACCTCCTACTCGGCCTTCTCCCTACGTAGTCCGAGTATCACCTGCAGTCACAACTACGGAGGTACAACCTCCATTTAGGCCAACTCCATATGTTATTAGGATACCCAAATGTCCTAATGACCACCAATCCTCCACTCTGGAAACACAAAGTAAACTGATCCCCTATGTCATCAGAATGCCTAGCCAGCCTGACACTCAACCGCATTCAACCGTCCAACCACAACCCCACCCTACTCCATGCGTTGTACAGGTTCCAAAGCAACCTGAGGTTCCGAAACCAACTATACCCCCACGCCACACACGAGAACACCTGGCAGACAAGCTTACATGGGAACACTTCAAGAAGGAACATCAACGACTAGCCTTAGGACCTCCCAAGCCTCCCCCACTAAATGCAATACTCATGACATCACTTAACAATAAACCAAGCATAGGCTATAAGGGTGAATCATCCAAAAAGCATGATACGTCTAGATCAACGATTGCAGGTAAAAATGATAAACCAACTACGCATGAGATAAAACTGTTGGGCCCTATGGACCAAATGACTATCGACAAACACACGCCTAATAGTAAAGATTTAGCAATAGCTCTAACATAGGTCACACAGGCGCTTAAACAAAAAAACACTTCATTAAGCTTATACGACCTGGTGTTAACCTCTCAAACCCATCGCGAAGCCCTCGTGCGCATGTTGACATCCATCCCAGTAAGCAAAGACTTACCTCCAAATGAACCTTCAATTCATGTGGTCATGTATTCGCCTCAAGGGTCGACTCCTAAGCCATTAGGTTTCCACAATGACAACATCAAAATGGATGAGAAAATAGGAGAAGTGACAACCGCACCTATGTTCATAACGATACGAATAAATCAATTCAAGATACATAGAGTGCATGTAGATGATGGAGCCGCTACAAACGTAGTACCCTATCCCATCGTCAAAAAATTAGGGCTTCTAGAACTAATTAGACCAACTGCCACCATGTGTTTGAAATCGTTTAGTGGATCACGCGTAGTGGTCAAAGGCACCATGACTTTGGACTTTATAGCAAGGGATCAATTCCCCACATCTGCCAACTTTGTGGTCATCGATGAAATGCCAGGGTTCAATTTAATATTGGGAAGGCCCTGGTTAGCCCAACTGAAAGCAGTCTCTTTCCCTATACACCAAGAGATTCACCTGCCTTACAAAGGTGGCGAAATCATTATACACGGGGAGGCTGCTACACCTACCATCTCATCACATACAGATATAGACCAAGGCCCAGAGGTTAAGTTCGAAGAGCCTAAACAACAAAGATGCATGCATCTAGTAAGCAATAATCTCTTAAAGACAAAGATAAATTTATACAACACAGAAATACTCAGGCCTGAAATTGTACATATACAACCTCACCTAGAAACTACAACAAACGTAGAAACTATAGTACATGCAGAAACACCAGAAAATGCCAATGCGGGAACTGCTCCATCAGACGTTCCTTGGGTCGAATTACCGTTCAACATGATCAATGAAGGAGATGCTGAATATAGAATCATACCTGTTAATGCTACTCCTAATGTTAAAATGAGGAAAATCAAAAAATTACTAAGCTAATAAACGACATTCAAGTCTGAAATGACGTTAAACTACATTCAAAGTCTGAAACGACGTTAAACTATATTCACAGTCTGAAACAACGACATAAAACTAGCCACGATCAGAAATGGTCGGTCTACCAAGAAATGCACCAGCGTATCCTGAAACTTCCCTTGTTTACACATGGCCTAAAATGGCCTTAAACTAGTGCATGGGACCCGAAATGGCCTTGAACTAAACCATTTGCTTACACGTTGTTTTTCTCGCAAATTCAAGTTCATTGTTCGAATTTATGCTTATATTGTCGTGTTATCAATAACAGTTTTTCTTCATATTTTCCTTTTCATAATTATCCTTCGCTTATAATTAAATTCCTACTTGCATTCCCACTTTGTGCATTACACTTAAATAGCAAAACAAACCAAAACATTTTATATTGTCACATCGTGTTTACATTTAAACTCAAAATTCACAAAAAAACAAAAAATATATATAGAAATGTATATATATATGTAGTCATATACAGTTAGACAAATATAACAATTAACTAATTCCATTCACTAATTCAATACAATCTAAGGAAAAAAATTCAATTTATGATTCATGTAAAATTATGAGCCAGGATAGTTTCAAAATTAAAACTAAACATCAAGGACGGGAGGGCTATCCCCTTCAGACTCACCGACACCATGGGTCCTCGCTCCACTGGGGCCACCTTCTTGAACATCATCATCACCTCGACCCTATAAAAAGTAAAAGAAATAATCAACACAAGAAGAAAAGAGAAAAATCCCAAACATTATTCAACGAACAAAATTCACAAGAACAAACTACTTACCGTAGGAGACCCCCCTAAACCGAATTCCAACTGACGAAGAATTTCTTCCTTAGAAACACTAGCCCAGTCAGTCCCATTAAGGCCCAGATCAACATTCGCTAAGGCCTTCCATTTGTCAACCGCCGACCATGTGGGATGTTTCAAGGGAAATTCACCCACAGAGACCTCCCCAGAAGCAGTCGTAATTGCCCTCTTGGGAAATTCCATCTCAACAATGGTATTCTTAGCAAAGGTATCAAATGCAGAACGTAGACCCAGACCCTCTACGAACATTTCAAGTTGACGCTTCTCTATAGATACTTCTTTTAATGACTTCTTGTAATGATGCTTATGATTCTTCTCATCTTGATCCCACTTCCGCACCTTAGAAGCGAAAGCCTTCCAATCCTGATACTTGAGGTTCATTAAATCTATCTGGGCCTTACGCTTTGCTAGTCTCCGAGTCAGTGATGCATGGCGATTCAGCAAGTTCCAATACCTGGTATAAGTGATCTCGAAAGTTGGCCAAGAACAATCACCTATTAACCTGGCCAAGGCGAACTCATAACGAGCTTTGAGATCATCACGTTCAGTCGATAACTCGGAAACCTCTCTTTCCCTTGCATGGACATGCAACCATAGCTATTCAATGGAGCGCCTACAGGTCCAAAGCGATTTGGCATTATGTACAAGACATTCTGCCACCTCGTCATAGACCTGTCTTGGTATCTGTTCAACTTCTAGCGGTAGTGCAGGCAAGCTCTCAATACAAATAGCCTCAGATGGATCCCACTTCAATATATCTCCTACCCACACGAAAAAGAACAGGCATTAGATCTTAGATGGCAAAAAGAATGTGAAACTCAAAGACTACAAAACACTTGAGACGACTGTACCTATTTCAGGGTGAGCTTGCTTAATGCGTTCAACCACCTCGTCGACGATAATGGTAACGAAATCCATTTTGCATGGCATCTCGGTCCAAGTAAATGGTTCATGAGTACGAGATGGACTAGCCTCAGTGGTCATTTCAGGGGGAGCCACTATCATAGGCACTTCTAACCGCATGGTAGGAATCTTCCTAGTTTCAATATCTTCATCTAGAAGTGATACAAAATATAAAATTAAAACACCACATAATGGAAATGACGATTCACAAGGCAACACAATAAAAAAAGGGAATATACCAGATTCTCTATTCCCTTCTCGGTTCAGAGGGTCACCAAGGTCCAATCTTCCCTTAAGGAAGCTATTAAATATTTCATCAACACCATCCTGATCATCAACTAGTTCTGTCTCTATGGTGTCTTCTGCCAGCTTTTCGGTCACTTCCACCTGATCTTTGCCGACCTCTTCCTCCTCAATTAAATCTGTTGGGACTTCCTCCTCCTCGATAATAGTTTCTAGCTCCTACCTTCTCACTTCCCAAGTCAGGTTTAAAGACATTAATTTCATGTAAATGATCAAAAGGAAAAAATAATGAATAAGACAAAAATGATGATAATAGTAATATAATAAGTGCATCAAAATTACTTACCTTGAGCAGGCATTTTGAATCATATACGCTTCACCCTTGGCTCTTCCACAGTTGAGGCCACCTCTTTAGGGCATTCGAGCTTCTAAATCTTCTATTTGGCTTTCCCGATGGTCTCCTTGATCACCCGATCAGCCCTCCTAGCAGTGTAGGACACATTGTCTGGTTCCAACCCCACACTGTCATGTGTATGGATTGAAGTACCAAATGCCTCTGTTGTGATGGAAACTGATTCATCGATTTCCTTAGGTGCGTCTTGAGACTCAGCTACCTCGAACAAATGGTTAATCCATGGGCAAGATAATTTAGTACGATCCCACAAAACATATTTATTATCTACACGAACCACCAAAAACTCAGCTAGGTGACGTAGATAACCGGTGAAGAACGTGAAAGTAAAATGGGACTGTGCCTCAACGTTTGAACGCAACCGCACTATCTCCCTATGGAAACCTGACAACAAAAATTGGGCCCAATTATAATGCATCCTGGTCTCAAAAATGGTCTGCATGATGCGCACGGCTTCCACCCCAAGACTCTTCACTTGAGACAGAGATTTAGGAAACACCTGTGCCCTAAACAGGGGATACAGTTCATTGACTTCCACCACCTTTGATGTTCCCTGCATAGGGAACCCCTTAGAGCCCTTGAGAATGCCCAACCAATCTTCCAGCTCACGCACCACATGGAGCTCTTTCTGTGCCCTGTCCAAAACCACGTTCACACCATCTGTCGAGACACCGAAGAGGTCTAAAAAGAAATCGACTGATAGATGAAAAACTATTTTGACACCCTTGATATGGGTGTTGTAGTAAGTGACAAAGTTTTCGAACGAATCAACAATTCCAATCATTTCAGCTATGGAGACATCAGGGCTTGGGGTTGTGAATAGCTCCATGAGGTCGGCATCATTCAAACAACGGAAAATAGATGGTGGGGCACTGGTACGCAACCATCGCTGTGCCTTGCTGACCTCCCCAAATTTCATCGACTGGGTGCTCTCAGTCCACCCTATCGTAATAGGGTCTCCGCCGAGGGGGACGTTAACTATAAACACAATGTAAAACCATAGCACCAGTATGACCAACGTTGCAGCTGAACAAACAGACTAAGGAATCAGAGAAATATCATCACTTACCTTCAATCATGGGCTTCACATTGCTAGGACCCAAGTCAGTATCACGAGGGAAAACCGGTCCATTATGTGACTAATCTCCATACAGCCACCCTCGAGTCGCGCATTGCGCAAACGCCCTAGAAAATTGCTTATGAAAATGAACAATGTCACCCTTAGTCTGAGCTAATACAGCTCCATGGAGGGTGGGACCTACCATGAAGGTCTCTAAAGCAATGTGAGCCAGTGCAAGTTCGTCATCATTTACACATATTCCATCTTTGTCAACTTGGGGCCTGCAAAAGAACAGTTGTCAGAACAGGAGCAAACACTAAACAACATAATAGAAACGACAAATTAAACAACCTTACCTCTCTACCTTGTACACCATGCCTGGAGGGTTCTAAAACAATGTATGCGCACGCGCGGCCAAAAATAAGGTGCTATTGAGATAGTGAGGCCCACGTGGCAATAAGTCCCATACGCGCGATAACGGACGGGTAGATCTAGGCCCTCCAGAGGGACCATCCTTAATCGCAAGTGGTCCCTCATCAATATCCACCATGAAAGCCATGACATCATTTGAAGATCCTAGCAACATTGCTTCGAGCACGCTCCGCGCTACTTGTTCACTTAAATGGGACCATATCACTACCTTGAATCTGTCTAAAATGAATGTAAGAAATTCATAGGCCCCTTCCTTGAACCATACCCCATTGTTATCAATAGTCAGATCAGGGGCAGGTTCATCGGTATCAAGGGGCCCGAACCAGGCCAGTACCCTAACCAACTCAACCACTAAGACGAAAGGCTCAGGATCCTTGCAAATAACCCGAATGCCATGGTAAATCAATTATACACAAAAATGAAATAAAGAAACAAAGTTCCATATTGAAGGCCAATACGTCGAAAATGCTGCAAAAACTGTCTACGCCCAGCGTGCAGACCCTGCACGCTACCAAAAACTATTTACGTCCAGCATGCAGACCCTGCACGCTGTCAAAAACTGTTTACGCCCAGCGTGTAGACCCCGCATGCTGCAAAAACTATTTACACCCAGCATGCAGACTCTGCACGCTCCCAAAAAATGTTTATGCCCAACGTGCAGACCTTGCACGCTGCCAAAAACTATTTACGCCCAACGTGTAGACTTTGGACACTGCAAAAACTATTTACGCCTAGTGTGCAGACCCTACACATTGCCAAGACTATTTACGCCCAGCGTGTAGACCTTGCACGTTGCAAAAACTGTTTACACCCAGCATGCAGACCCTGCACACTACCAAAAACTATTTACACCCAGCGTGCGGACCTTGCACGCTGCCAAAACTATTTACGCTCAACGTGCAGACCCTACACGTTGCCAAAAACTATTTACGCCCAGCATGTAGACCCTGCACATTGCCAAGACTATTTACGCCCAGCGTGCAGACCCTGCACCCTGCATAAACTATTTACGCCCAGCGTGCGGACCCTACACACTACCAAAAACTGTTTACGCCCAGCGTGCAGACTCTGCATGGTACCAAAAATTGTTTACGCCTAGCATGTAGACCCTGCATGCTGCCAAAACTGTTTACGCTTAGCCTCGTCCCCACACATCAAAACATACAACCAAAGACCTCGCGCAAATCCCATACACCCAAATAGCAAATACAAATGACTAAGGTGAGATTAGAGCCTACCTGTGTGCCGATCCAGGCCACAATGGAATCCTAGGCCTAGGCAAATACTGCAGCATGGCCTCACTTTCCTCCATGAAAGTCAAGTTAGGCCCCTTCCTCCCCTAGCCTTCTACCTCCTTGCCCTTGCCCATCCTAGCATCCTATACGCTAAATCTCACAGGTTCACGCTGGGGTTTGATCCTGTACACTGAGCTAAATCCTACAAGCTGGGGTTTGGTTCTTTATGCTGACGCTGGGGTTTGGTTCTTTACACTCACACTAGGGTTTGGTTCTCCACGCTCATGCTACGACTTAGGTTTACGCTCATGTTGCGACTTAGGTTCACGTTGCCTTTGATGACTGACAGGTTCACGCTCACGCCTGCCAGTCTATATATAGCATCGCATTGACCCCATCGCCGCTGCTGTCGCCTTGAATATTTTACTAAATTTATTCAAAATTATTCAAAATGCAAAGTACGGGGAGATGTAAAACAAGATAACGAGATAACGAACACTACCACATACCATATTCCCTGGCAAAGCAATTTCGGTTGCCCACACTGAACATTTTGGAGCAAACTCTTCAGTACAGATCATACATCAACTAGGCATCATCAACGCATAGTTAAACGGCCCAGTAAGGCCTTAAACTACCACATTCGGCTCGATAAGGCCTTAAACTACCGCATTCAGCCTGGTAAGGCCTTAAACTGCCACATTCAGCTTGGTAAGGCCTCAAACTGCCATGCATCCAGGTACGACGATAAACCACCACCATATACGTACACATGATCTACATTGCCTAGGAATGTGTAACAACCCCTACTAGCTAACTCTACCCTCTATTTATTGGCAGGAGCAAGCCCAATGGATTACCAACATCTATTCACACCATTGAACATCGATGAACCATACGAAAAGATCACAAGAGAAATCAACAGAAATTCCATCAACTTAGGTCCATCAATAGATGACACAGTAATAGCCTCAACACAACAAACATTAGACAGCTATGAAGGTATGACAAAATCCCTCGACATAGAAGCAGATAGCATCACTGAAGACCCTTTAACTGAAACCCCCATCGCTATGCCTGATGATGAAGTTAAAGTATTAAAGTTGAGCACACTATTACAACCTCAACTGGCCAGAGACATAGAACATGTGCTTCGAGACAACATAAAAGCATTCGCTTGGTCTTACAATGACATGCCTGGGTTAGATCCTTGAATCATCTAGCACAATATTATACTCGATCCAAAATTAAGGCCAGTGAAACAAAAAGCATGAAAGGTTAAGCCTGAGGTAGCGTTGGCAGTGCGCAATGAGATCACCAAACTCTATCAGGAAAGTTTCATTTGGGCTGTTGACTACGATGATTGGGTATCCAACATGGTCATTGTCCCGAAGAAGAACGGAAGCATTTGCCTATGCATTGACTTCCGAGACCTCAACGTTGGAACCATAAAAGATGATTTTCCCCTACCAAGCATTGATCAACTTGTTGACTCAACCACTGGGCATGCCTTGTTATCTTTTATAGATGGCTTCTCAGGATATAACCAGATACGCATTAACCCAGAACATCAGCTCTGGACTACCTTTATGACACCATGGGGTACCTTCTGTTACACGATAATGTCATTCAGTCTCAAGAACACTAGGGCCACATATCAAAGGGCAATGACATTTATTTTTAGTAATTACGTACTTCATTTGCTCAATGATTATGTAGATGACATCGCAATTAAATCAAAAATACTAGAGCAACACATCCAAGATTTAGATTTGGTCCTAAAACATTGCTTAAAATACGAACTTAGGCTCAACCTGAAGAAATGTGTTTTCGGAGTAAAAATGGGCAAGATGCTAGGCTTTGTAGTATCAGAAACAAGAATACGAGTGGATCCAGATAAGGTTAAAGCTGTTATCAATCTAAAATCACCAAGCAACATTACTGAACTTCGGGGTCTACAAGGTAGATTACAGTTCATCAGGCGTTTCATAGAAAAACTGATGGACAAGTTAAAACCCATGAACCACTTGCTACGTAAGAATGTCCATTTTGAATAGACTCCACTGTGCCAGGAAGCCTTTGACCACATTAAAACAGCACTGGCTTAGCTACCAATAGTGTACCCTCCACAGAACAATAAACCCTTCTACATCTACCTCGCCACGTCAGATTCGTTCATCGTTTCTATGCTCTGCCAGAAACGAGACGATGGGACTGAAGTCCCTGTTTATTATTTGAGCCATGCATTAGTGGCCCACGAAAAGAAGTACAAAAAGGTAGAGAGGTCATGTTTAGCCCTTGTCTTTTCCCTAAAGAAATGGCGACATTACCTCTTCCATAACCAAGCTAACATAATCTGCAAAGATAATGTGCTCAGGGCCATCACCGGTAACATTTACGAGTCAAGTAGAATAGCACGTTGGAAAGCCATAATAGCTGAATTTGACCTACATTACATAGCGTAGTCATCAGTCAAGGGTCAAGCCATAGCAAACCAACTGACTACATCACCAAGACATGATCAAGCAATAATAGAGCCAGAGTTTCCAGACGAAAACGTGAGCGTGATAGACATAGTTCCCGATGAATACGAAGCCATTTTGAACTTTGATGGAGCATCCACCTCTCGAGGGGGAAGTGCTGCCACCGTCGTCACCTATCCCTCTGGGGAGATCCAACCTTTGCTTACCGCTTCAACTTTCATTGTACCAACAACATAGCAGAATATGAAGGTCTCCTTAGGGGCCTTATGGCAGCATTAGCTTCCAACATCACATGACTTGTAGTCAGAGGAGGCTCACAACTAGTTTTAAACTAAGTCACAGACATTTATACATGCAAAGCACAACATTTACAACCATACTGTGACTTAGCTAAACACTTACTGAAGCAATTCGAAAATATGGATGTGCAACATGTTTCCAGAAATGATAACACCATTGCAGATGCACTTGCCACGCTAGCTCTAAACATATCACCAAACATGTTCCATATGTTGCCTAGCTCTATAATCAGTTGTGCTAAACCAATAACTGATACTCTCGATGAATTACCGATCGCATCCGTTAGTACAACACACGAAATAGAATGGTATGATGACATAAAAGAGTATCTTCTACACGGTGAAACGCCGCAACACCTAACGAATGCACAAAAGGACGCAGTACGAAAACGTTCTCAACCATATGCATTAATAGGGGACACGTTGTCTTGTCAATCCTACAAAGGCATACTGTTAACATGCGTTAGTAGCGCTGATGCCCAAACCATCATCGAGCAAGTACATGATGGACTATGCGGAGGGCACATAGCACCTAAATCAATGGCAACAAAAATAAGACGTTTGGGCTATTATTGGCCACACATGAAGTATGACTATCTCTCCAAGGCCAAAACATGTAGTATCTATCAAAGACATAGCAATCTGATACATGTTCCACCAAATGAGTTGCATACAGCACAAATCACTTGGCCCTTCCAAAAGTGGGGGTTAGACCTTATTGGGCCAATAACCCCCTCATCTTCTGCAAGGCATAGCTTCATCATAACTGCGACAAAGTATTTCACGAAGTGGGTAGAAGCTATTCTCCTTAGAAAAACCACATCCAAACACATATGCAACTTCGTTCTCGAAAACATTGTGACCCGTTTTGGCATCCCCATAACCATCATCACTGATAACGGGCCACAATTTAGCAGTGCCAAAACTAGAACTTTCTGTGAAAGCCTAGGGATCAAACATTCATTTTCATCCCCTTACTACCCTTAGAGAAATGGATAAGCTAAATCCACAAATAAAACCATCATTATAGTACTTAAAAAGATGCTTACCCGAAGCAACAAAAGATGGCATGAATAACTAGTATATGCGTTGTGGGCTTATTGTACTACGCATCAGACTTGCACAGGTAAAATGCCATATACTCTTATTTATAGTTCAGAAGTTTTTTTATCCTTGGAGTTATAGGTACTACTTTTAAGGATCACACTCTCCAGACTCCTCGATGAAGGGCAAAACCATGACCTACACATTATTGACTTGGACTCGGTGGAGGAGGAACATATACGTGTGCTCGATCAGATTGAGTGGTACCAAAAATGACAACGACAATGCCATCGACACGATGTTCATAAGCACCCTATCAAGGAAGGTGACCTTGTACTCAAAGCCATTCAAGAACACCCAGAAAAATTCTCAGCCAACTGGGAAGGGCCCTACTTGGTCACCAAAGAATACGACAACGGAGCATTCAAATTAGCTGACATGGAAGGGAATGACCTCGCAAATCCGACCAACCATTTGTTCTTGAAACTGTTCCACGTTTGAGCATGGACTTAGGTACGCAATTGTCCTGGCATCATGATGGTAAACTGATACCATAGCTCGTCCTAGCATCATGATAGTAAACTGATACCATAGCTAGTCCTGGCATCATGACGATAAATTGATACCATAGCTCATCCTGGCATCAGGATGGTAAATTGATACCATAGCTCATCCTGGCATCATGATGGTAAACTAATACCACAGAAAATCTGCAATGACAATAAACTAGCACCTATCCGGTATGACATTAAACTACCACAATCTCATTCGCCATAGTCTACTAGGACTATAAACTGGTTTGCCTCTTCACGGTCCGCCAAGACTAGAAACTAGCAATGTACTGTCCGCCACGATGCTAAATGGGCACAATGGTCTGCTACGACTATAAACTAACCCACAATGGTCTGTTATGACTATAAACTGGCAACTTCATCTCTAGCCTCCTGATTTGTAGCTGCATTCAAACTTCATCAGAGCCGCTACCCTGCTCGCCATCAGCCGATCCTGACAACACTGCTGCTATTCATATACAGTGCCTGAAATCTCATCTGTTGCCTTAATTTCATCAGTAGTTGTTCAAGTCTAAGCTTGCTTACTCACTCATGGTTTTCTTATCTTCTTGGAGTTGTGTTTGTAGGATGACACTCAGAGGTGTTCGTACAAGAATGCACTTCATCACAGCAGCAAGGTAATAAGTTGTTCATAACACACGTGACAAGACTAATTAAGCCATTCACTAGTACATCTCCTGTTACATATCCCACCTATCCCTCAACATATTCTACTTAGTTACATCCCGAACACACCCAGTACAGCTTGAAACATTGAACACATTGTTACAGACTACAATATTCTTAAGCGGTTGCAACCCACAACATGGTATTTGAGCATGCGCATAAGATCAAAATGAAGCTATACAAAAAAAAGAAACGTCGACCCTTCCCATACAAGCCCTTGGCAGGAAGGTAGTTTTCTTGAAAGCAAACGCTCATGTCTCAAATGATTAAGTAACATCTCATTTCATGGCTTTGGCTCTCTGCCAACAGGTTCCCTCGAAACACTAAACGAAGGCCCTGTTCATCCAAAGAACGCAACACATCATCACGTGGCTTTGGTCGTGCCAACAAGCCCTCTTAAACACCAAACAAGAGTCTTGTGCCGCCAAAGGATGTACACATCATGTTTTAATCCCAAATCTACTAAAAAATGGCTAAACAATAGCTGTTGACAAAGCTAAGCATGACCTGCACACATACCTGGACATCCTCTTCACCACGCACAAGCCCTTGATCGGTTACCAATCCCTATAGTTCCCACTTCCCTATCCAATACAAATTTCATTTCCCAAATCCTATGTACTACTGAACATGGTACGATGACATTTGGTCGGGTGCCAAAGGACAATGTCTCTATCAAGTTGCTTGTGGTGTTTTGTACTTCTTTGTCGATGATTCTTAGGTTGATTCCTCCAAGCATCAACAAAGAGGGGCCAATGAAACACCACAAAATTCTGAGCTTAGTATTTCTCCAACAAGAGTCAAGCTAAGCCATGACACTCCCCAGGATGACTAAAGCTTGAGGGCCTCACAGACAGCTTCAAGCAGAGTCGAACTTAACAAGAAACGGTTCCTTGGGACCTGCAAACGATCATGGCGACATCTGGCATCGAACATGGCAACTTCGGAGCTCAAGATACTTGGTTCTCACTAAGTATGCAGTATGTAGCATACACGTCCAACGTATACACCCAACGTACATGCCTAGTGTATACGCCCAACGTACACGCTCAGCGTACATGCCTCACATGTACGCTCAGCATGTATAACTGACGTGTACTCCCAGCATACGATCCCAAAGATGACATGGAAATGGCACTTCAAAGCAAGATTTTGTACAAAGAATCAACTCACAGGAACAGAGCAATTATCAGGCGCCATCAAGTGCTCCAGAAAGTTGAATTATGGTCTTGGCATCATGCACTTTGGAGTTCATACACTGAGCATGTACATCCTGCATGCCCAGCATGTACACCCAGCGTATATGCCCAAACTGTACGAACAGTGTGTACACTCAGCGTATACGCCCAACATGTACAATGTGTACGCCCAGTGTGTAGCACAATGTATACCAATCAAAGCTCTCAAGAACCATCTCAAATCAAGGCCAACTGAGTTGAACATCCACAGGTAGCATTCAAGTGACATCCAAATTCAAATATGAGGGTCAAATGACTTCTTTTGTTTTAGTCAAATCTGTATGCCAAGTTCACACGCCCAGCGTGTATACGCTGGCGTACAGTAGTATACACTAGCGTGCAGCACGCTGTACACTTGTAAAATTTCATTCTTTCACACTCGGTCAATGTGCCACATGTCATCGGACTCGAGATTCCAGCACTCCATAGCCAATCATCCCCTCTCAGATCTGAGTCTAGCCTCTAAACTTGTATAAAAACCCTAATTTTTCACTAGATCAAGGTTGGCAATATTGGGGCAAACCAGAAAAAAAGGAACCAGAGACACTAAGAAACCAGAGCAAAAAAACCCTGTACGCTAGACCTCAACCCTGCACGCTGAGCATACAACCATCACACTGTGCCTATAGTTTAAACCAGCACGCCATCATCCCTCCGCATCCACCGGGGCTCATCGTCCATCTTGTGTCAAATTCATAACTACGTTACACCAGTGCATTGTAACTTTTAGTTTTGTAATAATATTGCCACATTTCTTTTGCTAAGATTTGTTACAGTTTTTTGCTCATTATTATATGCTTACTTTTTACGTTCCTATACGTTTATGCTCCATTTAACATTATTTATGCCATTTACGTATAACCCAGCATATAGTATAACGGTGTACGTTCGGGGAAATCCTTGTCTGATCCACGTGCGGACCATTCAAGGTACTCTGCCTTCGTTAATTCCAGCTTGCCCTCAAGCAAAGGTAGGGTCTTCTGTGCTTGTCCTGGGATCTCCTGGTTTCTGTTTCATTCCATCCGAAGATCGACGATTTCAGACAGTACAGTGGCATCTAGATCATTGTGTCTTGGTTGTAGTTCACTATCTTCCCACTTAGACTAGTCATAGCTTTGTCACATATGGTTTAGTCCAAAGTGAGGAATATGATTCTTGATGTTGTTTTGGCCTTGGGCTACTCCTAATGATAGTAAATACATCGATTATTTAACTAATTAACAATAGAAAATAAAGTCTAAACTAGCCTACGTGCGATGAGTATCCATTCCTAACCTTCTGTACATGCCTTGGACTTCATGCAACTATCGTTGGGATTATTAAGCGTACCATTACTATGCATACCAAATGATAACACTAGTAGGTTACCAAATAATTACACTTAAGCACTTGTAATTAAGCCCTACTCATTCCACTTAACCACAAAAATGATAAAGAGAAATAAATGATAAACATTAACTAAGGAAAATGGTAAGCATTTAAGTAATTAAAAATAATAATAAATCTCTAAGTGGATGTTGCAATGATGGAAGTAATCTTGATCTTTATTACCAAATAAGGATGTTTTATAATCACTTAACATCACACTATGGGCATGTACTAAAAACAAACTAACAAAAACTTCTCTATGTCTACGTCTAAAATCTATTCAAATCTATCTCTATTTGTAAACCATGCATCCAAGTGTGGTATTTATAGCCTAGCATTAAAGGGATGATATCAGATCACTAACATTGAAGGTTGTTCCCTGATATCAAATACCTAATAATGCAACTCTGATATTAGAGCCCTACAAAAACATGATTCATCATACCCCCATGATTGAATGAAAACTTGTCCTTGAATTAAAAAAATTGAGGAACAAGTTCTTTACAAAATATTAGGAAGGTATGGGATTATTAACTAACTCTAATAAATACACAAATGACTCTTTCATACTTCAGTTTTGTTTTACAAAAATGGACATGACAAGACAAAACAACAAAATTAGAAAACCTTATGTAGTTCCCAAAGGTGATGGCTCTTCCATTGGCCTCTTTCCTTTGTCATCAAGCTTATGGAATTTGTACTAATTTAGGAGCACCTACAATTTCTCCTCCTCCATTCTCGATTCATGCACCATCCAAGCTGATGATCTAATATGTGCTAGAATTGGTACATCCCACATACATGGTAGCTACAATAACATCTTATTCTCTTTAACATACCACGTCATGAACTGCCTTTTTTCCTCTTCAAAATCCCTAGCCTTTTCTCTTAATTCATGATAATTTGTTAACCTCTTGGCTAGGCTTGAGGCTACATCCCTTTGCCCATGGTAGAAAGCCTTAATGATTTCTAATTCTAAGTTTTGCATGTGGAGTTTTTGTGGAACATGTTTCCTATCTACAAACTCTTTCTCATATAAGGCATAGGTTGTTGCTACTTGTTGTTCCAATTCATTTCTAGGCTAACTTGCTATTAACATGCCAAGGTTAGCTTGGCAAAGGTTAGCTAATGTCATGTACTTTTTCAAATTTTCAATTTGTAGGTCCTTATTTTTCACTTCCACTTGGTTGACCAAGGTGTAGCTATCCAAGATGGGCTGCTAGTCAAGGTTCTATGCTAACATAGAGCTGATGTAGATCTTTTCCATCTAGACTTCTTTCTCATTAATTTTTTTGTACATGCTGATCTCATGTTAGAAGTGCTCTTTTAGCTTCTCATTCTTCTTGGCCTCATTTTGCCATGTGCTTATCTCAATTGCAAACTTTTGGCATATTGTGCGTACCTCATCCATTAAGAGGGTTCGATTCTCTTTGACCAATCTGCTTATGTTCTAGTTCATCCTCACTAGTTGTTCCCTTAGTTGATGGATGCTTTCTTCCAAAATGTTTTTCTACTTTTAAATAGTGGTCAACATTGCATTATCAGTAGCAAGTTACTTGTTTTCTTCCTTTGCATTGGTCAATTCCTTTGCATGAGCATATGCTTGGGATTTGATGATTGAAGCATTCTAAGCCACTTTATCCTTTTCTTATTCAACTACTTTATTTTTCTAAATTAACTAACCTAGTTACTCTATTCAAAATTACTCCAACTGGTCAAGCACAAAGAATTGGGAAGGATCCCTTCTTTTAGCTCTTAGAGTGATGAGCTCTTCTTGTAATCAATGCACTTCTACTTTTGCATGCTATGCCCTAGTCTCTACCATGACAAATTTTCCCTTGGTGGTTATGAGATTGGATTGTACTATAGTGACATCACTAGGAATGTCAAAGAGGGTTGTCATAGCTTGCCTAATCTCCAGTAATCTATTAAGCACATCCTCATCAGCTGCAAGAATCATCGAAGTCTCGACTAACATTTATGCATCTTTAGTTCTAGTTAAGTCCACCAGGGCCACAATAGGCACATTGAAGGATTCTTTAATGTGCTCTATTATTACTTCTATTGTGCTTACCACATCTTGGTGCTGCATGACCATGACTGTGGCACCTTCTCCCATTTTAAGCATCATTTGGAAAGATGCTACATTTCCAAAGATCTGCTATGACCACTAGAATTCCCATCCTAATTGCAAAGAAATCTACCCCCTTGATGGATCTATAGAAATTGTAGGCTAAATTGTAACATTAATGACTTGAAAGAGGTTGGATTCATCCCTGCTTTCCCAACTAAGAGTTTCAGCTACAAATGGCTCATTGAGGGCCTATAATCCTATAAAGGTGGTGGTGGAACTTGTAGCTCTCACTGTTACTATAGTTCTTACTCTGGCTCCTTCTCTGGTTCTTGTTCTAGCTCCTTCTCTGGTTCCTATTCTTATTCATCATCAAGATCTTTCCTTGGTGTTACTGGTTTGAGAAACTCAGAGAATGAAGCATTTTGGGCCCTCTTGGGAACATCATTATTGTAACCTAGGATTCCATAACACTTGCACAACTTTTTGATCAGGCAAGGAAATGGAAGTGTCAATTTCCCTACCTTTCTTTCCTTAAATCGTCGTTGAATATCCATGAAATATAATTAGGCAAGGTTGATGTTGTGTTTGCCTATCAATATTTTACTTCCTCTAGCTATGTAGGTTGATATTCTATTAAGCCCTTTAGTGAGGAAGAGATGGTATGTGCCAATTTTGAAATAGATCCCTCTTTTAGAGTCAGTTCAATGTATATTTTATTTTCTTTGTTATATGCCTGCTTCAACCATAGCTTCCTTGTTTCTACATTAGACCTTGTGGACAGTGTGCTACCTTGGCCTCCACATTTGGCATGTTCAATGCCTCTATAATGGCATTGACTGAGAAATAAATAGAGACTCTATAAATGTTGGTAGTGGTACCCTCTTCTTTATAATGCTAGAATCGGTACGTCTCACTGAGGGACCATTCCCCACTTTCAGAAAGAATGTGTTATA
This sequence comes from Gnetum montanum, assembly GCA_015680685.1. Classification (NCBI taxonomy): domain Eukaryota; kingdom Viridiplantae; phylum Streptophyta; class Gnetopsida; order Gnetales; family Gnetaceae; genus Gnetum; species Gnetum montanum. Next base: position 1,048,811 of record MNCI01027637.1, read on the forward strand.
AATGTGATGCCTAAAGTTGAGCTTTGACTATCTTAGGAACAAATTCCATGAATAGCCTAAAGTTCATTTCCATGATGATCGTGGTCAACATGTATCTCTCTTGAATGGCTTGGAGGCATTCTTGGGAAATCATGAGGCATTGTCCCTACACTTGAGCCTCAAGGCCCACAACCTCTACTTGGACCAACTACCCTATAACATGGGCCTCTTGATGAATACTAAATAATTGGGCCTCTTATTTTTCATGCTCATCTAGTGGACCTTGTTCTCCTAGTTGGCCTCTACCCTCCCCCACCCCCCAATCTGAGAGAATAACTCTATGTCACACACAACCACAAGTTATGATCATACAGATAGTGAGATGAGATGGTTTTTAGAAAGGATTTTAGAAATTAGGATGTGAGGTGCATTCCCATAAGCATAATGAATCCTTATGTGTTATTAATGATTAAAGTAATTATTTGCCCTTTTTTCCAAGATTCAAACTAAGTCCAAACCACTTTGCAATGACATCACATTGTTTTATCTCTTTGATTAAAAACCATAAGACTACCATCATTGTAAGGAGTAGAATCAATTAGCATTTTGTCCAAGGGAGAAGTTTACTCATGGCACTCTTCTTCTCTCTTTTTTCTTCTTTTTTTTTTTAATTTCTAAGAAGCCACCAACCTTCAAGCATGGGTAACATGTCTTTCCAATGGAACCCTCCAAAACTTATTCCATACTCTTTTTATTTTATTTTCATCTATGTCAACATTACTAGAGGACTACCTTTGGGCATGGGTATGGTAGCACTTATTTTACTCTTACTTCCATTTTTTGTTAGATCTACAAGGATATAGTTACAACCTTCATAGCATGATAAAACATATAGAAGCAATCCAAGAGAATCCAAAAATCCCCTTGATGTCACACCCTTTGCATTCCCACATAATTTTTCACTTTTGTATCTAGGCACAATGATTACAAGTTTATTCTTAGTTTGATTATAAAAAAGAATATCATCATGACCATGGTAAGAACCTCTTACTGATGGGATGGATGGATGGATGACGTGGCCTCACTGTTCAAATAATCAGTCCCTTGTGACTTTGACAACATAGAGAAAACCTCACCTCAATGGGCTACAGCATGTCATTTCATTCATAATTAAGATTACTAATAAAAGAAATATAAAAAGTGTGGAAAAAGTTGAAAAATATGGGAAAATTTGGCATCAGGAAATGAGAAAATGATAAAAATTATAAAACAAAAAGATGAAAAACACTTATTAATTTTTAATTTTAGGATGGGGCATCTCCCCCACAACTAAGCTTTTGACCATGATAAGAATTAATAAGTGGGTAGGTAGGATCCATGCATTTTTGAAATAGTGTTAAATATTCATTTTTAAGCCACTAGGTGTCTTCTAGTTTAGTGGTAACTATGTAGAAAATTTTTTGCTCACACACTTGGTTTTGAAACGTATGGTGGATCAAAATCGAAGTTGTATTAAGTTTGTAGCCATCTAGCTCATGACTACACCCTTCAATATGATTAGTGATGCATGGATTCCTCTATCTCTTCATAGTGCTAAATTCATTACTTCTGTTAGGTGTTGGATTAATGATGGATGTAGGCCTTTACATAGGATTAGAGGATGTTGCTTGTGAAAGGAAGGGTGTTGCACTTGATTAACATTATGTTGGTTTTGATGAGTTAGTAGGTCTATGACTATTATGCTTATGCATGGGGACCATCCTAAAGAAAGGGAATTTTCATGGTTGTGGTGGAGATCTATTGGCATTATCATTTTTATGTATGTTTGCAACACAATTGGCATTCTTTCGTTGATGTTGTGATGCTAAACCTTCTTCTGTTGTTGGCTGGGACATGTGATGGAGGGAAGTATGAGAACATTGAGGATATGATGGAGGATGAGAGGTGTGAGGTGATGATCCTTCAGAAGATGTTGCAAGTCAATGATATTTAGGAGAGTGGTAGTAGTGATTTGAGGTAGAGGAAGTAGAACTAGTTGGGGAAATAGGTTGTGGAATGTAATATCTTGACAAGTTCGGCTGACAATAAGGGTAGTGTTGGGTTGATGATGGCTTTCTCCATCACTATGGGTTTTTCCACTATAGTTTATAGTAGTTTTGAAGCTGATAAGAAGTCTTACTAGGATAGTAAAATTGGTTGTATGATTGCCTATAATTACTATGTGAGAAAGGTAATAGCCTAGGCATTTCCTTTTGTATGAACTTGGGATTCAATGTAAAATCCCAATACTCATGTAGATGTAACGTGACTAGGTAATAGCCCTTCAGATGGTCATATATGTAGATGTCACATCCATAATCTACTTCGATGGTTGAGTCTACAGCCTCTTCTTCTAACCTCATTTTTCCTTTTTGTCGATAAGTGTTCCTAGCTATTTCTTGGTTTTTTTTCCTCATTTTGTTGTGATCACTTGATTCGTTTTGCATTTCTTTCTCCTCTATGATTTCTACACAAGTTGTAACATTTTTTATTTATCCATTCCAACATCTTATCTAACTTTCTTGAAGTTCATTAATGGATTGTTGCATTGGCAAGGTTGTTTTGAAATCACCTCATTGAGAGCTACTTATTTTTCCTTATCATATAGAGAAACCTTCTTCTTTTGAAGAGTTGGATCCTAGTTATTTTCCTCTACATTCACTTATTTACATAACTCTCCTTCTTATTTTTCCACCTACTTGATTAGCCTTTGTATCTAATGTGCTTTTAATTCATATAATTGACTATGGGCATAAAGCCCAAGGGTCTCTCTAACTTAACTACGAAGCCCATCTATGATGTGGAAAATTTACTCTTCCTCAGAGAAACTATGACCTAGACATCTATATAGTAGAGAATAGTATCTATCTAGGGCCATATCCAAGGGTTCATGTTGTTCTTGTTTCCATCATTGGATTTTTTTCCTAGGTTGGACACCCTCGCATAGGTTTGGTATTTCTCATTAAAAAGTTCTAGCATTGTAACCACCAATGGATTGAATTTGGTTTCAATGATCTATACCACACTTTGGCTTTGTCTATTAGTGTCCTAGGAAAGAGCTTAAGCTTTTTCCACTCACTTTTAATGTTTTGTAAGACACAAGCATCATGGAAGGCTTGTAAATGATGTTGTGGATTAGAATTATAGCCTCCAGAAAATTTAGGGATGTTATTCATATCAAGCCTTTTGATGCGACTTTCCTTTCGATGCCTGTGGCATATTTTAACTACTTTTGTAATCTACATCATGCTCTTAGTGGCCAAAAATGGTTCATCATCATCGAACATGTCATGATGAAAATTTCTATTTCTATTTATCTAATTGTGATAATTTTGTCCATGTGCATTTTTATGTATTTGATTTTTCCCTTGGTTTTAATTTCTATTTTTATTTCAAGCCCATAGTGGAGCTTTATCTTTATACCTACATTCATCTTCATCAGAACTAGATGTTGAAGAGGAAGAGGAAGATAAGGGGTTAGTAGAATTTCCATGACTTCTATTTCTCCCTTTGATCCTTTGATTTATCTTTTCTAGGTTTTGAGGAGGTCCTACGCCTTGAGGCCTCCCCTAGTCTAGGACTTACTTCATCTCCTCTAGGATTATCTACCTTAGGTGAATATAGTCCTTGAGTGTAATCAAGATGGTTATGAACATATGAAACCCCTGCATGATGTTGGTGACTCTAATTTTCTTCAATATATATCTCATTAGTTCTCCAATGAATGTTCTCTTCATACATTGCATTATCACTTCCATGTGAAATAGACATTGTTGTTAGTTTATGATGTGTGTGACTTAATATTTTCTGAAAGATAAATTGTTAATGTATTTACAAAAATCATGTCTAATATAACTAATCTAAATAACTAGCACCATCCTTGATAATGGTGCTAATGATGAGTGGCAAGGTACCCCTTATGTCCAACCATACGAATCACAAGCGTTCATGCACAATCCGGTGTAATTCCATGGATGAAACTAGTTGTGGCATCTAGATCATTATGTCTTAATCGTAGTTCATTATCTTCCCACTTAAGCTAGTGGTAGCTTGGTCACATATGGTTTAGTCTAGAGTGAGACATATGATTATTGATGTTATTTTGGCCTTGGGCTACTCCTGATGATAATAAGAAAATCAATTATTTAACTAATTAACAATGGAAAGTAAAGTCTAAACTAGCCTACGTGCAATGAGTATCTATTCCTAACCTTCTGTACACATCTTGGACTTTGTGCAAATACTGCCAGGATTACTAAGTGTATCATTACTAGGCATACCAAATGATAACACTACTAGGTTACGAAGTAATTACACTTAAGTGCTCGTGATTAAGTCGTACTCATTCTTCTTAACAACAGAAACAATAAAGAGCAATAAATGATAAACATTAACTAAGGAAAAAAGTAAGCATTTAAGTAATTAAAAATAGTAATAAAGCTAAGTGGATGCTACAATGATGGAAGTAATATTGATCTTTATTGCTGAACATGTAATGTGTCCAAGTATGTCACACTTGAATAAGGATGTCATATAATCACTTAGCATCACACTGCAAGCATGCACTAAAAAAAACTAACAAAACTTCTCTATGTGTATATCTAAAATCTATTCAAATTTATCTCTATCTATAAACTGTGCACCCAAGTATGGTATTTATAGACTAACATGGAAGGGATGATATCGTATCCCAAACATCGAAGGTTGTGCCCCAATATCAAATACCCAATAATATGGCTCCGATATCAAAGCCCTACAAAAACATGACTCATCATCTATCAAACTTATAAATTTGATTTTCCATGTAGTAATAATGTAACCAAATATAAGGGTCTTAATTAAAGTTTACATCTAGTAATTCAACTAGAAATCAAAACACTCTCAATTCATGGTGATTTTCAATTATTCATATGCTAAGTAAACAATGAATATGCTTGTAAATTGAAACATCTACAATCCTACATTGTCTTAGCTAAAAGGCTTATTATGCAATTTGACAAATATTTGCTAATGCATATCCATCATTTAGAAAACATGCTTTCAAATGCATTAGCTACATTCACTCTTCTTACTAATCTTGTTTTCCTTAAAATCAATTATCTCACTCAATGCATAACATACCTATAACTCATAAAAATATACAACAAGTTGTCTTAGCCTTTTCTATAGATGGCTCATTATAGGCCTGTAATCTTGTGATGTTGATGGTGGAACTTGTGTTTCTAGGTGCTATTCATGCTCACGTTGTACTTCTACCTCGAGTTCTGGTTCCCTCTTTTCTTGCTCTTTACCAAGATCTTTTCTTGGTGTCGTAGGTCTGAGTTCGGCGAAGGAGGCATTCTGAGCCTTCCTAGGGATATCATTCATATATTACATAATTCTAGCATGTTTACATAACTTTATGATTAGGCAAGGAAATTGGAGTATTGGTTTCTCTACCTTTTTCTCCTCGAACTGCCTCTAAATTTTAGTGAAATAGAATTGGGGAAGATTGGCCACATATTTTTCCATTAAGATAGCACTGTTCCTAGCTACATATGTTGAGATTCAGTTGAGCCCTTTGGTGGGAAACAAATGATATGTACTGATCTTGAAATATGTTCTCTCCTCCATGGTCAGTTTATTATATGTTTTGTCTTCTTTAGCGTATGCTCATTTCAGCCATAGTTTTCTTGTGTCGAGGTCAGATCTGGTGGATAGATGAGATACCTTAGCCCCTTCATTTGGCAAATTTAGAACTACTACAATTGCCTTGACTGAAAAAGAGACATTAACTCCATAGATGTTTATAATGGTGCCTTCATCTTTGTTGTGCTAGAATTGGTGGGTCTCACTAAGGTAGCATTCACCACTGTCCAAAAAAATGGGCAACAAGGATAACACCTAAAGTTGCTTTTAAGCCACTTTTGGAGTAAACTCCATAAATGGACCAAAATTCATTTCCATTATGACCAAGGTTAACATGGACTTTTCCTGAATGGTCACAAGACAATCAAGGAGCAACATGAGATGTTTTCCTACATGGGAGCTGGCAATTCTGCAACCTCTCATTGGACCAACTGTCTAGTAGAAAGGGCCTCTTAGTGGATGCTAAAAGAGTGGGTTTTCTACTCTTCGTGTTCTACACATTTGCCATATTGGCCCCAGCCACCTTATGGATGCTTGGTTGCTCTCTATGAAGGTTCTCCTTGTGCATCTCTTTTTGGGTCCATTTGCAATCAAGCAAAGATCAAGTGTTACTAAGGTTGTACTCTTTATTATTAATCAGTTTATTCCTTACTCATTACCTTAGTTCGTTAAGTTCTTAGTTCATATGACTATAAAGTTAGAAAAATTTTCAAGAAAAATCCCCAAAAGTGTCTATCCCTTATATGCCATTACACAATTGGTTCCTTTTTTCTTATGTATAGCTTGTTATGATGGTTGTGGTTCCTTCGGTGGAAAAATTAAGGTTTCTGGCATTAATACGATTGATTATTCATGATAACGCCTAAATTTTTTAACACTCTTACCCTTATAATATCTTCTAGGTGATAGAAAATTATTGTCAACTGGAACAAGTTTTCCACATGAGCACATGCCCCCCTACCCTCCATGACTAACTTGAACACTCCATGTTCAGATAGGTTCAAACGGAATGAAAATCGGAGTGGTAGAGAGCCATATATTGCAAGTCGAAAGTGGTCCATAGAGCTCTAAGTTACAAGATAAAATTTGAATAACTCCCCTAGTTGCAAATGATGAAAATGAAGTTTGGGCACTGTGGGTATCATATATATAGGTTTTGTGTGACCCGATATTAGGTATCCAACATTGCATCCAACCTAATATTGAGGTTCATGAATATGCATTAAATGGGACAATTGAGCATGGAAAATGAAGCTCTATGATTGGGTGGAAAGTTTTAGGTTAGGTCCATAGTTCTAGGATAAGTGGAAGATCAGTTTGAGGCACCAAATTTGTGATAAGCTGGAGTTGTCAATGCAAAAAAATTTAGAAAAAGCAAGAAAAAGGGCATTGAAATCAAGGTTGTGGATAGATCAAGTTACATGAGAAGGGAAACAATAAAATGTAACAATTAAGTGCTTGGAAGGTCAAAATGATGTGGTTGTGTTCAATAAGTACAAGTCACAAAAGTTACACAAGTGGATCCTCCCCAAAGTAGGCTTCAGCCTATGATTCCCTTGTGTAACCACACCTAAAAATGTCTATAGGCACTAAAGGAGTTGAATTCAATGCATGCCTATGGAAAAAAACACACATGTTAAAACCAACAATTTGAGATCATAACTCTATGTTACATAAAACCACAAGTTATGATCACCTAGACAATGAGATGAGATGAATTGTAGAAAGGATTGCAGAAATTAGGACATGAGGTGTCTTACCATTGTCACAATGAAACCTTGTATGTTATTAATGGTTAAATAATCATAAGTCCTTCTTTCCAAGATTCAAACCAAGTCCAAACCACATTGCAGCAACATCACATTGTTTCATCATGTCGGTGAACAACCATAAGACAATCATAGTTGTGAGGAGTAACATCACTTGGCTTTTTGTCCAAGGGAAGAGCTTTATTATGGCACACATTTTTTTATTGAGCTCTAAGAAGCTGCCAACCTCTAGGCATGGGTACATGTCTTTCCAGTGGGATGGGCAGAAGTTTATTTAGTGTCATTTTAGGTTACTTTTACTCCAATTTTTCATTAGATCTACAAGGATATGGTTACAACCTCAGCAACATGATAGAACATAAATACGTGGCCAAAGAGAATCCAAAAATCTTCTTGATGTCACACCCCTTACATTCTACCTTGGTTCTACACTCTTTTGCCCAAACACAATGATTATGAAGTTATTTTTAGTTTCATGGTGAAAAAGGATGTCATTATGACTAGAGCAAGAACCTCTTATTAATGGAATGGGTGGATGGATGTCATGGTCTTAATGTCCAAATAATTAATCCCTTATGACTTGACAATATAGAGAAGACCTCACCTCAATGGGAAACATGATCATTTTATTTACAAGCGAGATTACACAACAAAGGAAATGAAAACAACAACTAGAAAAAATTGGAAGAAATAGGAAAAATTAGATCAAGTAATAGGAAAATGACAAAAAATTGTAAGTAAAAAAAGATGAAAGGCACTTAAGAATCCTAAATATTAGAATGGGGATGACCCCAATGACTAAACATTTGGCCATGATAAGGATTAATAAGTGGATAGATTGGATCCATGCATGTATGAAACACTAGTACCTATTCATGCCCTAGCCACTGGGTGTCTGTTGGTGGTGTGATGCCTAGGTAGAAAAATTGTTGATCATACACTTGATTGTTAAATGTATGGTGGGTCAGGGTATGAGGTGTTTTAACATTATGGACATCTAGCCGATGATTGCACCTTGATCATGATATGGTATGCATGGATTTGTTGGTCTCCCCACACTGTTAGATTCATTGTTTGGGTTTGGGATTGAAGTAATGATGGATGGTGACCCTTGTGTATGATTAGAGGACATCAGTTGTGAAAGGGAAGGTGGTGCGCTAGATTAGCATTGTGCTAGTTTGGATGATGTGGTGGGTCCATGCATGGTTTATTTTGGCTTATGGCCTTTCCTCCAAAAGGAATATTTCTTATGTTGTGATTGAGATCCACTAGTGTCAGCATGTTTATGCACATTTGCAACACAAGTGGCATTCATTTGTTGATATTGTGGTGTCGAACTTTCCTGTATTACTAATAGTGGCATATAATGAGGTGGAGTATGAGAACATCGAGGGTAGGATGGATGGTAAGAGGCATGAGGTGATAATCCTTCAGGGGATGTCATGGTTGATGGTACTCAAGAGAGTGGTAGTGGTGATTTGAAGTAGAGGATGTCGAGCTAGTTGAAGAAACAAGGTGTTGAACATAATATCCATGTGATTTTAGTAGATAGGGTTGATTTGGTGGTGGCCTTCCCCACAACTATGGTTTTTTCCACTATGGTTGATGACCATGTTAATAAGTCCCCCTAGGATGGTACGATCAGTTTTGGGACTATCTATAATTACCTTATGGGAAAGGAAATCCCCTAGGCATGTGCTTTTGCACAAACTTTGGATTTAAGGCACCTGACCAATACTCCCATAGATGCAACAAGGCTATGCAATGGCCCTTCAAATGCTCATATATGCAAATGTTGCATCTATTATCTTCATCTATGGTTGAGTCTATAGCCTCACTTTCTTCAGCCATTTTTCCCATTTTTTGAAAAGTGTTCCTAGCTGTTTCTTGGTTTTGTATCCTTTGTTTATTGTGATCACCTAGCTTAATTTGCATGATCCTCTCCTTGAACATCTCAATGAAAGTTGTAAGATTTTCATATATCCATTTGCACATCCTATTAAACTTTGCTTCAAGTTCATCAATAGAGTTCTATATTATTAAGGTTTGTTGTGGGATCACCTTATTGAAAGTGGTTTCATTGTCCTTACCATAGATCTTGACCTCCTTCTATTGAAGAGTTGGGTCCCATTGATATTTCTTGACATTATCCCATTTACATATCTCTCCTTCTTCTTTTTCCGCATGCTCAATTAGCTCTCAGATCTGATGGGATTGGAGCTTGTATAATTTCCCTAGGGCATACATCCCAGTCTCCCTTGTTTCATTATGAAGTCCATCTATGATGTGTAAAAGTTGCCTTTCCTTGAAGAAACCATGGCCTAGGAATCTATTTAATAAGGCATAATATCTATCTAAGGCCATGTCCAAGGGTTCATGTTATTCTTGCTTCCACTCTTGGATCTGTCTCCTCAAGTTGGACACCCTCACATAGGTTTGGTATTTCTCATTAAAACGTTCCAGCATTGTGATCCATCATCGAATTGAATTTGGTCTCAATGATCTATATCACACTTTGGCTTGATCTATTAGTGTCCTAAGAAATATTTTAAGCTTTTTCCACCCACTTTCAATGTTGAAGAAAGCACAGGCATCATGGAAGACTTGTAAATGATGTTGTGGATTTGAATCATAGCCTATTGAAATCTAGAAATATTATCCATATCAAGCCTAGGTAGGAAACTCATTTTGTGATGCTTGTAAGATATCTTAATGGCCTCTATGATATGCATTAGGCTCTTAGTGGCCAACAAAGGTTCATCATCATTAAACAGGTTGTGAGGAAAATTTCTATCTCTATTTATTTGATCATGATGATGCTTTCTATGTTCATGGTGACATCATTGAATTTTCCTATGGCTTCAATTTTTATTTCTCTTCCATCCCTCTATTGGAGCTTGATCTCCATACCTAAATTTATCTTCATTAGAACTAGATGTGGAAGAGGAAGAGGAAGATGATGAATTGAAAAGTTTTCCATTGTTGCTGATGAGTGACAAGGTACCCCTACACTCAACCATACGAATATGAGCTTGTACGCATGATCCAATTGAACTCCACAGACGGACTAGTTGTGGTATCTAGATAGTTACATGTTGATCGTAGTTTGCTGTCTTCCCACCTAGACTAGTATTTTCTTTATCACGTATGGTTTAGTCCAGAGTGAGGTGAATGATGGAATTCTAAACTAATGCTACTCCTAGAGACAATGGAAAATAATCTTGACTTAAGCTAATAGGCAATAAAAAGAAAAATCTAAACTAGCCTAATTGTGATGAGCATCCATCCTTAATCATCCATGCACATCTTGGACCTTGTGTACTACTTCTAGGATTACCAAGTGCACATTGTTGGCACATTTTGGCCATTTCATGGAACAGTTGGACTATCATATTTACAATTGGAATAATCAGTGTTTAAGAGTTTGAAAGTAAAACATATAGCTTGAATGTTGGTTGAAGATGTTTGGGAGTTATTCTTTATTAAATAAAATGTTGTTGAGGCCTTATTAGGATATGAAAATAAAGTGCCAAAATATCAAGAGTTTTATTATTCACATTATTCACCGGAACGAGCAGGAAGAAAGCGACTGATTTCTTTGTGCAAGACTGAAGGGTTTGAATGTGAATACGGTAGTAAATTGCAAGATAAATTCATTTAGAGAACAGGGGATTTCAGAGCAAATGGGTTTAACTTGAATTCAGGGCAGAAAGAAATGATCAGCAATAAAATACTTGGGCAGTCCTAATTCTGTTTTGAATTTCATCTGGCTTCACCAGGAAACTGCACAAAAATGAAAGCAAAATCCATTGTTGTTTCTCAAAAACGCAGTAATGGCAGCGGTTTTAATTCAAGTCAGAAAATCGTCACGAAAATACAATAAACCCATCCTAAAGCCGAAGTTTCTTACTGAAATTTATTTTTGTGGCAAAGAGATTACAATCAGGAAGAAAGGGGGCAGAAAATTTGTAGAAAAAAAAATGTTTTGAGAAGGGCAGCCGTTGTTTAAAATTTGGGGCTGCGGTGGCCAGAAAACAGAAACAAAAATATCAGTATTTTCTTCTTCCGCCTAAAACCAGAATTATGCTCTTGTATTTCTGCATAATTTACGGCAACAAGATTGTTCTATCAGCATCCTAAGCGGGCTGGTTAAACCGACGCAGTTGCCAGAGACACTTGCACAATGCGCAGAGGAGATTTGATAACCTAGGGCCACATATACGGCACGGCCAATGACGGATGGATGCATCGGTTTCTTCTTCATTTGCAGGCAGCACAACTTCCACCGTGTGGGGCACCCATATGGATCTTGAATTCACGCCAGAAATAATGAACTATTGTACCCTTTTTTTTTGTAACCATGAGCACCAGCAACCGCCATAAAGGCTCGCGTTATCAATCCGTTCTTGCTTGCTGTTTTGCTGATATTTCTGTAATAGACTTATTTCGGATTCGAGTTGTAGAGAACAAAGGAGAAAAGCCAGGGTCGGTGTTGTATGTTAAACTCCACAGGTGTGGCCGTGTTCAACAATCCACGATCGCAGGAGTTAGCACCGGAACGGGTTAAAGTACATGGAAGTTTCTACCAATTTTGTGCAAAGGTTTGGAATGTAAAAAATATATATATAAACCATCCGATGGCGCCCACGGTTATGCGTGATTTTTACTAGGGAAGACAAAGATTTTAGCCACAAACTTTGCCACTTACATTTGCACCAAAGTACATATGAAATTATCACTAATCTATAACTTCACGGGAGTATCGTTGGTTTAAACACCAAAACAAGTTAACCAAAATATATATATACATATTATGACCATTAAAATACCTATAATGTGAAGCCTTGATTTAGAGACTTGCCACCAATTATCCCCAGTTATGAAATATATTATTGCCCATTA
>MNCI01027637.1:1062190-1191153 GCA_015680685.1 Gnetum montanum
GAATCTTGCTCTATTTCTAGTTTTCTTGTGGAACTATCTCTTTCTCTGGGGAAAATTAGGAGTAGATTGCGGAGTTGTGCTCAAATGTTTTTGCAAAATTTTATTTGTTACAAGTAGGTATTATAAGGACCGCGTAGACTAGGCAGTTGAACAAAATAGGAAATTTTTCAAGAACTCACAGTACTTGGCAAAGTTGGCTGAATCTCCTTAAAGTAAGTCATTTGTAGTTCACACAACGCAATTGTTACATTTTACACAACCACATGCCGCAACAGCACACACACATACTCACATTAACTACTAAGTTTATTTGGAGGTATCTGGGCCTTGGTGTTGCCAGAGACCAGCAAGCACCTAAATCCTGTTCGAGGACACTCGTTGGTGGTCGCGTCCCAAACGGTCGCCAACACACATTACTTGAGCACTCCTAGATACGCTACTGGGTTACCAAGTAGTTACACTTAAATGTCTATGATTAAGTCATACTCATTCCATGTTAATCAATAGAGAGTGTAAATGAAAATAAAGGAAATATGAACTAAAAAGATAATAATAAATAATTAACAATTAAAGTAATTAAAAGCTAAGTGAATGCTGAAATGATGAAGTAATCTCGATCTTTATTGTTGATCATCTGTGTGTCCAAGTACATCACACTCGAATAAAGGTTCCATATGATTACAAGCATCACACTATGGGCATGTACTCAGAAAAGGAATTGAAAATTGACTAAAACCTAATAAAAAGACTCTACCCTAAGACTTAACAAAAAACTCCTCCCCATGCACCTGAGTGCTATATTTATAGGCCAAAACAAGAATCATGATATCGTGTATACGATATCATATCTAGGCTAAGATATCAGATACCTAATATCTTGTACTCAATATCGAGTACTCGATATCAAGGACTGGCAAACCACGATTCATCATATCCCCATGATTAAATAAAAACTCTTCCTTGAGTCAAAAAAAGTGAGGAACAAGTTCATTTGATTACAAATAGTGGATAGGTATTGGATTATTAAATGACCATGGACTATTTCATGTCATAGTGTGGGATTAAACAAAATTTGATCACAAATACAAAATACAAAACTTGTGGAACTCACATGGTTCTTGGTGGTGGTGGCTCTTCCATGGGTGCCTTCCCTTTGTCCTATGCTCTAGGCTTCTGAGATTGATACCATTGAATAAGCACTTGAAGTTTCTCCTCTTATGTCTGAGGATCATGAGTTGTCCATGCTAATGTTCCAATTTTTGATGGAGTCAGCACTTTCCATGGACACTGTAGTTGTAGGAACATTTGATTAGCTTTGACGTACCATGCCATAAATAGCCATTGTTCCTCTTCATAGGCTTTGGCCCTAACCTCCCCACCTTTTTCTTGGCCAGATTATGTAGTGATAAAATTTTTCTTATGGATGCTGAATGATTCTGCCTCTTTCTCTGCATGTTCTACATGAGGTCCTCAGCCTTTGCTTCCTTTTGGGCATTTAGTTACATCTTGAGAAAGTTCTCCTTGCTGTCCTCTTTTAGGGGCCATCTATAATCACACAAGGACCAATTATGAGTAAGGTTGTTTAAATAAATTTGGTTATCTTATACCTTACTCATTACCTTTAATAAATGTTTAATTCATTGCTTAGTGTGATTTTAGGGTTGGATATTTTTCAAGGAAGTTTCCATAAAAGTTTAATGTCAGACCTAATCTATTTAAGTGACACATAAAAGGACATGTAATGATTTTGAGGAACGTTTGATAAAATGATGACAAAGAAAAGAATAGATTTGGCAATGGAGTACTCAGAGGGTATAAAATGATGTGGTGGTGTGCAGCAAGTACAAATTACAAAATTCAAGCAAATTGGTTCTCCCCAAAGTAGGTTCCAACCTATAATGCCCTTATGTAACCACACCTTAAAATTTCCATAGGCACTAGAATGGTTAAATGTAATCTACACTGGTGCAACAAAACACACACATGTTAAGCAACACTGTTATGAGGTATGAATTCTATGTCACACAAGAGACAAGTTAGAAGTACTTGGACCATAAGATGAGACAAATTACAAAAGGGATTGTAGAAATTGGGATGTGAGGTAACTTACCCTAGACACAATGAATCCTAAATGTTGTGTGTGATTAAAGTACCATTAGCCTTTCACTCCAAGATCAAAACCAAGTTCATACCTCTGATTAGTAACATCACATTATTTCATCCCAATTATAGATAAACATAAGAGCATCATGACAGTAATGAGTACGATAACTTGGCATTTTGTACAAGGAAGGAGTAATTCAAATTTGTCTATGGCACATTTTTCTTGGTCTTTTCTTTTCTACTTCATTTATTACTTTTTTCCTTAATTTTTTTCTCTCCCTCTTTCTTTTTTTTCCTTGTCTTTTTCTTCTTCTAGCTGCTCTTTGCATTTTATCTTTCCCAAAAGTGATCCGAAGAAGCTACCAACCTTCAAGCATGGGTACATGTCTTTCTAATGGAACTCCCTAGAACAACATCGAGCTCCTTTATTAAGTGCCTTTATCACAACTCTTACTCCCATTTTTCATTAAACCTACAAGGATATTAGTACAACCAAGTTGCATGATAGCACCTACAGATGTCACCAGTGAGAATCCACAAGTCCCCTTGATGTCACACCCTTTCCATTCCTTCTTAGTTCGTCACTCTTTGCTCTAGGCATAATGAGTATAGAGTTACTTTAAGTTTTAATGATAACAAAAATATCATTGTACCCAAAGTATAACCTCTTATTAATATAATGGATGGGTGGATGGTGTGGGCTCACTGTTCAAATAATTAATCCCTTATGACTCAATAACATAGAACAACACCTCAACCAACTGGTTACATGAGTGTTTTATTCATAGGTGAGATTACCCACAAAAAGATAAAACAACAAATTGAAAGATGAAAAATTTGAAAATGAAAAATTGTAAGACCAAAGAAAAAGGAAAAGGATTTACTAATTCCACTTGTTAGAATGGGGGTGTCCCCCATGACTAAACCTTGGATCATGGCAAGAATTAATAAATGGAAAATTTGGATCCATGCATATTGGAACTATTGGGGTCTAGTCATATCCTAACCACTAGGTATCTTTTGGTGTGGTGGCAAGAATGTACCCAAATTGGGGTTCACACACTTGATTATAGTAGGCATAGTGGGGTAGATTATAAGATGTAGTCATGTGATAAGAAGCTAACCCACTCTGGCACCTGTGACAATAAGACGGTATGCAAGGATCGATATGTCTCCCCACATTGTTATATCCATTGGGTCATGTGGTTGTTGGAGTATTGATTGGTGGCCTAAATAAGATAATAGGAGGTGTTGAGTTTGAAAAGGAAGGTGCATCACAATGTTGGGCTTGTGCTAAGTTGGAGGATGCAGTGGTTTCAGAACTGTGTTGTCTCTTTCTACAACTATGCCTAAAGAAAGGATGCTTTTAATGTTGTGGATGACTTCCACTGCTATTGATAGTAGTAGCACAAGTAATGTTCATGGGTTGGTGTTGTGGTGCAAAACCTTCTAGTACTACTAGTTGTGATGTAGAAGGAGGTGAAGGATGAGAATATTGAAAGCAAGGAGAAGTATAAGGAACATGAGGTGGTGATCCCATAGGAGAAAACATGGGTTGATG
This sequence comes from Gnetum montanum, assembly GCA_015680685.1. Classification (NCBI taxonomy): domain Eukaryota; kingdom Viridiplantae; phylum Streptophyta; class Gnetopsida; order Gnetales; family Gnetaceae; genus Gnetum; species Gnetum montanum. The sequence goes on from MNCI01027637.1 coordinate 1,065,855, forward strand.
ATATTCAAGAGAATAATAACAATGAGGTGAAATAGAGGATGTCAATCCAGTTGGGGAAACAAGGTGTTGGAAATAATAAGCACTTTGTTTTGGGTGATACAAAGGGTATGGCCAGTTTGGCAATGGCCTCCCCCACAACTGGGGGTTTTGCCACAACAGTTGAGCATAGTACTAAGGCCGATAAGAATTTAACCATGGATAGTACGATGAGTTGTGGAATTGCCCATAAAGTTGTGGGATAGGGATGTGCCCAACCATGTACTTTTGTATGAAATATGGATGTAACATTCTTTCCCAATGCTCATGTAGATGTGACAAGATTGGGCATTGGCCTCTTGGATGATCGTATAGGCAAACATCACATTGATACTTATGTTTTGCAGTTGATCCTCTATCTTCATTCTCTTCAGCCCTTCTTTCCAATTGTCGAATGGTGTTTTGTCTTGTTTTGAGGTTTGGTATCATTTTTTTATTTTGGTTGTCAAAGTTATCTTGTGTAGGTCTCCCTCTAATAATGTCTGCATATTCTCTACATTTTTCATGTACCCACTACATCATCTTTTTGATCTTTGCCTCGATTTCATCTAGTGATTTTAGTATTGGCAAAGGTAGAAATGGTTTCACCTCCTTGAGGTGAGTTGATTTCTCCTCTTTACGATTATGGACCTTTGTTACTTCAAGAGTTTGATCCTATTGAGAATTTTCAACATTCTCCCATTTGGCTATTTTTCCTTCTTCTTTTGCTACCCTCTTAATAAGTTCTTGGAATTGATGGATCCGTAGCTCATATATTTGACTTGGGACATACATCTCCAGGGTTTCCCTTGTTTCATTACAGAGCCCATCCATGATGTGATACATTTGGCCTTTTCTTGGAGAACCCATGGCCTAGGCATTTGTTTAACAAAGAGTAATATCTTTCCAAGGCCATTTCTAGGGGTTCATATTGCCCTTGTTTCCACTCTTGGATTTGTCTCCTCAAGGTTGACACTCTTGCATAGGTTTGATATCTTTCATTGAAGAGGTTAACCATTTTGGGCCAATGGCAAATTGATTTTAGCTTTAAAGACCTATATCATACTTTTGCTTGGCCAATGAGTGTCATAGGAAAGAGCTTAAGTCTTTGCCACCCATTATCAATGTTGCTCCATGTACAAGCATCGTAGAAGGCTTGTAAATGATGTTGCTAGTATAAATCATAGCCTCCTAAAAACTTGAAAAAGTTATTTAAATCAAGCCTGGGGAGATGGGTTTTCTTACGATGCCTATGGAATATTTGAATAGCCTTTGTTATATTCATTAGGATCTTAGTGGACAACAAAGGTTCTTCATCACTAAGTAGGTTGTGAGTTTGTGACTTAGGACGATGTTGTCTTTGTTCATGTTGGTGTTCCTGATTTTTCCCGTGGGTCCAATTTTTATTTCTATGTTAACCCCTTGAGAGGAATAGTCATCCATGTCATAACCTGACATTGAAAGTGCAAAGAAAGAGAGAGAACTAAAAAACTTATCTTGATTTTTGTAATCCTTCCAATCATCCCTTGATGTACTCTTACTATCCATTGAGAAGGTCCTAGGCCTTATAGGCCCCCTTGTTCTTGCAGGTGTCCCATCTTCACTAGAGGTTTCTAAGTTGGATGAGAAAAATTCTTGAGTATCGTTGGGGTGTTTATGAACAAATGAAACTCCTGCATAAGATTAAGTACTCCAAACTTCTTCATTGGTTCTCCAATGAATTTCCTTGCTAGATGTTGTGTTATCACTATCTTGTGAAAGAGACATGGTTGTGAATTATGTATGAGTTAATTGAATTTAATTTCTTTGCTTGAAAGATATATCATTAATACCCTGTTATAGTTATCTTATATGATATAACTAATCTATATAACCAGCACCATCCCTGGTAATGGCACCAATGATGAGTGACAAGGTACCCCTACACTCAACCATATAGATACGAGTGTGTACACACAATCCAATTGAACTCTGCAGATGGACTAGTTGTGGTATCTAGATAGTTACACATTGATCGCAGTTTGTTGTCATCTGACTTGGACTAGTATTTTCTTTGTCACATATGGTTTAGTCTAGAGTGAGGTGAATGATGGAATCCTAAACTAATGCTACTCCTAGAGATGATAGAAAATAACCTTAACTTAAGCTAATAGGAAATAAAAAGTGAAATCTAAACTAGCCTAAGTGCGATGAGCATCTGTCCTTAATCATCCATGTGCATCTTGAACCTTGTGTACTGCTTCTAGGATTATCAAGCACACATTACTTGAGCACTCCTAGATATGCTACTAGGTTACCAAGTAGTTACACTTAAATGTTCATGATTAAGTTATACTCATTCCACGTTAATCAATAGGAGGTGCAAATGACAATAAAGGAAATATGAACTAAAAAGACAACAATAAATAATTAACAATTAAAGTAATTAAAATCTAAGTGAATGCTACAATGATGGAGTAATATCAATCTTTATTGCCAATCATGTGTGTGTCCAAGTACGTCATACTCGAATAAAGGTTTTGTACGATTATGGGCATGCACTAGGAAAAAGAATTGAAAATTGACTAAAAACTAACAAAAAGACTCTACCCTAAGTCTTACCAAAAAACTTCTACCTGTGCACTTGAGTTCTATATTTATGGGCCAACACAAGAATCATGATATCATGTATACGATATCATATCCAAGCTGAGATATCGGATACCTGATATCTTGTACCCAATATCAAGGCCTGGCAAACTACGATTCATCAGCTACTATGGTATTCTTTAGGGTCCTTTGATTTATCATTTCTAGGTTTTGAGGAGGTCTTAGGCCTTAATACCTCCCCAAGTTCAAGATGTATGTCATCTTCTCAAAGATTTTCTACCTTAGGTGAATGTAGTCTTGGAGTGTCATCAAGGTGATCATGATCATAATAAACCCTTGCATAAGGTTGGTCACTCCAATTTTCTTCATCATATATCTCATTATTTCTCCAATGAACGTGTTTGCTATACAATGCATTATCACTTTCATGTGAGAGGAACATTGTTGTTGGTTTATGATGTGTGTGATTTAATATTTTCCAAAAGATATATCATTAATACTGTTACAGTGATCGTGTATGATATAACTAATCTAGATAAGTAGCACCATCCCTGGAAACAATGCCAATGATGAGTGATGAGGTACCCCTACAATCAACCATATAAATCATAAGCATTCATGGATGATCTAGTCAAATTCTGTGGATGGGGCTAGTTGTGGTATCTAGATCATTATGCTCTGATCGTAGTTCACTGTCTACCCACTTGGACTAGTGGTAGCTTTTTCATGTATGGTTTAGTCAAAAGTGAGCTGTATGATGTTACCTAATTTTACTTTTCTCCTAATGACAATAAAGAGCTAAATTAATTAAGCTAATGAACAATAGAAAATAAGATCTAAACTAGTCTATGTGTAATGAGTATCTACTCCTAATCATCCATACATTCCTTGGACTTCATGAGACTTCTTCTAGGATTTCCAAGCATATGTCACTAGGTGTGCCAAATAATACACTACTAGATTACCAAGTACTTATACTTAAGCACTTGTGACTAAGGCCTACGCATTCCACTCAATGATGAGAATTGTAAATAGTAATAAATAGAAACATTTAACTAAAGAAAATAGTAAATAATTAATAATTAAAAGCAATAATAATCTGAGTAGATGCTGCAATGATGGGAGTAATCTCGATCTTTATTTCTAGTCATGTAACATGTCCAAGTACATCACACTTGAATAAAGGTGTTTTACGATTACAAATATCACACTACGGGCATGCACTAGAAATAATAGAACTCTAAGAAAGACTATCAAAATATGATAACTAAAACTATCTTATCTACTATTGTTGTATTTTCTCAACCCTGCACCCAAGTGCTATATTTATAGGCTAGTATAGAGGAGACGATATTGAATATCCGACATTGCTTCCTGGTTCTAATATTGGGCATCTGATATCAAGGCCAACAGATTCATGACTCATTAGTTGTCAAACCAAATTTAAGAGATACCTTCTTAATTAAAGGTACATAACTAATCTAAGCTTGTTAGTTTATGGTTAAGATAAGAGAATTTATACTAAGGGATAATGTCTAAATTTTAACCCTTGAAGAGTAAGTAAGTTATCTCTAGGCCAATAAGCCACTAATATCAAATGATTCTATAATCATCCAATATTCTCCTTTTTTGAAACATCAAAAAAAGGATAAAGCATAGAAATTCTATAATAGGAAGAGTATATGCATGCACATCCAACAAGAAAGAACAAAGAAATATAATTTCTCATGCTAAATCTCTCAAGAACAACTAAACATATCCAAAACATAAAGCAATTTGTATATAGCCATGTAAATTTTGAAGACCATCATTACCTAGTGAGCTATGCAAAAGATATATTGACCAAAATTAATTCATAATTTTACCTTGGATACTTTTCCATACTCTAAAATGAATAGTCCTCTTCTTGCTCATTTTTGTGGTGGATGTTGAAGTGGGAATTCTTGTTGCTTGAGTGCATCTTGGTTGAAGTCTCAAAAGACTCCTCCTACACTAGTGGCCTATAAGATGATAATTGTTGATGAGGTACAGTCTCCCCCTACATATGTGCTTAAATTTCTTCCTATTCATTTTGGTCATAATGCATCTATTTTAGAGAAATTTGTATTCACCCCTTGAGTCTTTTTGAATCTTCAAGTTACATAGAAAATCTAAGATCAAGTGTGAAGACTAAGGTCTCCCATTAGTGATATCTTTCAAAGAATAAGATGCAAATATTTTTAATGCCTATTTCAAGGAATCCCTTTTGAAAAGTTTCTTTCCTCAGAACACACATGAATTACATTAAAGGTACTAATTCAATGCTTTAATTATCATACATAAAAAATCTTCCAAAAGAAATTAGACTTTATGATTGAAACACCCCAAAAATTCGAAGGCATGCTTGCTTCACCAGGCAATTCGCGCAGTGCTACGATAGTTCTTCGGGAGGAGAACACTCTGAATTCAGGCCGGCTAGTTCAAAAAATTTTCTACTTTAGAAATAAATAGGCTCTACGGATCACCCTGCCTATCCACCTAAGTAGTTTGCCCAGCTGACAGCCTACTCAGAAGCAATGCGCGAAGTTGAGAACACTGCTCAGGATGCGTGAAATAGTTCGGCAAGTTTTCTAAGTCATGAAGTTTTCCATGCTACGCTATGCCTCACTATGTAGTGTAGCAAGCTTCAAAAAATGGTTACAGAATGAAGTGCCACTCTATGCTATGCTATGCAGCATAGCGTAGCATAGCAAAAGTTAAACGTTCGGTCCCCTCACCCAACTTCAAGCCCTTCAGCAATGTCTCTTCTCATCAAAAAGTGGTAGACCATGTCTGCTGCTATGCTACACTAAGCTACATGGTGTAGCAAGGTGTAGTAATTCTGCGGAGGTGACAGAAGGCAACTCAAAGGATGGGATCAGCAAGTTTGCAAGTTCCGCAATGTAGGAAGCAAACTTCACAGATTGGCAAAGTTTTTGCGACTAAGGCCAGTCGCTACACTATGCTACGTACGTAGTGTAGCATAGCATAGCAAGTATACAGCCCACATGTAGTGGAATTCATGATAAGATGCTACGCTACGCCGAACATGCTACGCTACAAAGCACAGCAAAGCATGCAGGTGGTTGTACAACATCAATGCACTTCACCTAATTGGACTGTTGGCACATGTCTCCAGATGCTGATAGCATAATTACGACATGGCAGGCTCACAGTTACGGCATGGCAGAATCACATTACAATGGTCATGCATGTCCAACAGTCATGCTAGCACGTGTAGCATAGACAAGTTAACATGGGCCTGAGGCACATGGCGTCCAAACCATTCTTTTCACATGTCCTTTAGCCCTATAAATACCCTGATGAGCAATGCTCGAGGGGTTGGCCTCTGAGATTCAGTAACAAACAAGCAAGTTAGCATTGTGACCTTGATGCTCTTTAAGCTTTCTGTTTGACATTGCAAATAGTTAGCATCCCTTTCTACCACCTTAGTAGAATTTTTGCATTGTCAACTCCTGAGTCTGTGCCCGAGCGCATAGTCGTCTTTGCTCTACATGTCTTGGTTACTCTCGAGATCCCTACACTCCTCAACATTGTTCAACCAACTGTATCCATCTTGACAAAGCAAGCTTGTAACTTCAAATTAGTGCATTTTCCTAACTTCATTTTACTTTGTTTCTTGCTTATTACTACGTTTTCACTATTTTCTGCCTTATTTACATTCAAGCATTATTTTGCGTTATCATTTCCATTTTCAAACCACACATTGCAAAAGGCTATATAGACACCGACTAAGTCCCTATCTGATCAACTAGACCGTTCAAGGTGCCCCACATCCGTTTCATCCAGCATGGCCCTCCTATGGATACGGGGTCAAAACTGTTACGACCGCTGACCCCTCGGTGTTTTCTAGGCATTGACATTTTCAGTCGCTACAATTTTCTGGTGCTAGAAGGAGGGCCTTTAGTGTCCTTTCTACGTGTCATAGTAGTCCTGTAAGCCTTCTGCACCCTGATACACATTAGCATAAACTTGACACCTATCTGTGGTTGTTTACGCATCGTGCGGTGCAGATCAGTTGCTTCGACGGTTCCTTAGGAGCCCTACAGGACATAAAGCCTTCAAACACTAGTTAACTTGCCTATCTTATGGTAGTCTTACATGCACTCTATACCCCATCACGTGCTTGTGTATCATGTGGTACAGATCGGTCGCTTCGACGGTTCCTTGAGAACCTTGTGAGACATAAAGCCTTCTTGATCGCCAGTTAACTAGCCTGTCTTATGATAGTCTTACACCCGCTTTGTACCCTAGCGTGCACTAGCGTAAATATGACACCCTTTTGCAGTTGTTTACACTTTGTGTGGTACAGATCAGTCACCTCAACGGTTCCTTGGGAACCTGGCAAGATGTAAAGCCTTCCTTTTGCTACTTTCCAATTTCTTTGTTATTTTTGTACTCTTTTGCATAACTACATGACTTAACAATGGATTTTTTGAATATTGCCGCTAACACCTTCAACGTTGAAGTTCCCATCACGGTTCAAGGCACTACTGGTGCCGAATAACTACTGAACCTAACGCTGGAAACACGTCGGTCCCTCAAAATCCAAAATCGAGGACCTAAGGGATTAGCCCAGCAACATCAGCGTTATAGCTTCCTCTATGTAAAGGTGCAAGAAAATCTACCCTTGGATGTACACGAACTTGAAGACAAACATAGCTTCAAGTTTGTTTACTGCGATGGGAAGGTGTTTGTTCCCACTCCCGACATTTCCATACCTTTGACATAGGCGAACCAAAGGCTTCTAGACTAGCTAATCCAAATGGCTATGCTTAGGGAGCAATAGGACACAGCATCCAACCAAGATGATGCCTTCCAAGATGGATAGGAGGAACTCAATTCCCAGTCATACGAGGGAGGTCCAACCAACCCTGTTCCTATCCCTCCTACCTAGTCCTTCCAGGCCAAGCCGTTGTCTGTCACCGCTCCCCTTGTGATTACGTCTATACTATCGCAATCTACGATTACAAATGCTATGGGTAGCCACGTCAATCCCGTGGCATTTCAACACCCTCTCTCGCCTATTTCACCTATCTTGTTCGCAACCACTATTCCTTTGCAAGTTGTTCAGCAACCCATTCCCGTAGCAGATCATGCACCAATCACAGCTACCCTACCACATGCTCATACCGTGCCTACCTCACAATCATATGCAACTTCTATTTCCATTCCTACGTTCATGTCTATTTCACCCATTGTGGTGGGCCTCGGCCCGTCCACATGGTGGACCCCATTCGCTTCTTCTCCTATTCCGCAACCATCGCAAATGTCTCACTACACCTGCTCTCAAGCCCACCAAACCTCGCAAATGGTACAACCCAACATGGGGTTATGGTCTATGCTACCAGTGATACAAGTGGTCTATCTGGCAACCCAACTTGTGATTGCTGCCCTAACAACACCACCTACTGGGTGGTGGACAACACAAGTAGCACCGTTCGTGGGGGTCATCCCAATGGTACCACCAATGGGTCATGTTTCCACCCTTGCCATGCCACAAGTAGGAGCTACATCTGCAGCTCCCCAACCATCCACAACGTCGTAGGGTCTGGACCAAGCATTCCAGCTCATTTAGACCCTTACTAAGGAAATAAAATACCTCAAAGTTGTTGGGTCCAACATGGTACAAGTCATGGAATTTTACTAGGATGACCCCATCAACCCTATAATCCCTTCTTTGACTCTACCCCAAGGAACATCACTCCCACACTTCATGAAGTACGATGGGGAGGGAGATCCCAATGCACATCTTGTTACCTTCAGGTCTGAATCTTTGCTAATGCAACAATGGTTGCACACGATTATTTGTGTCTTCACCATGTTCCTAGCCAGGAAAGCCCTAGATTGGTATCATGCATTGTCATGCTCATCTATTTCGACCTTAGAAGAGCTTCTAACCTAGTTCATGACATGCTTCAAGTACAACTTGAAGCTAGAGATCATGCTAGATTAGCTGATGAGCATGAAGCAAGATCCTCTAGAGCCAGTTCAAAAGTTCATCCAGCATTGGAGCATAACCCTTAATGAAATTCGTGAGCCCATTGTAAAGGTCTACTTGCTGGTCGTCTTTAAGGGCATAGTGAACAACTTCATCAAGTCCAAACTGTACTACCTTGCTTCTCACTCTCTTAGTCAGGCTTTTGCTCAAACTAAGAGAATACAGGACATGGCCGAGGTAAGCAAAGATCTGGCCTATATCGCCTACAAACACACCTTCATAAAGAAGGAAAAGGGCAAGGCTCCAACAGCCACGGTGGCTACTATGGCAACCGAGGCCAAGCCCAAATCCAATAACAATGGTAACAAGAATGCTAAGAAGTCAGCTGCACCTGCAACTAACCTCGTGCCCAAACAAGACCACATATCACAACCTACTATGCCTGCACCTGAGACATATGCACAACCCAAGCCCAACTTCAAGCGCAAGGATCACTCAAAGTACACCCCACTACCTCTCAAGCCTTTGAAACTTATGAAGCAACTATTAGCAGTGGGATACATCCAACACAAGTAGATGTCAAAAGAGCAATCACGAGACATCAACACTACTGTGAGCTCCTTAGGAACCCCTCTTTGGCCCTACCCAATGAGCCTCTAGTTCCTAAGGGCTTCAGGCTGGATAGGTTTTGTGACTACCACCAACAGTATGGTCACAACACAGATTACTGTTTGGCATTGCAAGGTGACATCCAGAGGTTAATCGACTAGGGAAAACTGGTGCTGGACGAAAGCAACCCAGTGCACCCCGAAAACCAATTTATGTATGTCTACACAGATCTCCTCAATGCCAACAATGTCGATTATGTCATCAATTCCATCAACATTGACAGTGATCCTAGGCCACCCTAGCAGCCATTCGTGGTCTATGTGCCTCAGCGTAGTGCACCAACACCACCAGTGGTTGGTCGATGCTCGCAACAGTCGTTCATCCTGAGAGTCACTCCACGAACATCCACCTTAGCATCACCTATTGGTAGGGCCACGCAATCCCACCCATTAACACCTCTAGCTCCATTTGTCATTAGGGGTCCAACACTTTCGATAGCCCCCATTCCACGCAAAATAGCTGAAGAGCATTCTCATCCTAAAAGGCGAGAAGTTCACTTTACATGTGCGACATCGAGGGGAAGTACTATTCAAGGTACCCCCAAGCCTACATCTTCACCCCCTACATCCATGCCTTCATCACTCAAAATAAACGTTGACACAACCACACAACCTATGCCACTCTACCAAAAAGGGTCTAAACCTAGATCCAAAGTCACCACTCCTCAAGAAATTTGTCTTCTGGGATGAATAGAAGAGGAGGAAAGCACCAAATAGGGGGGTGGCCAAGACCTTTTGGACGTCCTCACTCAGGTCAAACAAGCTCTAAAAAAAACACTAGATTGAGCTTGTACGACCTGATCGTGACATCTATCCCACACTGCGAGGCTCTGATCTGCATGTTGACAGTGACGCCAGTCAATGAAGACATGCCAGCAAAGGAGGAGGCAATCTACTCGGTCATGCTTCCCTCTGCACCTGCAAAGCCAGAATAGCCTCAACTAACCTTTTTCAATGACACCATTAGGGAAGATCCCGAGAGGGCTCAAGTGACCACAGCATCCCTTTTCATCACAATTCGGGTTGGCTAACACTGGATACAAAGGGTACACATTGATGATGGAGCTGCCACGAATGTCATCCCCTTCCCCATTGTGGATAAGCTAGGCTTGGTTGACCATATCAAACCCACAACGACGTCGTTCCTAAGGTCGTTTAATAGGACGTGGGTTGTGGTGAAGGGCAAAGTTCACATAGACTTTATAGCAAGGGACCAGTTCCTCATAAACACAACCTTCATCGTGGTCAAGCAAATGCCCAGGTTTAACCTAATCTTGGGGAGATCATGGTTAGCAAAAATTAGGGCTTTCTTCTCACCCATACACCAGGAGAGCCACCTACCTTACGCAGGTAGAGAGGTGGTGATCCATGATGACGAAGTAGCAACACAAGCAACCCACAACATAGGCATGGAACAAGGCTCAGAGGTTATAACTTCTAAGAACAAAGCACCTATTGCAGCTTACACTAACCATCTGGTAGAGGGATCGACTCAAGAAGTTGATCCCCAAAACAATAATGCATGGGCCGAGTTGCCCTCACAAGTGGGGGGCAACGATGTAGACGAACGCTATAGAAAAACGCCTCGGCCTTATGCTTCGCTCAACCCACGTTGGGTCAAAAAGTAGCCATGCCTAGGGTAGCAATACCACTATTCCCTGCCCACATACCATCCTTTTGGCATGCTACGCTATGGCCTGAAATGGCCTAAAACTAGCAACGTGCATTCATGCAATGGCCCAAAATGGCCTAAAACTAGTAATATGCATGCTACGCTATGGCGCGAAATGGTCGAAAACTAGCAATGTATACTTATGCAAAGGCCCAAAATGGCCTAAAACTAGCAATGGCCCAAAACAACCTAAAAATAGTAATGTGCATTTACGTATCATCCTTATGTTTCGCTCAATCCATGTTGGGTTAAGAAGTAGTTATGCCTAGCGTAGTAACCCACCGCTTGCTACCCACACACCATCCTTGTGCAAAACTAGCAATGCTACGCTATGGCCCGAAATGGCCTAAAACTAGCATAAGTTTCCTATTAGCCATTATTCAAGTTGTTAATGTATCATCCCTTTGGCATATTACGCAATGGCCCGAAATGGCCTAAAACTAGCAATGGCCTGAAATGGCCTAAAACTAGCACATGAAAGCATGAACATTTTATAAAAAGTGCAGCACGTATGCAAGGAACAAGTTAGCACAGAACCAATTTTTTTATCATAAAATCCTATTTTCTTTATTCAAAAATTTTTTCTTCCAAACAATGTTTGCAAAATTTGTTACACAAAAATCCAAAATTCCAAAAAAATGGATCCCATGCTGTCATGGGTCGTTTCTGTTTGCATCATTTTCGCCTTTCATTCCTACATCATTTCCTTGTGCATCATCTTCCCCTGCATTATCCTTTGCCAACTCTTGATTTCCTCCCTCTACAGATGGTGCACCCTCATCTAGGGCCTGCATCGTAGGGGTGAAGCGGTCAGTTAGGACAACAAACGCAAACTACAATAGAGCATAAACATTAACATGATAGAAAGCTACTAACATGAGAAGGGCCCACGTCCATCTCAAAGGGTATCCAGTCTAAACCAAGCCCGAGGAAACGCCATACCTCCTCTGCTATAACATCTACCCAAGGCCTTTTGCCTGGTTTAGCATCTGTTGCAGTAGCTCTCTCCCTTTTGGTGGTTGTCCACCTTGGTAGCCCTAGAGAAAAGGCAATGGTCATGGTCTCTCCTATGGGAAGGTCCACTTTCTAGTCAGGAGATTTCATGACCTTTACCTACTCTTTGAACCTAGCATAAGCCTCAGAAGCATCGATGGCATTTACAAATGCCTCATATGTCAATGCCTCCATAGCAGCTTCTTCGTATAACTTACGATGGGCAGCATTTTCCCATTTATACATATGCTTATGGTTTCTCTGGGACTGCCCCCATTCGTAAACTTTGGTGCTGAAGTCCTTTAAATCTTGACACTTTTGTTCTAGCAGGTCCATCTGCATCCATTGCTCTATTATCTCACGGGTGGCCTCGACATGCTGACATGCAACTATCCAAAACCTAGCATAATCTATCACAGCTGTGCGCCAATCCTCATTGTTAGTGTCGTAGGCTATGAGGAACTCATTCCTTGACTTGAGATCCTCTACCTCAACCCTCAGGTCATCCTCCCTTTGCTCAGCCCTTTGGACCCATTTCCACAAGTCCTCATTGATACACTTGTACTCCCACAAGGAGCATGCCGAGTGCAAAGTGCATTTGCAAACCTCGTTGTATGCATGACAAGACACCTCGATCACTTCAGGTGGGAATGTGGACATGATTTTGACTTTAAAAGGCCATGTCGGGTCCCATTTGAGTCGAGAGACTACCATGACACAAAAAAACATACCAGTCACATTAGTATGGCAAAAGTACCAAACCCAAGAAATTTTGGCATAGCAATGCGAAAGCAAATAATAATACTACTTACTCGCTTCAGGGTCCACCTACTGAAGGTGGCTAATCATGTTGTCAACAATCCCTTGCATAAACACAAACTTGTCAGGGGCTTTAGTCCATGATTCCACGTGAACCAGAGGGTGTCCTGTAGCATCAATAGTAGCGTCTGTCACATAACCAAACACATTAGCAATGACCAAAATGGACTATGATAAGGTAGACATACTACCGAACTCACCAACATCTGATTGCGATCTCTCTTCTTGCTGATGCAAAATGATGATAGTAGCCTCCCCAAAGGTTCCTGCCAGGTCCCTACAGACCTCCTCTTCATGCACTGGTGCTTTTTCTTTAAGGAGACCAGCATCTTTCTTATTCAAGGGAGGCTCCTCTTCACTAGTAGGAGGATTCTCCCTAATAACGAGAGCCCTTGCCTTAGCCGTAGGAGCTCCCTTCTTTTCAACCGGGACCCTCCTCTCCGAGACTAGGGCCTCTGTGTCTTTATTCGTCACCCCGTCTTATGGGCTGACACATCTTCATCACCTTCTTCTTCTTCTTCTTCTTCTTCTTATAGTCAAGAAACATGTTTACATTAGCTCAAAACAAGTTAGCCTAAGGTAAGTGCACACTATGCTACGCCACTTAGCGTAGCATAGCGTAGTAGACAACAGCAAAGTAAGCATTAAATGAAAGTGCTTACCAATAGGGGGTTGCATCCTTTGCAGTTTAAGCCACAGTCATCGCCCCTCCTCCTCCTCCATGCGAAGGGTTTCCTTAGCTAGAAGAGGCCTCTTCTGCTATAACTTGTTGGTTAAAATCTCAACTATGAGACATTCACTTCGTGACATGCTACTGTCCACGATGGGGGGCGTCTCTCCTATGTTATCTTGGCTATGAACATTGTGAGCCATCCAATCCTTGGTCATTGTACAAAATGACTTCACAATTATTTCTAGGGGATCTTAGGCTCGAGTGGTCTGAAGGCCCTGGCGAATCCATGGTTTGGAAATCTGGTCGCGATTTTGCATGACCCAGACTCCTTTCTCCTGAACCATAAGGAACTTCATGAAATGCTTCAAGCAGCCTATGTAAAAGGTGTAATGAATGTTGTAACGAGACTCTTCTTTCTTACAGTGCCCCAAGATTTCTGTCTGCAAGCCTTTACATAGAGATTCGGCCAAGTTGTAACAGACCCCCTCCTCCATAACCTCATGCATTATCCAAGCCTGCTCAATCCCCAAGACCTTTCCCTGGGTAAGCATCTGAGGGAATGAGTGAGCATGAAAAACAAGTTAAAACCCCCTTGGCAAGTCTGTCTTTAAGCTTCTCCATGGGGAGCCCCTTGCACTCCTTGGTAAGCCCTAACCACTCCTGAATGTCCTTCTTCTGAAGGGTAAACTCCATCTTGGACTTTGACCCTATTATAATGCCATTGGTAGGGACACCAAAAAGGTCTGTGAACAGCTGGTAATTGATGTCAATAACCACCCACATGCCATGCATGTGCAGGCAGAAGTGGTTCACCTTGTCGGAAAAGGATTCGACCAGGGAGAGCATCTCAGCTACAAGAATGTTTAGATTCGGAGCTAGGAACAAATCCATAAGCTCCACTTTTTTTATGTTCTAGACTAGGGAGTCCAAGGCCTCACCATTTAGCCAGCGTTGACTCGTCTCTACTTCTCCATACTTGAAGTAGACATTCACCCCCTATGTCTCGGTGGTTACCACCATTCCCTCTTAAGGCTTCTTCGCCCCTACAACAGTTTCACAAAAACATTTAGCAAAAAATGAAGAGAATTCAAAAAATTTCAAAGACACTTAAGCATGTGGCACTTACTGTTCGACCTACCAAGTCAGTACGACAGTGGGAACTGTGGGAGTTCAACTAGAACTTGTTCAATCATGACTAGTTTGAAGGGTTCTTCCCACTCCTCATCTAGCCAACCCTACCCCTTGCACTGATTATAGGGAATAGAATATATGCCTAGGTAGGTGTGGTATTCACCCCTGCATTAACCGATCACACCTGCTCACAGGTTCTTGCAAAAGAGAACTCCTGTAGGGCTATTTGTGTTGTAACGAATAGACCTCGTAGGTCATGAACCCTATTCTCGTTGATGAATAACCTGGTAACAAATGCATACTATTAGCATTAGGCCACTATGGCCAGCGTTGCACAAACATAGTGGAACAAGGCTGCAAAACTCACCTGCCAGCACAGTAAATAGTTCCCTAAGGGTTTTGGAAGCACGTCTTCATAAAACATGTGAGGAACAGTGTGTTGAAACGGTGGTAGTAGCTATACTCAGGCATCTCCCAGATCCAGGCCAAGCACCTTAACCCTATTGGGCTCTGATTGGATCCTTCTCCCTACCTACTTGTGATCGCCTCATCGGTCAGAAACCTCAGAATGCCTCGACTTGCCCAAGGAAAAATGGCTTCTATTATGCCGGCTACTTCCTGCTCCTCTAGAGATGACCAAACGATCACACTAAAGTGGTCGAGGAGGAATCATAGGAAGTCTTGTGCCCCTTTCCTAAACCAGAACCCTCGCTCTTTCATATGTATCTAGGGAGGAGGAGCATTACCCATAGGTCTGCTCACATGACACAACACCCCTCTAATTTCTAAAATAATTAGCCTAGGCCTCAGCCCCACCCTACGTGACCTAATCAGCAAGTGTCAGCATCATGTCTAAGTGCAATACACATGAAGCGTAGCAACACCTAGCAGTTCATGCATATAGCATAGCATAACCCTCTTCCCGCACATGACGTAGCGAGAACATGAAAGTGACAACATGCCCTAACAAAACACGTGTCACGCTATCACATCACACATGGCCCAGCCCTCTTGAGGGTTTTATGTTACGTCATTCGATGACCAAGTAACTTAAACTATCCAAGCCCTCGCAGTTATGACAACCGCAGCGGTAGCAGTGACTTAAGCGACCTTGCATGCAACTATGACATAACATTTATGCTTCTGCCACGGCTGAAACGTCGACAGCAGCGATGCAATGGCCAAGACGACACGATGACAAAAAATGTAGATGACTGAGACTAGGATACATAATGAAAGCAGAAAACACAAAATGATAACAGGATTGCAAAAAAAGAAGAGAAACCATAGTAACCTACCGAGTCAACGGCGTGTCCTTCCATGATGCGATGCATGCTTGTGTCATGCGCCCTAGGGTTTGTTTTTCCTCCTCAACCTTTGCAAGCACCAAATGAGTACGTCGCTTCTTAGGAGCCATTGCCCTGCTTGTAGATCTTCCCTCTTCGCTATGCAAAAAAAATGCCTTGCTAGTTGTTAGCACAATTTCTTTGTGCTTGAAAATCACCTTGTGCTCCAATGTGGGCTCTGTGCTCTTACGGTGAGAATGGCAAAATTACCAGGGTTTAGCCCCTATTTATGGCCATAATGGCAAGAAAAGAAAACTTGTAGCTCTCTCTCTCTGATTAATGCAGAGTGCATCGTACAGCATAGCATGCTCACCACGACATCGTAGCACTATTGCATTAAAAGCCTTGACATGCTTCAAGCCAACTATTTGCTTACCCAAAAACAAAAAAATATATTTGTTTTTGCTATGGGTCTAAAAAGACCTTAAACTAGCATCCCCAGCAATTGCAACGTTACCGGTCCGAAAAGACCCTAAACTAGTAGTCCTAGCATAGTTGTACCTCTAACGGTCTGAAAAGACCTTAAACTAACAGTTTCAACCTGTTACATTCGTAGTTTGCAATGACATTAAACTAGCAATTCCACACTCTTACATGGGTAGTGTCGCATCTTCTAACAATTTCGCACTTTCGCATTGGTAGTTTCACAATTTCTAGCAGTTTCATATTTTCACGTCAGAAGTTCATATTTTCACATTAACGGTTTTGCATTTCTCATACCCGTAATTTCTCGTTTTGCATATTACCAGTTTTGCATGTTACGAGTTTGCATGTTACAATTTGGCAGTCCCCAATGACACTAAACTAGTAGCTTGGCATTCACATGTTAACAGTTTCACACTTTTGCACTGAAAGTCTTACATCTTTAGCAGTTCTACACTCTTATGCCTTGGCAGTCCACCATAACCTCAAACTAGCAAACTTTTAATCTTTATATCATCATACTTCACAAGTTGCATCTCATCGCTATTTTGCAAATTTTCATTATACACAATCTCTGCCAACAGGTGACTCTTAACCAAGCTTTCACCTCGTGTTGGCAGGTTGAGCAAGAGATGGAAATCCATCACAACCTCTCCATGCCCTTAACATTAGCAAGGCCACATGGCAAGCTCATGAGACAATTGAACCCCAACCTGATAGACTGGGGGTCAACCACAACTAGCACTATAGCAACCTTAGACACATCCCCAAATTGGCTTGAGCATTTGGTCCAAGCACTAGATTTAGAGGTCCAAGGTAGGGTTCAATTCATTCAAAGGTTTATAGTAAGGTTGACCAACAAGTTACACCCCATGAAACATCTTTTAAAGAAGGGGATTAATTTCAAATGGACAACCCAGTGTCAACAAGCCTTTGACAACTTGGAGGAGCTTTTACACCTTACAACTATGCATCCACCACAAAGGGATAAACCCTTCTTCATCTACCTCACCACCTCTGACACATCCATCGCAACACTGCTATGTCAAAAATGAGACAACAAGTTTGAAATACCAATGTATTATCTAAGCAATACACTAATAGCGCACGAGGCGAAATACAACGAAGTAGAGAGGAACTACCTCGCCTTAGTGTTTGCACTAAAAAAGTGAAGGCATTACCTATTTCGTAGTATGACTAACATCATTTGCAAAAGCAACATACTCTAGGCTATCACTAACAACCTATATGAAAGTAGCAAGATAGCTTGATGAAAGGCAATAACCATGGAGTTCGATCTACACTATGTAAGTCAATCGTCGACAAAGGGTCAAGCCATAGTAACCCAACTCATGACCTCACCAGTCGATGACTAGGCAATCATAGATCTTGAATTCCTAGACGAACACATTAGTAATATCAACATCATCCCATTGCATTTCGAAGCCACTTTACACTTCGATGGCACCTCAACTACGTCAGGAGGTAGTGTAGTTGTTGTCATCATGTTTCCCTCTGGGGAAATGCACCCTTCTACTTATCATTTTGCATTCCCCTACACCAATAATGTGGCCGAGTATGAGGGGCTACTCAAAGGCCTCTTAACTACCTGAGCACTGTGCATACAACACCTAGTGATCTGTGGTGATTCACAATTAGTTGTGAATCAAATCGCTAAGGTCTACGCCTACAAGGCTATGCACCTGCAACCCTACTATGACCTAGCAAAAATCCTACTTAAACAATTTGCAACCACAGATGCACAACACGTGCCATGCAACGAGAACACCGTGGAAGATGCCTTAGCTATCCTAGCACTAAACATTCCATCACATTCCTTTGCAAGCTTGCCAATTTTGATCATCGAATGCACTGAGGCTATCACTCAGGTGGGACACGTAGCGTCTGTTAGTGCTGTGGATACCCAGAAATGGTACGCTAACATTAAAGCTTACCTACAACATGGAAAACCCCCAGGTGGATTGACATCTGCCCAGAGAGATGTAATCCGTAAGTGTGCCCGGTAATATGTGCTCATGGGAAATGACGTCCTGTGCTGACATTCCTAAGATGGGATATTGTTTGCATGCGTGGGAGGGGAGCATGCATAGAAGGTAGTTAATGAAGTGCATGATGGACTGTGTGGTGGACACATAGCACCTAGAGCTATGGCTATGAAGATCAGACACCTAGGGTTCTACTGGCTCCACATGGAGCATGACTGCTGCATCCAACACAAATCACATGGCCTTTCCAACGATGGGGACTAGACCTCATAGGACCTATCATGCCTAAGTCCTCTATAGGGCATAGTTTCATTATCATTGCCACTGAGTATTTTACTAAGTGGGTGGAAGCCAGCCCCCTGAGGAAAACGACGTCTCAACAAATCTGCTGCTTCATCCTGGACAACATCGTAATAAGATTTGGGCTTCCAATGACTATTGTGATCGACAATGGGCCACAGTTCAGCAGTACGGAAACCTGAACCTTCTACAGCAACTTAGGCATCAAGCAATCATTCTCCTCCCCCTATTATCCATAGGAAAATAGAAAAGCTGAGGCTAAAAATAAGTCCATCATCAACTTGCTGAAGCAGATGCTTAGCAATAACAAGAGGTGGTGGCATGAGTAAATCCTCTAAATTATGTGGGCCTACCAAATGACGTGTAGAACCGCAACAAGTAAGACTCCCTACAGCCTTGTTTATGGATTTGAAGCTATGTTGCCTCTTGAGTTGTAGGTACCATCACTCCAGATGATCCTATCTAACGTCGTGAGCGAAGCCCAAAATAATGAGTCATAGATCATCGACCTCGACTCAATAAAGGAGGAGCGCACGCAGACGCTGAGATGCATAGAGCACTACCAAAGCAAGCAGCAGCAAAAGCAACATGCAAACCCACATCGGCGGCCAGTGCAGAAGGGAATGGAGCCTTCAAGCTAGTGGACATGAACGGCAATGAGTCCGCCAACCTGGTGAATCACTCGTACCTCAAGCTGTACTAAGTCTGAAGCATGGTAGCAATGAGCACCATCCACTACAACGTTAAACTGGAAGCAACGAGCACTATCTGCTATGACGTAAAATTGGCACAGCTAGTCTGCTATGACTATAAACTAGCATGACACATCCACATGATGTTAAACTACCATGTACGGTCTACTAGGACCTTAAACCAGCACAACGGTCTGCTAGGACCTTAAACCAGCACAATAGTCTACTGTGACCTTAAACTAGCATACGGTCTACCAGGATCTTAAACTGGGTTTGAGTTACCTCCCTAGCATGCATCTACACCAAGTACATATCAAACGAGCATGCAAAGTGCTGACATATGGGTGGGATGTTGCAATTCTGGAACGTGGTCCATGATGCAATGGGGACATGCTTTGGAATGCACATGATGCCACCACCCTTAGCATTATGCTGACCCTCCAGGGATATCATATGACATTGCACTGGTCCTCCAGACCTACTGTCGCCATGGTCCCTTTCCCTTATGGTAGTTCTTCGGCTAGTGCCTGAGCTAGAGTTCCAGAAGTATTGTGGCCAACCACAATATTGTTATCCTCTGGTCCCCTGCCAATGGAATTTGGCTATATGGTAGCTGATCCCGTAGTCGAACTGAGAACGCATGCCCTTGGCAGGGATTACAAAGCATTCGCACTCACGATGTCATCTTCGAGGCCCGTTCCTCCACGCCTATGCTGCGACAACCACTGCTGGCCTTTCTGCTTTGGACATCGTACACCAACAATAATGTCCAACAGCTTCAACAATGTCTGCAGCAAGCAAGACCTTTTCCCTCATCCATCGAGGGCTCGTCTTGCCATAGCAGCAAATGCTACAATGTCATGAAGTGAGTGCCTCGACTAGCTTGACTACTCTAGAGTGCAACTCCCATGACGTGCATAACGCAGCTCACCGTGTGGGAAACATCAGTGCAAGTTCCTTGATGTGTGTAACATAGCTCGT
The DNA here is from genome assembly GCA_015680685.1 of Gnetum montanum. Classification (NCBI taxonomy): domain Eukaryota; kingdom Viridiplantae; phylum Streptophyta; class Gnetopsida; order Gnetales; family Gnetaceae; genus Gnetum; species Gnetum montanum. The sequence goes on from MNCI01027637.1 coordinate 1,086,143, forward strand.
CACATGGAAAGCATTTGTAGGAAATTCTAAACCCTACATGGATGTAACGCAACTCATCCTGGGAAAGACGCCTATCCTACGGGAGGTCGAAGACCAGCAAAAGAAAAGATGAAAATGCATATGACTCCCTCATGAGCACTCTGATGAGGGATTCATCTAAACCTCATCTTTGCCCTTCTCCTATGCGTCCTTCCTCCCTGCTTCATCTTTTCACTCCAATGCAACACTCTCAAGTGCATCCAAGCGACGTCTTGACACTCACCGAGCGACAATCTCAACATTTTATCTTCTGTGGTGTTTCGTATTCTTTGTCAACATCTATCGAGCCTATTCTCCATACATCGACAAAGAGGGACCAATGAAACACCCCAAAAATTTGAAGGCATGCTTACTTCACCAGGCCTTGTAATTAGCATAGCGCTACAATAGTTCTTCGGGAGGAGAATGCTCTGAATTCAGGCTGGCTAGATTGGTAAATTTTCTACTTTAGGTGTAAATAGGCTCTACAGATCATTCTACCTATCCACCTAAGTAGTTTGCCCAGCTGATAGCCTACTCAGAAGAAATGCGTGGAGTTGACAGCAGCACTCAGGATGAGCAAAATAGTTCAGCAAGTTTTCTAAGTCACGAAGTTTGCTATGCTACGCTACGCCTCGCTATGTAGCATAGAAAGCTTCAAAAAATGATTGTAGAACGAAGTGCCACGCTATGCTACACTATGTAGCATAGCGTAACATAGAAAAAGTTAAATGGTCAGTCCCCTCGCCTAACTTCAAGCCCTTCAGCAATGTCTCTTCCCATAAAAAAGCGGTGAACCATGTCTACTGCTACACTACACTGAGCTACATGGTGTAGCGAGGCGTAGCAATTCTACGGAGGTGATAGAAGGCAACTCAAAGAGCGGGATCAGCAAGTTTGCAAGTTCCACAATGCAGGAAGCAAACTTCGTAGATTGGAAAAGTTTTTGCAACTAAGGCCAGTCACTACACTACGCTATGCTAAATAGCATAGCATAGTGTAGCAAGTATATAGCCCACATGTAGCGGAACGCATGAAAAAGTGCTACATTATGTCGAACATGCTACGCTATGAAGCACAACAAAGTATGCTGGTGGTTGTGCGACATCAATGCACTTCACCTAATTGGATCATTGGCACACGTCTCCAGACACTGACGACATAATTACGGCGTGGCAGGCTCATAGTTACAGCATGGCAGACTTTCATTACAACAGTCATGCATGTCCAACGGTCATGTTGGCACGTGCAGCATAGACAAGTCAACGTGGGCCAGAGGCACGTGGTGTCCAAACCATCCTTTTCACATGTCCTTTAGCCCTATAAATACCCTGATGAGCAATGCTCAAGGGGTTGGCCTCTAAGATTCAGTAATGAACAAGGAAGTTAGCATTGTGACCTTGATGCACTGTAAGCTTTCTGTTTGAGATTGCAAATAGTTAGAATCCTCAGCTAGCATTTTGTTCTATTCCATTTCTACCACCTTTGTAGAATTTTCGCATTGTCAGCTCCTGAGTCCATGCCCGAGCACACAGTCGTCTTTGCTCTACATGTATTGGTTACTCTCAGGATCCCTGCACTCCTCAACGTTGACCGATCGTATCCATCTTGATAGAGCAAGCTTGTAACTTTGGAGCGCTGCATTTTCTAACTGCATTTTACTTTGTTTCCTACTTATTACTATGTTTTCACTATTTTCTAGCTTCTTTACATTCAAGCATTATTTTGCGTTATCATTTCTATTTTCAAACCACATGTTGCAAAAGGCTATATAGATGCTGACTAAGTCCCTATCTGATCGACCAAACCGTTCAGGGTGCCCCGTATCCGTTTCATCCAGCATGGCCCTCCCGTGAATACGGGGTCAAAACTGTCGTGACCACCGACCCCTTGGTGTTTTCCAGCCATCGACATTTTCAGTCGCTACAATGATTTTAGAGGGAAAAAACAATGCCATATCACAAGACATATAACAAAAGTTCAACAAAAATCTTTTGGTCCATGAATTATATGCAAGAATTTTAAACCAATACATTCTAGTTAAGAATACAAAAGATGATTTAAAAAAAACTTTAAAAGTAGCACAATCTTTCATTAAACCATAAAAAAATTAAACTAATCAAGTTATTTTAAATCACATCATGCTCATATACTCACAAAAGATAGCATTTTATCTAACAATCAAATATTCCAATAATGTCCCACTAATACCAAATATATCCTCCTAATATGTGCTTATCTTAATATTTGTAGAACCTGGAGCTAATTTTCCATAGTTGATGAGTCATTTTTTTGTAGGGCTCTAATATTGAAGCTACGTTATTGGGTATTTAATATTGGGGCACAACCTTCGATGTTGAGGATCTGATATTTCCCCTTTCATGCTAGTTTATAAATACCATACTTAGGTGCATGATTTATAGATAGGAAGAAATAGATTTGAATAGATTTTAGACATAGAGAAGTATTTTTATTTTGTTTCCAATGCATGCTCGCAGTGTGATGTTAAGTGCTTGTATGACATCCTTATTCTAGTGTGACTTACTTGGACACATTACATGTTCAACAATAAAGATCAAGATTACTTCCATCATTGCAGCATCCACTTAACTTATTATTGTTAATTACTTAAATGTTTACTATTTTCCTTAGTTAATGTTTATCATTTATTGTTCTTTATTATTTCTATCATTAAGCAAAATGAGTACGACTAATCACAAGCACTTAAGTGTAATTACTTGGTAACCCAGTAGTGTTATCATTTGGTATGCTTAGTAATGGTATGCTTGGTGATAAATCATGTTTTTCAATGCTCTAATATCAGGGTGGCCCTGATATCAGGTACATGATATTGGATATGCAATATTGTAGCCCAAGATGCAATATCGTACATTCAATATCACAGAGTTACTCCCAGGTCTATAAATACAGCGCCCAGGCACACAATTGGGAGTAATTTTTTAGCAGTCAAGTAGCAAAACTCTTGCAATTTGTCCATTTGAAAGTTAGAATATTTTCTAGGTGCCCATAGTAGGAGGTCTAAGTGTGAATGGATCTTTATTCAAGCATTGGTGTACCTAAGCACACCATTGCATTGGCAATAAAGATGAACTCTTTGATTCATTCCTTGCAACACTTGAGACTTTCTTTCCTATGAATTTATATTTCATGCAATTTACATTAATGTTATTTATATAGTAATTAATTTTAATCAATCAAGAAAATCATTAAATTACACAAGCATGACCCCTTCAAGCATACATGTGACACTTGGTAGCTCAGAAACAACTAACATTTGATATACCAACAGTGTTTGCACAAATTTTAGAATGTGTTTGGGAAGTGGGAATGGTTACTTATGTTAGGCTAGATTAGACTATAGTTTACTTAGCAATTGATCACTCTTACTTTTATTCTTTTTCTAGGTGAGTAATTCCATAAAAACACAAACTAATAAAAATATTATGCCTCATTCACACTTAACCATACAATTGCATTCCACAAGTGGGACTGGGAAGACAACAAATGAACAATATACGCACACTATTTAGCTCTAGCATACTTAGTAATTATAGTCTACAGAATGCCTAGGGGTACCTTGCCACTCATCATTGGCACCATTATTCATATGGTTGGGCATAGGGGTACCTTGCCACTCATCATTAGCACCATTATTCATATGGTTGGGCATAGGGATACCTTGCCACTCATCATTGGCACCATTATTGGGGATTGTAGTTCTTCATGCACTATTTAAACCTAGTGAAACTTAGTAACCTCATTGTTCGAACCCTAAGAGTCAAATCCTACAAAAATAAAAAAATTATTATCATTAAATTAAATCTCAATTACACATTTTTTATTAACATAAAATGTCTTCTTCTCACAGGAGCCCATCTTCATCCAAGGTAGTTCAGGTATCTCAACAATACTAGGTGGTGTATGCTCATCTTGATGAGTATGTACTAGACTTTACCTTCATCTTGGATCAAGATGAATTGATGCGGTGGTGTGATATGGAAGGCAACATTGTGTTGCCACTTGATCAATCTATTCTAGTAATGCTCCAGCTAATGCTCACATGACATGGGCTTTAACATCTCCATGAAGAATATGAGATGCAAGATCTCGACTCAAGGGATTATCATTCCACTGAAGCGCAAAGATTAAGGGATTGTCAACTAGAGAACTAGCACAAGCTTGTGAAGGGCAAGGGGTCAAATATCTTTCCAACTATGCTTGGCCCAATTGATGTAGGTGACCACTTCTTTAGTGATTCTTCTCTCTTTGACTTTATTCAAGGAGCCCTCAACCAGAATGTACAATCCATAATCCAATGACAAAAATGGATCTAGAGAAGCAAGTTAAGAAAAGGGAGACAAAGGAGATCATGATTGTGATCGTGGTCATGAGCATCAAAGGAAGGGTGATAGGCATCAATGTGGAGAAATTTTTCCTTTTTCTTCCCCTTCATCATCATTTTCTTCTTCTTCATCTGGTTTAGATTATGGCCGTAGAAGAAATAATCATGATGGAGGTGACCGATGGGACCAAAAAAACAGAAGGGACCATTAGGAAAATCATGACTAAAGACATGGGCTATCTAGAGAGGCTCATCCTCAAGAAAGAAGGGCTAGTCGAGAACATCGTAGGCACCACCATCATGGCCTTGATGAACCTCTACTTTCTACTCAAGGCATGTTAAATATTGCATAGTCTATGAAGATTCCAACGAGGCACATGAAGAACAGCAAAATAAAGAGGCTAGATATGAACAACATCCCTTGGTTCAAGGGAGGATATGATGCTGATGAGAAAAATCACGTTCAAGCCTTCTAGGATGCATGTGCCTTGTAGAATATTGAAAATGACTGGCAAAAGCTAAAATTATTTCCAATGACACTCATAAAAGAAGCAAAAAATTGGTATTAATCCTTGGAACCAGAATCAATCAGGCAATGAAGTACGATGTTGGAGTTATTCAATGATAAATATCAAACGTACTCCCAAGTATCCAATCTAAGAAAACAAATTCAAGGGTAGAAACAAAGAAATCATGAGCCCTTGGATGCTACTATTGGTTGATACTACTCTCTATTGCATAGGTGTCCCAACCATAGATACTCTTAACTTGATCAGCTTTGGCATATCATAGATGGGTTGTGGTCTAAAACCAAGAAAATCCTTGGCATCTATGCCCAAAGGATATTGATAGAATTCAGTACCTATCAAATTCAAAAATTAATTGAGTAGGTAGCCAAAAAGGAGGGATAACTAAGATAACGTGAAAGTGTAGAAGAATACAATAGGGATCCTTCTATTTAGAAAAAGGGGGTTTGATTTTGTGATAGTGAGGATGAATTTGCCAGAGATGAGGTGGTTAATCAAAAAACCTTATTATTCCAAAATTGCAATCAGAAATCACAACTAAGGTTGATCAATTATGGAACTCCATGGACAATAGGTTTCAAGCTATTTTAAAAATTGTTGAAGAGTCCAAGGAGCAAAGTGGTGAGCATGAGCGTTAGAAACATAAGGAAGTTGAATGTGCCATATCTAAGGGTAAGGGTAAAATGGCTGCAATAGAGATGGTTGTGGATAGCAACTCAAATGATGATAGTGGATGTGATGTCTACCAGTATGAACATCCTAAGGAATGTTATCCAATTGTATCACACTTGCAGGAATTTGGGATGTATGCCTTACATCTATGACTTGCACAAAGGAAAATGCCCAAAATATTATCTTATTCACAAGGCAATCCTCAACAGTCCCACCAACCATAGAAATACTATCTAAGTGGAACTCCTCCATGACCCTATAAATTTTCATAGCAATGGAAACAACCACAATCATAGGCATTACCACCTCCAAGATAGCAATAACCTTACTGATAACTAGATCCATATGGTTACTATGTTTAGCAACCTTCATCTCCAAGGGACTCCTCTAGTCATGTTGCAGCTTACCAACCTTGCCACTACCCTTATAAAACATACCAATCGTCCTATCCAAGGAGGGATCCCACCTACTACCCTCATGCATCTTCTATTCTTACACCTACTTCTCCACCTCCTACACAGCTACCACCTACTCTATCCATGTAGGGTGAATTGCTTGCACAACCATAGCAAAGGAATGCTACGAAGGAAATTAATTTGCAAGTGGTTAACCCATCAAGCTGGTTGGAATCACAAACTAAGATAAGATCCTTCTTCTGATCTCGTAGTCCACCAAAACCCTCAGACACATCGATGGTTGGTAACCATGCTCCTCTAACTTTCTCTGTTTCCTCTTTATCTGAGTCCCCTTCAAACCACAATCCTTCCCAAATCCATACTGTAATGCTAACACATGTTGTATCTGATTGGATTCAAGCTAGTAACCTATTCAGAATATTAGCTGATCTCAGGAGTCCCCTAATTTACTTGCAAATTGTTGGGAATGAGCCTTGTAAATCTCTTCTTGACTCTAGTTCTAGTGTTACTTTGATCTCACATGAGATGTACACAATGTGAAACCTTCCTCCCTTGAAGAAGAGCAACATCTAGCTAGAACTGGTAGACCAATCTATCAATATTCCATTGGGACTAGTTGAGGAAATCATGACCACCATCTATGGTTGGTCATATCCTACTAATTTCCTAGTAATCAAAGTGGAGAACTATAAGGGGGACTTTTCAATTATTATGGGAAGGGTGTGGCTAAGTACTATTGATGCTAAAATGGGCATTAGAGATGTTTCCTTAGAAATATCAAAAGAAAATGAGTTTGGGAAGATCGAGAAGAAGAGAGTTCCATGTATCACATACAGCAATTTAGGGTGTCATTCTATGCAAAAGTTATGGTCAGTAAAGCAAACATCTATCTTTGCATGCAAGCAGTGTGCACTAGAAGCTAAGATTCAGATATGTCTATACATAGTAGCCACAAAATAAGAAGGCACCCAGTGGCTGACAGTTAATTCTAGCAGTAGTACGTTATGCATAAAACCTACTGAGGGCCTAATGTATGAATATGTTGGACGTATGGATGAACTCGAGCAAGTTCATCACCAGCTCTCCAAAGGAGCAAATGATGATGTCAATTGGGATGAGCTAGAAATTCTTGATAATTTCAAACAAGATCCCCTTGAATTGAAGACACTACCAGTTGGAATGGAGTACATATTTTTGAAAAATGGGAGGTTGATTATCATTAACTCCAAGTTTGCTACTGGATAGAAGAAAAGGTTAATAAAAGTTGTGGAAAAATTGTCAACAGCCTTTGCCTAGTCATATTCTAAACTTACTGGGATTGATCCAAGAATATGCTAGCACCGAATATACACTGATCTTATCGTCAAGTTGAAACAACAACTGTAGCAGTGTTTGAATCCCAAGTTTAAAAAAAATTTCAAAGAGGAGATTGAACAACTCCTCAAAGTAGGATTCATCTACCCTGTCGTAGATAGTGAGTGGGTCAGCCCACTCATGATCATACCAAAGAAAGAAGGCAAGTGATGGGTGTTCATTGATTTCTGGCTGCTCAACATCACAACTTTCAAGGATCGTTTTCCATTGCCTTTTGTCAACCAAGTGCTAGACACCATTTTGGGGCACTGTTATTATAGCTTTCTAGATGGTTATAATGACTATAACCAAATCTAGATTGCACCAGAGGATTAGGCAAAGAAAACTTTCACAAGGCCTTAGGGAAATTTTGCTTACTATTAGATGCCATTTCATCTATGTAATGCCCTAATCACATTTCAACAATTAGTTCTCAACATTTTCCAACAACAAATTAGTAGCAAGGTAGAATTATTTATGGATGATTTTTCTACCTATGGAGCTACATTCAAGTAAGCCTTGGACCATCTTAAGCAAGTGTTGAAGAGATGTGTTGAAACAAACCTCTAGCTCAATTAGCAAAAGAGCGATCTTATGGTCTAAGAAGGCATTGTCTTAGGGCATCGCATCTCAAAAGCAAGAATCAAGGTGGACCCTAAAATAAGGGTCATCCAAGAAATAACCCATCAACCAAAAATAGTCAAAGAAGTGTAGTCATTCTTCGGTCATATTAGCTACTACCGATGATTCACCGTGAATTTTTTCAAAATCACCAAGCCATTGGTAGAATTGATAAAGAAGGATGCACCGTTTATCTAGACCCTTGCATGTGAAGAAACATTTCAACAATTAAAGCAAAAGCTTGTTGAAACCCCCATTCTTCAAGCACTAGATTGATCCAAACCATTTCATGTGATGATTGATGCATTGAATTATGCTTTGGGGGTAGTGCTTACATACATGGATGATCAAAAACGTCCATATTATATTCACTATGCAAGTCGAAGCATTGCAGGTGCACAACTAAACTACACCACCATAGAAAAGGAGCTGATGGTAGTGGTGTTCACCTTAGAGAAGTTCAGGCACTATGTGCTTGGCTACAAAGTGTTTGTGCAAACAAATCATAACACTATTAGATTTCTAATAAACAAACCAACGGTGAGCCCCTGTGTCATACAGTGGCTCATGATTCCATAGGAATTCGATCTCACGATGGTAGATCATAAAGGTGTGGAGAATGTGATCACAAATCACTTATCACAACTAAGATGGGATGACAAGGAGAAAGAGAGCTTTTTATCTAATCAATTCCCTGATGAATCTCTCCTTGTACATGCTATCAATGCACAAATGCTTAATGAACCAAAATGGTATGACACCATCCTCACTTATTTTCTCATGCAAGAACTACCACAAGGGCTGGACACTAGGAAGAAACAATAGTTTCTTCATCGAGTCAAGCATTTCATAAATATTAATGAAAACCTTTACAAAGTTTGTCCCAATGGCCTGGTACATTGGTGTGTCCCTGATATGGATCAACTACACATTCTTCAAGATGCTCATGAAGGTCTTTGTAGGGGCCATTATGCTAGGAGATGAACAACCATAAAAATCCTCATGGTAGGTTATTATTAGCCAACAATCTTCAAGGATGCACATCAATTCGTCCATACTTTTGATCATTGCTAGAGGGATGGTGGAATGATAGCTCAAATGGAGGAACCATAACAATGGATACAACCTCTCAAACCATTAAACATTTGGGGTATTGACTTTATAGGTCCCATCACACCTTTATCAAATGGAAAGACATATATAATAGTCGTAGTTGACTATTGTACCAAGTGGGTAGAAGTAGCAGTCGTTGCCAACTGTACATCCACAACTGCTGCTCTGTTTGTACAACAAAACATTGTAAATAGGTTTGGTATACCTCATGTGTTAATTTTTAATAATGGAACTTATTTTATAGGTATCACTTTCTAGAAACTGATGCAGTGCTTAGGGGTTGAACATAAAATCACAACACCATTTCACCCCCAAGCCAATGGTCAAGCTCAAGTCACTAATCAAGAGATTACAAAAATCCTAACGTGTACCATTAGCAAATACCAAAGGGACTAGAGCACTAAATTGAATGATGCCCTTTGGGCCTATTTCTCCACATGGAAGCTTCCCATAGGTTTTTCTCCCTATGAGCTTGTGTACAAGAAATTACCAACATTTCCCATCCAATATGAGCTCCGTACACTCTCTATAGCCTATGAACCTTAACTTACTAGACGAAAATAGGTTAATGTCCCTATCATTCAACGAAATGCATAAGGCATTTAACAAGAAATTTCATGACCTTAAAATAAGAAAAGTCAAGTTTCAACTATGAGACAAGGTTCTTTATTGGAATAATGCACATGTACCCCAATGAACCAAATTTCAAACATTGTTAGAAAGACCTTACATCATAGATGAGAATTTTCCATTTGGGGTCATGATCATCTACAAAATTGATAGCCCAAATAAGAAACAATTAGTTAACATTCGACAAATAAAACCTTTCCATGAGCCCAAGCCAACAAACGCATCAAACACCTCACCAAATGGACAACCACGCTTAATCTTTCAAATCTCTCCCTTCCTACTTAGTCATGGGGGAGATGGCCACCCATACTAACACCTTAGGCAACTCCTCAGTTTTTGACATTTTTGTTTTACACATTTTTTATTTTACAACTTTTTATTTTCATTTTCTTTATTTTACATATTTGTATTTTTAAGGTTATTGATCTTCTCTTATTTTTTGTTTTACACCATTGTTAATATATTCAATATTTATTGTCTACTCTTTTACTTTCTTTTATGGCTATGTTTTCTTGTGTTTAATGTGCTTCTCTACTTTTTCTACTAATAAGGTGGTACGTACAATGGTAATGCACTACTCTATGGTGGTATGCTTCATTTGTAATTTGATTATTGATGTCTAGTTTCTAACTTTGAATGTCATTACTAACAACTGGGACATGGTTTCTTTTCATGTAATAGGCAATGAGTCCACATCATCCACCCATCCACATACTGTATGGTTTTCCTTATTTTGGAAGAATGCAATTTCTTCTTCATTAATGCAACTTCAATAAATCGGTGACTTGTGTAGTTTCCGGAATTTAGAAAGAATCAAAGGCTTGGACATGGTGTGGCTTCAAAGGGATGTGTATTCTTCATGTTTTTCTATTTTTCTGTGTGTAGGTGTATTCTCGTAAGCTTCTCACCATTCTGCATCATTTCATAATGGGAAGTCAAATAAGTCCTTGCATGGTGTGGTCCTCATCACAAAAAAAAAGAAGAGAGATGAGGATTCAAAGCACACCCCTTGGACAAAATAAATGTGAAAAATGCATGGATCTTTGCATGGTGTGGTTCCCATTAAAAAAACATGGGAATTCAAAGCACACCCCTTAGACCAAATAAAAGGGCTATAAGACTTAGTTATGAGACTTGTCTTATCTCCTCTAACTAAGGCCCTTTATCACTTCCTACTTTCACTCCAATTTGGAATAGTGGTTATTTTGTGAGAGCATTCTTGTCCCTCAGGGGATGGACTAGCCTTAGAATGTTGATGCAAAGTCATTAAAAGTGGTTGATTTTGATCTAGACTGAGGATGGATCCTACCAAGTCATTTAATCACAAACTTCACAAGGGACTACATGTGACCATAATTAGGAACTCCATTCCGCTCTCTCTATCATTCATCTATGCTTTTCATGCCTCACCTCACTACTGATTTTATGTTTTGATTCAATGTTTTGGTTTGATGTGTCAAGTTTCTTAGTCAATTACTTTTGGGTTTTTGTACTTAACTTTCTACAACCATTAATTATCCATGGTGCCCATAGACTCCTTGGTTTGAAGTTATTCAATGGAATAAAAGGCCTATGCCTACTTTTGGGAGGGCCCACTTGCATAACTTTTAATTTGGTTAAGTTAAGTTCTTTACCCTTAAACATTGTTACAATCAAATTCTTTTTATTTTTATTTACCCCATCCATGTCATCCAATTGTACGCACCTTCACAACTATTTGTAATGAACTCCTTTTTATTGTTGTAAATACCCTCTTTCCAATATTCCCTATGTCAAGATTTTTCTAAATTGTATGGATCGCTTCTCTTACTTAACCCATTTGTTAGTCTTTCCACTAACAATATCAAATAGCCAATCTATCACAATCACAACATGGCTAAATAAAATCACCAATGAAACAAGGTATTCAACCATTATCTATTGCACTATATATACTAATCCTTGATTTTGTTGTGATTGCAGTGGGAACCATGGACTGGAAGTGGGACTATCTTCACCGAGGATGCAACCATATCACTCGTAGGAGATTGTTCATAATCATTGGATCTCTTCTACCTCTCCCTCATTCTTCTATTGCCAAGAGGGGTAGGATGTCATTTGGATCCATTGGTGTTCTTTCCTATTGTCATGAACACCCAATTTTGTACACAATTGTAATATTATATGCTTGGGCACTTCTGTATTTTTCTATTTTCTCTATGTCACTCTGCATGTTAGTCAAATAAGTCCATACCTCCTAATATATTTCGTAAAGGACTTGTTCCTCTTCTTCTATACTCAAGGACGAGTTTTGATTTAGTCATGGGGATATGATAAATCGTGTTTTTCAATACTCTGATATCGAGATGGCCATAATATCAGGTACATGATATCAAGTATGCAATATCGCGGCCCAAGATGTGATATCGAACATTTAATATCATAGGGTTACTCCCAAATCTATAAAGATAACGCCTAGGAACACAATTGGGAGTAAGTTTTTAGCAGTCAAATAGTGAAACTCTTATAGTTTATTCATTTGAAAGTTAGAATATTTTCCATGTGCCTGTAGTAGGAGGTCTAAGTGTGAATGGATCTTTATTCAAGCATTGATGTACCTGAACATACCATTGCGTTGACAATAAAGATGAACTCTTTGATTCATTCCTTGTAGCACTTGAGATTTTCTTTTTATGCATTTATATTTCATGAAATTTACATTAATGTTATTTATGTAGTAATTAATTTTGATCAATCAAGAAAATTATTAAATTACACAAGCACAACACCTTCGAGCATACGTGTGACATTTGGTAGCTCAGAAACGACTAGAATTTGACAGCCCAGCAGTGTTTGCACAAAATTCAGGATGTGTTCGGGAAGTGGGAACAGTTACTTGTGTTAGGCTAGATTAGACTCTAGTTTACTTAGTAATTAATTGATCTTACTTTTATTCTTATTCTAGGTGAGTAATTCCATAAAAACATACACTAATAAAAATCTTATGCCTCAATCACACTTACCATATAATTGCATTTCACAAGTGGGACTGAGAAGATAATGAATGAACAACATGAACATACTATTTAGCTCTAGCGTACTTAGTAATTATAGTCTGCGGAATTCGACTGGATCACACGTGAATGCCTATGATTCGGATGGTTGGACGTAGGGGTACCTTGCCGCTCATCACTTGGTAATCTCAATAGTAGTTGTAGGAATTCCAAGGCATGTACAGAAGGTTAGCAATGGATACTCATCGCACGTAGACTAGTTTAGACTTTACTTTTCATTGTTAATTAGATTAAATAATTGATTTCTTTATTATCATTAGGAGTAGCATAAGGCCACAACAACATCAATTATCATATGCCTCACTTTGAACTAAACCATACGTGACAAAGCTACCACTAGTCCAAGTGGGAAGACAGTGAACTATGATCAAGACATAATGATCTAGATGTCATAGCTAGTCCCAACCATGAAATTTTACAGGATCATGCATGAACACTTGTGATTCATATGGTTGGGTGTAAGGGGTACCTTGCTACTCATCAATAGTTCTAATAAAACAATATAAGCACATATCAAAAAATTTAGTATTTCTTGATTATTCAAATGTCCTTTTCCTTACAATATTTTTGCAAAGCATGGTTCAAATTAGTGGCATCTCATGATAAACATCCACTTTAGATAATCAGATGCAAATTTTTCTTTTAAGGATAAGCCTTTTTTTATAAGAATATGTGAGGAATTCTCTAGGTATTCATTCATGTTGAAAAAGCACTCTATCTCAAAGATGAAGGCATCATGGAGCTTCTCATTATGATTACCTTTGTATACCTTGGGTTCTTTTTCTTGGAACCTAATGCTCCTCAAAAGGTACCTCTTCATCTTCATTCAAATATTCACGATCAAATGTCATATCATGTGCTTCATCATGCACATGCTTTTCTATGTCGTTGTTCTCTACTAGTCCTTCAAGATGATTAGGACCACTAGGAGTCTTACTAAAATTGCAACATCCTTTACTCTTCTTCTTATATTCCATGATAGCATAGGAATCACAAGCAACACCCAAACAATAACTAGCAAACATATATATGATACAATTTCCCTTAGAGAGCTAAGATGTGTTCTTCCTCTAACACATCTAGTCTTAAGCTTTGCTCTAAAGATGAGGATGATGATCTAAGCTACAAAGGCAAAGCCTTCCCAACAAGTCTACATATCCTTGTGACAAGGTTTACAAAGGAATCAAGACCATGTAGTACTATTGGTAATGGTTAAGATACCATGAAATCCAATAGGATCTCTACACCTCTCCAATCCTCGTTCCAGAGGGAAAAAACCTTTAATCCACTAACAAGTCATACTAAAGTATATTTAAAATAAGTTGCATGAAATCTAAATTCTATTCTACGTAAAAGTACTATAATGACATGAATCAATATTAATCTTCATTTTCATTAATGCAATGTATCCAGGTACATAGCACTCAATTAGAGATTCTAGACAATTACTTCAAGCCATGTTGCGGGCACTTTCTAATTGTTCTAAGTTCTACAGTGAAAAAATAATAGAGTTTTGCTAATTCTATCGACCAAAATGATGCCATAATATGGTGGATGCACAATTATATATAGGAATTTATTAGCTTTTCACGAATTCTATTCCATGACATAGTTAACCCTACATCAATGTTGATGTGTCAACATATTGGACTAAACATGAGGCATCACATTTCAAAGTCTTGACTTTCATCTTATCAGGCATTATTTATCATGTTTATATAAAGGAATATATGAGAGCCATTGAAATTATCACAAACATAATATGATTAGTGGGTGAAAGTTATTTGATATTAAACTTGTAAGTCCAAGAAGGACTATCATTAAAACCTGAGCAAATGCCTTAAGCTTTTTCTTAATTCATTTTAGATCTAGAGGCATGATCATACAAATAAATGTTATTAATAGTCACTTGAAATTAACTTTTATTTCTCTAACTAATAAGAACATGTCATTAGAAAAGTGGTGGTGAAGGATCATATCATCAATAAGTAGATTTACGCCATAACAATGATCCAACTTATTGTTGACTTTTAGGATAGCACCTAAAGCATCAACAAGGGTGAAAACATAAAAAACAAGAAGGCATATTTGGCTAAAAAATCTTCCAAGATGAATAGAAAGGGAGAAAATCCCATTAATACAAATAAAAGAAGTTGCATTGGTTAATAACATTTGCACATGGCTCTTGAAAGTTTCATTCAATCTATAATATTTAACAACCTTCAAAAAGAAATTTCACTTAAGATAATCATAAGCTTTAGCAAAGTCAAGCTTAGAGAGAATAATATCCTTACAAGTATTGGAAATCAAATCATAAACTCCAATATAGTGATTAAATTGCCTAAAATAAATGTATTCTTTATGAAACCTATTTATTTTCTACAAATGAAATTAGAAAGAAGATTCTTTAACCAATTTTCAAGAGATTTAGTAATAATTTTACAAATAACATTCAAGAGATTAATGGTTCTCTCATTATTTATGCTACTAGAAAAATATATTTTTGGAAGATGCTTAATCACTCTAATATTGAGAGTAACCACCAAAGAACATTTTTAAATAATTTTAAAATTAACATTGTAAACATCATTTCTATCAACATGTCAAAATTTCTTATAAAATTTTATAGGCAAACCAACCATTCCAAGAACTTTTTCCTCTTTAAGCTATTTGAAAATTCATATTTAGAGATGCTATCATTACCAAAAATATCTTGGTTGAAATGCTTAAGAACTGTAAGGTGTATCTTGATGGCTTATTCATTTATACCTTTAAATAAGAAAATGCTCGAATACTAACTATGAAAAGTTTTAGAATATCTTTTAAGGTGTAAATATTATCACCAATATAAATGGCCTTGATGTGAGATAAAGAAGACTTATGTTTTAGGAAGCAGAAAACATTCTAGAGAATCTTGATCTCTCATTCTCAATCAAGAAAAACCACTACAAATATGGACATTCCCAACTTAATTATGTTCTATTTGTCTAAGTTTATTCGTTAAAATTTAAAGAAGATCAAAATCATTTTGTAAGCCAAGACCTTCATTAATTTGGTCCTAATATAAAAAAATATCTAATATTCCATTTCTTTTGAAGTGAGCTTATGTTAGGTCACTTTTATCACAATACTTGACAAAACTCTAAACACAATTATTCCAAAAATTTATCTAACCAACATGTCTAATAAGTTGAGGAACAAGATTTCAAATATACATAAAAAGACCACAAAGGGGATTACTACCAAAACAAAAAAAAAACAAGAACAAATAATACTAAAGATGAAAAGATCTTTGCTAATATGGCTAGCTAAACTAAATTGAATCAACCAATAAATAGGATTATGTTTAAAAAGCACTTGTTGATAATCGAAAGTAATTGGAAGATTACTCTACCCTAAAGATGATAATTTAAATTGGTTTAATATTATTATTCATTTTTTGGGGATCTGACACTCACCACCCCCTTCCCTTGTTTAAGCCTTTTTAGTAGTATTTCAATTATATCATCCATTAATTATGGAATTTTTATATCTACTATTTTTTTAGGAAAAATATAGTCATTTATATAGCGAGAGACATGAACCCCAAATCAACAATTATAATAGTGGTTTCATCATGGAGGGAAGAAGATTCTCTAGCAAAACAAATGAACACCTAGACCATGAAGCCAACTAGAAACCAAACCATTAGAAGAATCATGTGTAAGTTCAATGGGAAGAGAATTCCAACCCTATTTCCAATTAACCAAATAACCCCAAACATTTTTATAGGGGCACCAAAACCAAGAACCAAAAAATAGTCATGCATAGCATTATAAAGATCATTTAGAACAAAGGGTATGCATATTTGAGAAAGAAGAGAAACACGTAATTTATGGATGCCACATTTTCTCATCTCGCAAGGATTCACAAGTGTTGAACATTGCCATTGAAAATTTATGAATATTTTTCTACAATTGAAAGTGGGAAAATGCTTTTGAGATGTATTTATAGGAAAAATCTCCTAAAGGGCCTCCACCATTAATGAAATCTCATGCAAGTGTCTATGATGAGCCCTTCTATAATTGTTGCCTAACACTAGTTTCATAGGGTCTCAATCCACATGCACACAAATCAACCCATTTCCTTTATAAATAAACATTCCTTAAAAAGGTATGTCACAATTTCAATCTTTTTAAAGCAAAGGATACACCTAGAGGCCATAGTGAAACCTCATCATTGAAGTTTTTCCTAAGTGAGCACTACATGATGAGCTAATAACCAAGCAAAAAAATTCACCTTTGATTGACAATGAAACCTCCAAATAAGGTCATATCCTCTCACTTTGATAAAGGAATCCTTACAAATATATCAAATCCATTGTTTGTGCTTTGTCAAAGTAAGATGCAAGGTTCATGGGCTAAATTACATTGAGGGGTGCATGGATGGTTTGTTACATCCAATGGATGTAGTTAAAAAAATGAAAAAGTAAGTGGTAGGCATTGCATGTGTTGTGCAGAAGTTGAAAAGGGAAGTGGCTTGTATATTTTTTTTTTTTAACAAAACAAAAGTATAGTTTATATTTTTGCCCTTTGACCAACTACCTCTACCACTGCGTATCATACAAATTAGGTTATGTTTTATTTCTTTTTGGTTTGAAATAAAAACAAGAACCTAAAGGTTGTTTTCCATCAATTTTTTTTTCCTTCTTTCTTCTATTTTCATCCTTTCTTTTCTAGAATTTTGGGCTTTGTGAATGGTTTTTGCTTGCTCTGAACCTGGATTTGGGATTGCTACAATCATAACTACATGGGTGTGGAACTTTTTTGGAGCAAAACGGAGTTCTACAGGATTTTCTACTTGTTTTAGACTTTCTGTCACCATAATTTAAATTGGTGGGTTGTCTTTATCTTTTCCCTGTATTTTTGTGCTAGATTAGTATATATGATCAGGCAACATAGGCATGTGGCAAAAATAGTTAAAATATTGAACTTGGACATGTTACTTTCCATATTTCTTGAAATTGTACAATTTTGATTACAAATTGTTTTTTTATATTTCTGTGATGTATGGTATGATGTGGACTTGTGGAACATGATATGGGATGTTGATGAGACTAGTATGGTGGGAATATTATATTTTAGGAGCCTATTATGGCATATGAGTTTTTGGGAGCTTCCATCATCATTGGCTATAATCAAATATTATTAATGATTATTTTATTAATAGAAATTTGAACATGCATAACTTTGCTTCCAAGAGTTCAATTTAGGTGAAATTAGTGTTGATCAGTGGCGAGGTACCCCTACACTCAACCATACAAATATGAGCATCTCACACATGATCTAGTTGAACTCCAAGGACTAAGTGCTTACGTGCCCTAATGGAACACTTAAGGTTAATCAATCGTTGTCTTCCCAAACTTACTTGTATTGTCACAGTTGTATGGTTAAGTAAGCTTGAGGTATTTGATTTTTATATCTTTTATCTTTTTAATGTCTTATGCCAATAGGGAAAGGTGAAGAGAACTAAGTGACTAACTTTTATTAACTATTCCCTAACTAAGTTCTAATTGTCCTAACACCAGTATCCATTCCCACATGCCGCACACACCCTGAACTAGTGCAACCCTACTAGGATTACCAAATGCTACTCATTACTAGGTTACCAAGTGTTACACACGTGCTCGAAGCAGTTGTACTAAGTGCATTTAACTAGGAGAGTCAAGGGTTGAAAGAGATTAATTATCTAAGAAATCATTTAAACATTTAACAATAATTAATTCCTATTTATCTTAGTCCACATGCTGCAAGGTTTATCAAAAAGTTCATATTTATTGCCATACACAAATATGTGCTTAGGTACAATTTTCTCAAATAAAGATCCATTCACTTTAAGACTCCTACTGCGGGCACATGGAAATTATTCTAACTCTAGAATGGTAAAACTGCAAGAGTTTGGCTAAGGGTCTAAATCTAGATGTCTAAAATAGGGAAAGCCACCTCTTATTTATAGACATTGCGGAGGGCTGCAATATTGTGTACGCTATATTGCAGGGGTGGATGCAATATCGCGGCTCATCATACCCCCATGATTGAATCAAAACTTGTCCTCGAGTTGCTTACAAAATATTGGGAAGGTATGAGATTATTGACATGAATGACACTAATGGTGAATGGAGTGACATGTGAATGGATCATCATTACAATACATGAAAAAATTAGTTTTCATGATAATAAGAGTGAACACTATACACATTTGACATCCAACGTTATTTGGCAGTTGAGGGAGAAGAGAAGAGAAGAGAGAGAAAAAAAATAAGAAGTTTGTTGCTACCGATACCAAGATTGTGTCTTTCGTTGTTCATCCATAAGCACACCATCAATCTTGTTCCTTGCATAACTGCTACAGCACTAGTCCATTCCAACTATTCCCTCTAGATCCAATCCATTGGTGTATGATTGCCATCTACATACACAACACAGTATTAAATTAGCAAGGGTAAATGAATCACAATGCAGTTGATACCTTGCCTTTGTGAAAGGTCCATTGCCTGAGTTGTGGTATGGCTAATGCAGATTTTGGAGATATAACACAGGTGACTACCCAAGGTGTAGGGGTTTAGAGAAAATTAAAAAAATTGGACCATGACCCCCATGACTAAGAGCGATCCTCCAATAGCGATAGAATGAAAAAAGATAAGGAATAAGAAATATGGAGAAAAAGAAACAATGGCCATGCCAATAAAATTGATGCCAGGGATGGTCATGAACAAAATAAATGTTGATTGTGAAAATGTTTAAGGGAAAGAAATTAACTGATGCCCCAAATAGGAATGCTAGTGGGTCCTCCCCAAAGTAAGCTCATGTCCTTAATGTCCTTAATGTCCGTAGGCTCTAGAAATGTCATTTGGAAGCAAGAGTTAAAGTCTTAACCACAAGAATTTACCAAAAAGAAAATAATGCATCAACCAAAATATGGACTATTGATACAACTAGCAGTGAGGTGAAAAAATGGAGAAAGAAGGATGGAAAGAAGAGAATGAAATGGAGTCTCAAGAATAGGGTGGTGTACAACCCCTTGTGTATTAATGGTTAATGTAACTTAGTAGGTCTCATTCCAAATCCAGCCCCAAACAATCCACATCCAGTGACTTCGCATTAATACATTTGGCCAATTCATCCACTTGAAGTAACGAGAATGCTTCCACCAAAAAGTCACCACCATTCTGACAAAATGAGAAAGGAAAAAGTAGGAAGCAAGAAAGGGCCTTAGTTATAGGGAACATGTTTATTTAGTTCCATAACCAATGCTTGTAGCCCAGATGATTATTTCATCTAAGGACTATGCTTTGAATTCTCACTTTTCACTTTTTTTCTGTATTTTTTTTGTGTTTTTTTTTTTTTTTTTTTTTTTGCATGAGAACCACACCATGCAAAGACTTATTATTTTTATGAGCTTAGCTTCCCGATACTAGAGCAACGTTGGAATGGTAAGGAAAACTCAAGAAGAAAACATCCAAGTACCCAAGAGAATGGCCAACACAAATGCATCAAATCCCCTTGAAGTCACACCCTTTTCAATCCTTGAGTCCTTCCTTACTTTCAAAAATGCCCAGTAACCGATTTATTGATAGTTCTTATTATTTAAGGAAATGGACTGTATAGTTCCAAGCCAAGAGAGCCCATATAAATTTAGGGATGCATGGATGATGTGGACTCATTTCCTATCATATCAAAAGAACCATACCTTAGTATCAACATTATAACTCAAAGGTAAAAACCAAACATTAGCAATCAATTGAATACAATTCATACCATCATCAGGAGCACTTATTAGATGAAAAACCTAACAAAATAAATAAATACATAAATAAACAAAAAAATTATGAATGATGTTGCAAAACAAAAACAAGAAAATTTAAAGAAACCTGTAAAATAAAAATGTGTAAAACAAAAACTTAAAAAAGAACTGAGGGCCTTGATTGATCAGCATAGGTGGCCATCTCCCCCATGACTAAGTTGAAAGGAGGAGATCCAAAATAATGAGCGAGGTTATCCTCTCTTAGAGATATTATGTGCACTGGTTGTTCTAAGTTCATGGAAGGGTTTGGTTTGTTACACATTGAACAATAATCTCTTATCAAGGATTTTAGGTTTGTATATGGTCATGGACCCTAAGGGAAAGGTTGTATGAATAATGTAAGGCCCTTCCCACAATGTTTGAAATTTTGTGTGTTGTGGCACATGTGTGGGGTTCCAGTAGAGGACCTTATCTACTGGTTGATACTTAACCTTTCGAATTTTTAAGTCATGACATTGCTTGTTATGTGCTTTGTGTAACCCATTTGATGACAGGGTAGCCAATCAATTCTCATCTAGCACATTTAGAGTTTCAAACCTTTTTTTTTTGTGCTAGATCAAGGTCAAGGTGGAGGTCATAAGCCATGGATAGTGTACAAAGCTCAGTTTGAATTAGAAGCTTTGGAAGTTTTCTATATAGGGAGAGTAGCCTGTAGGGAGTTTCCAAGTGGAGTGGTATGCCTAGAGAGCATCATTCAGTTTAGTGCTCTAATCTTGCCTATATTTACTAATTGTCCTTGTTAATATTTTAGTAATCTCCCGGTTAGTGACCTTGGCTTGGCCATTAGCCTGGGGGTGATAAGGTGTAGTCAATTCATGTTCAACCCCTAAGCATTGCATCAACTTCCGAAAGGTTGCACCTGTGAAGTGTGTTCCATTATTCAAGATAATTGCACATGGCACACCAAACCTATTTATGATTTTTTGTTGCAAAAATTGTGCAGCTATAGATGATGTGTAGTCTATAACAGTAGCTACTTCAATCCATTTCATTAGATAGTCTATGGCAACAATGATGTAAGCTTTTCCATTGGACATTGGTGTAATGGGTCCCATAAATTCTATTTCCTAGATGTCGAAGGGTTCTAAATGTTGAATCCATTATTGTGGATCCTCCATTCTAGCAGTCATTCCACCATCACATTGATAGCACTCGTAGGATTGGACAAATTGATGGGCATCCTGAAATAATGTTGGCCAGTAATATCCTGCATGCAAGATCTTAATAGTCATTCATCTCCCTGCATAGTGATCCCTACAAGGGCCCTCATGAGCATCTTGGAGAACTCTTAGTTGGTCCACATCGGGTAGATACCATTGAACCAAGCCATTAGGACAGACTTTGTAAATTTGTCTGTTGATCTCCATGAAGTACTTGGCTATGTGAAGAAATAGTTGTTTCTTCCTATAGTCCAACTCTTGTGGTGTTTGTTGGGAAAGGAGATAGGTGAGAATGCTACTATACCAATTCGTTTCCATGGGTTGGTTATTCACTACATCAGCAAAGAGGGCTTTGTTAGGAAAATGATCAGATATGGCATATTCATCCTATTTGCTATCCCAGTGCAATCGAGATAAATGATCTACAACTACGTTCTTGGTACCCTTTCGATCAATCATCGTTAGATCGAACTCCTGTAGGATTACCAGCCATCGTATAATACAAGGGTTAACTATTGGCTTGTTCATAAGGAACCTGATTGCACTATGATCCGTATGGATGAACAGTTTGTAACCTAACACATAGTGCCTAAATTTATCCAATGTAAACACTATAACCATTAATTCTTTTTTCGTAGTTGTGTAGTTAAGTTGTGCACCGACGATACTCCTACTTGCACAATGGATGTAGTAAGGATGTTTTTGGCCATCTAACTGTGTAAGTATGGCTCCCAAGGTATAATTGGATGCATCAGTCATTATATGGAACAGTTTGGAATAGTCAGGGGCTTGTAGAATGGGAGTGATGAATCATGGTTATCATGGGCTACGTATACTAGGCCTCGTATATGTGGCCCCGTATACTAGGCCCCATATACTCAGCCCACTGCATATACTAGGCCCTGTATACGCAGCCTTGTTTACGCTAGCCTATAAATAAGTGGCCCTCTACCACACCTAGGCATCTTTTGAGTTAATTGTAGCTAGACTCTTGCATTATGTTTCCGTAGGAGTTAGATTATTTTCCCAAGTGCATGCCCGTAGTGTGATGCTTGTAATTTTATGACACCTTTATTCAAGTGTGACGTACTTGGATGTGCACATGATCAGAAATAAAGATCAAGATTACTTCATCATTGTAGCATTCACTTAGTTTTAATTGTTTAATTATTATTGTTAATTGTTATTGTTATTTATTGTTTCCATAGTTAATATTTCTTTACCATCATTTACTATTCTTGTTGTTAACTGTGGAATGAGTATGACTTAATCACAAGCATTTAAGTGTGACTACTTGGTAACCCAGTAGTGTACCTAGGATCTACGCTTGGTAATCCCAGTGGTAGTCACACATAAGGTTCAAGATGTGTACAAATGATTAAGGAATGGACGCTCATCGCACTTAGGATAGCTTAGACTTCATTTCCTATTTCTCGTTAGTTTAATCAAGATTATTTTCTATTGTCTCTAGGAGTAACACTAGTTTAGGATCACATCATACGCCTCACTCTGGACTAAACCATACGTGATAAAGAAAATACTAGTCTAGGTGGGAAGATAGCGAACTACGATCAACCTGTAACTATCTAGATACCACAACTAACCTATCCACGAAGTTCAACCAGATCGTACGTGAATGCTCATATTTGTATGGTTGAGTGTAGGGGTACCTCGTCACTCATCATTGGCACCGTTGCCAAGGATGGTGCTAGTTATTTAGATTAGTTACATCATATAAGATCACTGTAACAAAGCCTTGATGACATATCTTTTAGAAAAATAATAATAATAATTGTAATTAAATCACACACAAATTTACAACCATGTCTCTCTCACAAGACTATGACAATGCAACATCTAGTGAGGCAATTCATTGGAGAACCAACAAATATTATGACAATGAAGATTGGAGTATGCAACCCAAGGTGGGGGTTTCTTATAAACATAAACGAAGACAACATCATCCCAAAGAATGAAATCATAACTTACCCAATGACGATGAACCCCTACTAGCCACTACAAGCTTAACAGAAATACAAGAGGCTATTCGAATAGCTGCAAGCATCGTAAGGAAAGTTGTCTACCTGTGCTTGATTTAAACAACTTTCCCAAGTTTTTAGGAGGCTATGATTCATATCTGCAACAACATTTACAAGCCTTCTATGATGCCTATACATGGAACAATATTGATAATGGGTGGCAAAAATTTAATCTCTTTTCTCTGATACTCGTTGGCCAAGCAAAAGTATGGTATAGGTCGCTAAAACCAAAATCAATTCGATGTTGGCCGAAAATGGTAGAACTTTTCAATGAAATATATCAAACCTATGTGAGAGTGTTAGCCTTGAGTAGACAAATCCAAGAATGGAAACAAGCACAACATGAACCCTTAGACATGGCCTTAGAAAGATATTATGCACTGTTAAACAACTGCCTAGGCCATGGGTTCTCTGAGGAAAGGCTAATGTACCATATCATAGATGGGCTCTATAATGAAACAAGGGAGACCCTACGGATGTATGCCCAAGGTCAACTATATGAGCTACGAACCCATCAACTCCAAGAGCTTATTAAGCGAATTGCAAAAGAAGAAGGAGAAATAGCCAAATGGGTGAATGTTGAAAGTTCTCAATAGGACCAAAATCTCAACTTAACAAGGGTCCATGATTATGAAGAGGAGAAATCAACTCACTTCAAGGAGGTGGAATCATCTTTGACAATCCTACAATCACTAGATGAAATTAAGGCAAAGAGCAATAAGATGATGGACTAGGTACATGAAAGATGTGGAGAATATTCCAACATTATTAGAGGAAGTGCTATGCCAAATCGAGAAACAGGATAGGATACCACGCGACAATCAAAACAAAGGGTAGAAGAGAATAAGGATAAGGACTCAACTACCAATCATATGTATCAATGTAATGTCTATCTGTATGATCACCCCAAAGGCCAATGTCCAATTTTGTCACATTTACATGAGCATTGGGGAGGAATGTTACATCTAGATTTTGTACAGAAATATCAAGTTCAACCACAGTGGCAAAAACCTCAGTCGTGGGGGAGGCCACCGCCAACTAGACCATACCCTTCATATGTCCCAACACCAAATGCTTATTATGTTCAACACCCTATTTCTCCAATGGGATCAGCATCCTCTACCTCACCTCATTGTTATCATTCTCCTGAGTACTATCCACCCATGTCCTCTCCAACAAGATTACCACCTCATGTGCCTTAAACTTCTCCTCAACCTCAATATTCTCATACTTCACCCCCTTCTACATCACCACCAGCTATGCCAGAAGATTTTACACCATAGCACCAACCTGGAAATGTTACTTGTGCTACTACTGTCAACAACAGTGGAGGTCCTTCACAACATCGAAGGCATCCCTTCTTTAGACATGACCATTAAAAGGGACACCATAGTTCAGAAACCACTGCATCCACCAACTCAACACAAATCCAACATTGTGGTGCATCTTCCTCTTCGAACCCAACACCTCATGTTACCTTATCAGGGCCATCACCCAATACTCCAACTACCATGGGGACCAATAAATATTGCCACATGGGGAGACATGTTGATCCTTGCATACCATATTACGGTCACAAGTACCATAGTGGGTCAATTCCTTATAAATTAACCACATCTTATAACTTGCCCCACTATGTCAACTCTAATCAAGTGTGTGAACCCTAATGGGGTAAGTATGACCAAGTCTAGATATTTCCAACATGCAAGGATCCCCACCTTCCATTTATTAATTCTAGCCATGCTCAACCGTTTACTTATGGGGGGTATCCTCCATTCTAACACAAAATTAATAAATTTTTCTCTATTTCTTTAATTTTTCAACTTTTTGTTTTCCAATTCTTCACCTTTTAATTTATTTTTTAATCTTTTTGTCTTTTTATATTCTTATGAGTAATCTCATCTACGAATAAACACTCATGTGACTCGTTGGTTGAGATGTCGTTCTATGCTATCAAGTCTCAGGTGATTAATTATTTGAATAGTGAGCCCATTACATCCACCCAAGCATTCTATTAATAAGAGGTTCTACTCTGGGTACGATGATATTCTTGACATCATTAAAACTTAAAGTAATTTTGTGCTCATTATGCCCAGAGTGAAAAATGATGGACTAAGAGGGAATGGACAGGGTGTGACATCAAGGGAACTTGTGGAATCTGTTTGGTGACATCTGTAGGTTCTATCATGCATCTTGGTTGTACTAAGATCCTTGTAGATCTAATGAAAAATGGAAGTAAGAGTATTAAAGGCACCTAATAATAACACACACAAAAAGAGGAAGAAAAGAGAGTGTGCCAGAGTAGCCAAAAAAAATTATGCCACAAAGAAATTCCAAGTCACTCCTCCCTTGCACAAAATGTCAAGTGTTTGTATGCCTTGCTATCATGGTGCTCTTATGGTTGTCTATCATTGGATGAAATGATGTGATGTCACTAACTGGAGGAATGGACTTGGTCTTGATTTTAGAACGATGGGCTAATGACACATTAATCATGCCCTACACTCAAGATTCATTGTGCCCTAAGTTAGTTACCTCACGTCCCAATCTCTGCAACCCCTTCTCTGATTCATTCCATCTCGTTGTTCATGTATTTGTGACTCGTGTCTTGTATAGCATTGAATTCATATACCATCACAGTGGTATTGACATGTGTGTGTTTTTTTGCATCGGTATAGATTACATTTAACCCTTCTAGTGCCTACGAACATCTTAAGGTGTGGTTACACAAGGGCATATAGGTTGGAACTTGCTTTGGGGAGGATCCACTTGCCTGACTTTTGTAATTTGTACTTGTTGCACACCACCATATCATCTTATACCCTTCGAGTATTTCATTGCCAAATCTATTCTTTCCTTTGTCATTATTTTATCAAATGTTCCTCAAAACTAGGTTCGACATTAAACTTTTAGGGCAACTTCCTTGAAAAATTTCTAACTCTAAAATCACACTAAGCAAAGAATGCAACATTTATTAAAGGAAATGAGTAAGGTATGAAATCATTAAAAAATTTTCAAATAACCTTATTAACAATTGATATTTTTGTGATTATAGATGGCCCCTAAAAGAAGACAACAAGGAGGACCTTCTAAAGGTGCAACCGAATGACCTGGGGGAGGTAGAGGCCAAGGACCTCATGCAGAACATGTAGAGCAGCAGGCCATCATTTAGCATTCATCATGAAACTCCTGTTACTACATAATCTATCCAAGTAAGGGGAGGAGAGGTCAGGGCCCAAGCCTATGAAGAGGAATGACAACTATTTGCGAGATGGCCTACCAAGGCCAATCAAGTGTTCTCGCAACTGTTGTGTCCATGAAAAGTGCCGACTACATCAAACATGGGAACATCAACATGGATGGCTCATAATTCTCAGATAGAAGAGAAGAAACATCAGGTGCTTCTTCAATGTATCAATCTCAAAAGCCTAAAGTGTAGGACAAAGGAAAGGCACCCATGGAGGAGCCACTACCACCAGGACCCACATGAGTTCCAACAAAGTTTTGTAATTCAGTGTCTGTGTCCCAATTTTTTTTGTCATATCCACTGCGGCATGAATAAATTTCTGGTAAGTCAATAATCCCATACCTATCCACTATGTAATTAATTGAGCTTATTCCTCACTTTCTTTTCCTGGAGGACGAGTTGTTATTCATTCGTGGGGGTATGATGAATCATGGTTATCATGGGCTGCGTATACTAGGCCCCGTATACTCAGCCCACTGCGTATACTAGGCCCCGTATACTCGGCCCCGTATATGCAACCTTGTTTACGCTAGCCTATAAATAAGTGGCCCTACGCCACACCTAGGCAACCTTTGAGTTAATTGTAGCTACACTCTTGCATTTTGTTTTCGTAGGAGTTAGATTATTTACCCAAGTGCATGCCTGTAGTGTGATGCTTGTAATTGTATGACACCTTTATTCAAGTGTGATGTACTTGGATGCACACATGATCAGAAACAAAGATCGAGATTACTTCATCATTGCAGCATTCACTTAGTTTCAATTATTTAATTATTATTCTTAATTGTTATTGTTATTTATTATTTCCTTAGTTAATATTTCTTTACCATCATTTACTATTCTTGTCGTTAACTGTGGAATGAGTACAACTTAATCACGAGCATTTAAGTGTGACTACTTGGTAACCCAGTAGTGTACCTAGGATCTATGCTTGGTAATCCCAGTGGTAGTCATGCAAGAAGTCCAAGATGTGTACGGATGATTAAGGAACGGATGCTCATCACACTTAGGCTAGCTTAGACTTCATTTCCTATTTCTCATTAATTTAATCAAGATTATTTTCCATTGTCTCTAGGAGTAGCACTAGTTTAGGATCACATCATACGCCTCACTCTAGACTAAACCATACGTGACAAAGCAAATACTAGTCCAGGTGGGAAGATAGCGAACTGCGATCAACATGTAACTATATAAATACCACAACTAGCCTGTCCATGGAGTTCGACTAGATCGTATTCGTATGGTTGAGTGTAGGGGTACCTCGCCACTCATCAGGGAGTTTCTACAAGCCTTTGTTTTAGAGTTTGGAATGCGCGTTCGCATTCCTTGGTCCATTCAAATGGTGCATCCTTCTTCATTAGTTCTACCAACGGTTTGGCAATCTTGGAGAAGTGCTCAATGAATCTTCTATAGTAACTAGTATGTCCAAAGGAATGACCAAATGTCTTTGACAGTTTCTGGTTGTCGGGTAATTCCTTGGATGACCTTAACTTTATCTAGGTCTACCTCTATTCTTGAATGTGAAATCTCATGCCCAAGTACTATGCCCTCTTGGACCATCAAATGGCTTTTCTGCCAATTAAGCCTTAAGTTGGTTTCTACATAGCATTTTAGCACTTTCTCTAATCAGTCCAAGGCTTGATCAAAGATTGTTCCATAAGTGGAGAAGTCATCCATAAAGACTTCCACTCCATTCCCTATCTGCTATTGGAATATGCTCAAAACTAAGCGTTGAAACATGGCAGGAGCATTGCACAAGCCAAAGGGCATTTTTTTATATGCAAAAGTTCCCCAAGGACTGGTAAACGTTGTCTTGGCTTGATCTTCTGGTGCTATCCATATCTGATTATATCCACTACAGCCATCTAGGAAACTATAATATCGATGCCCTGCTATGGTGTCTAAGACTTGGTCAATGAATGGAAACAGAAAGTGATCCTTAAATGTTGTCATGTTCAGCAGCCTAAAATCTATACATACCCTCCATTTGCCTCCCTTTTTAGGCATGATCACTAGAGGGCTCACCCATTCACTATTAGCAATGGGATATATGAACCTAGCCTTAAGAAGTTGTTCTATTTCTTCTTTTACTATTTGCTTCAATTTTGGTTCAATCGCCTTTGTGGTTATTTTTGAGGTTTCATGGAGGGATCTATGTAAATCCTATGTTGGCATATCCTAGGATCTATTCCAGTTAACTCAAGATATTACCAGGCAAAGGCTTTTGACCACTTTTTTATCACTTTCAGCAGTCTTTCATTTTTTTTGGGAATAAGTTTTGCGTTGATGATCACCGATTTTTCATTTTCAAGGATCATATACTCTAGACCAGTGAGCAATGGTTTCAAATCTAGGGGCTCTTGTTTAAATCTCTTGGGAATTTCCAACTTCCCCCAATTTATGGTCTCAACGTTAAGGCTTAGAAGTTGGCAACAAACTTGCTCTAGTTATTCCCTCAGTTAGTTCCATGCATGTTAGTAAGTTGCTCTCTTGAGCAGCCATCAGCCACTGGGTGTCTTCTTGTCATGTGACTACTACGTATAGACATTTTTGTATATTAATTTTTTGTGCACAATAATTTCATGAAAGTAATGCTAAACTTCGCATAATTCATGAATGCTACACACAATGGCACCCTATGTCTCTGTATGCGATGCATGGAACTTTCTTCTTCTTAATCTTTTCAAAAGTTTTCTTCTTGGATATTTCCAGGGAAAGATCATGGATTCCTAGGCATGAATCTATAATATTTAGCCACGCTCTTCCCATTATTATTGTAAAATCCCCCTTACCATTGTTTACTTGTATCACTAAGAAATCAGCTAGATATGACCACCCACATACAATGGTAATGATGTTCAACCGCTTGTGATGGTGAGGGTAACGATGGAAAACGTCAGTCGCTAGAAATACCAAACGAAAGTCCGTGTACACAATTCTAACCCTGGATCTGTGTGAGGGCCATGCTGGAGAAAGAAACAAATCTGAGGTGCCCTGAACGGTCTTGTCGATCAGACAAGGACTTACTCAATCAATAAAATTTTTTTAATAATTTGATGGCAAAATGATGAATCTTTATGAGGATTTGTAATATTGTTAATCCCGAAAAAATAATTGAAAATGATGCAAACAATTTAGAGCGATTACCAAATATATATAAATAAGATGCAAGGAATTGGATTTGTAGAGAGTACGACCACAAGATCTGGGATTTAATTTATGAACACAATATGTTGGATACAATGATTACAAGCAGGCTTCAGTTTGGACGAACCACATACTAGCAACAAGAAAATTATTTAAAGATGGAACAAGCGAGGGTCAATCTACTTTGTTCTAGCCAATCTGGGTGCAAGGAAGTCAGACCCTGGGGTAGAATATCTATCAACCGACTGTTTCTGATCAAGGGTTCTTGCCAATCAACTCCGATATTCTCACGATCACTGATCCTCTTTTGGCTCTCTTATCAACATTGAAGGAGAAATTTTTTGCCAACCCTTTTGATCTTCGTCAACTAGAGCATTTATAAGGTTAGGGTCAGGAGGAAAATGTGGTTTAAATGACGTATGTCCTAAACTTATAAGATGCCATTGACCCGATGTGTTGTCGTTGAAGCTTGCGGTGCTATGCTACGTAGCGCGTTGTAAACTACTCTTGTTTGGCCTTTGGCAATAGACTATCCTTTGATTACGCTGTAATACGTTAGAGAGCGTATTGTGGCATATGAACTACTGATGTCTGAATTGTACTGTCTTGACTTGCATTACGTTGCGTTACACTAAATTACGCATCATAGCATAATTCAACGTAAAATAACGAAACTGCCAAAGTTGAAGTATTGTCCCCGTGCTTCCTTTGTTCTTGATCAATCCCTTTTTGGGGTTTATTATGTTACACTATGTAATATAGTGTAATAGTCTCCTTAACCGAGAAAGAAGACCTGCTGAAATGCATGGCATGTTACAAATCGTTGCTTAAGCCTTGAGATTTTTGCTAGGTCATTGGAGTCTTGAATGTTTGCCATCTTTGATGCTGCGATGGACTGTCTTTGATATCACGCTGCCTAACGCAGCGTTATGCTATGTTGCGTAACGCAGCGTAGTATGCTAAATGTTGAGATTTTTTGAAACATAGAAAATCCACAAAGTGGAAGGCTTGCTGTCGTGCACCCATCGTTTTGTTCTGTCTTCTGAAGTTCATTTGTACTGTGCTATGTCTTGTCACGACTCCTTACTTGGGTTGCTAGATTTTGTTGAACCATCGAGGCCTTGAAAGTTTTATGGTGTTTCAATGGCCCCTCTTTGTTGACATTTAGAGGGCTTGCCTAAAAGACGTCAACAAAGAATACGAAACACTAGAGAGGGAAAGGCACCAACAGCATCTGTCGGAGATTGCTCAAATGTCGCTCTATCAAAACTTGGGAGTGCAAAGGTAAGGTAGGGAAGAAAGCATAGGAGGGATTTTACAAAAGTAAGAGGAGGGAGGTTCGAGGAAGACTCAAGCATGTGAACATGAAACTCTCGCGAATCAAGTCAGTACTTCCTTCGGCGAATGTATTTGCAAGAGGTTATGTCATCATACTGTATATGAAGGGCTTGCATGGACGAATTGTGTTACACCCGCATGGCTTGGATGAGCTATTTTACATCCATTTTGCCAAACTTTGCCCTTTTTGGGTTACATTCCACTTAGGCGAGTTGCGTTACGCTAATTCATGGACACAAAAATGTGAAAGAGTTTGCTTGAATATTCACGCTTTATACAAGTAAAGCAAGGGGTAAAAGTGTTCATGAGGACAAATGGAGGAGAAAATAAAGTAATGCATCCAATGGAGGAAGAGGTAGGGTTTGCACTCCTAAGTGGCCAGGCTAGTCTGAGCAACTGCTTCAGGACGTCGTGACATCTTACCTTCTAATGGATGCACTCTCAATCAATGCTATCATAGCAAGTAACCTACGAAACATAACAAAGAGCAGAGCGCAGAAGCAATCGTCCTAATCGCTAAGGAGGGAGGCTGTTGAAACAAGCACCGTCCAAAGCAAAAAGGAGAGCATGGACCATGAAACAAGGATCGTAACAAGGAGCAAGGGTCCCAATGTTGATGTCATGGTTCATGAAACCACCATCGATAGCCAGATTCATGTTGCTCAAATGATTGGACAAAGAACAAGTCAAATGAATCTACTAGGCCGAAGTTTAATGACGGCGATGGATGGAGGCTGCTGAGACTACGGATGACCACAATTTCGTTGGGGCCCCAAGAGGCGAAGTTGATCCCAAGAGCTGCAACTATAGAGCGGCTATCATAGCAACATCTCAGAGGGATCAGTAGTATGCCTTTCGACATGTCCGAGGAATCAGTAGGATGCTGGTGGGGTAATGGTGTTGTGTTTGTTCCAACACCTTACCCGTTCCATCTAGTAGGGATGTTGTGCAAGAATGACCATGCTTGCTTGCTTCATAAATTTTTAACTGTTGTCCTGGTTGACTGTTGTTGCTAGTTTTAAGTCTCAGTAGGTCATGGTCCCATTTTAACGTCTGGGTAGACTGCAACCCACTAGTTTTACGTCGTAGCAGATGGTGGAAGAGCTAGTTTATGGTCCCAGAAGACCGTACTGTGGGTGTTAGTTTTATGTCATGACCTAGGGACAAGTCTGTGCTGGTTTAGCATCTCAGCAGACATATGCTTACCTTGCTAGTTTCATGTCATGGTGGACAGTCGGAAACTTTGCCAGTTTAGCATCTTGGCGGACGCGTGCAAGAAGTGCCAGTTTTATGTTGTAGTGGATGTGTACAAATTTTCTAGTTTTACATCATAGCAGATGTTTGCTACCTTGTGTTTGAGCTAATTTGACGTTTAGACGTAATACCATTTCAAGTACAGATGATTCACTAGGTTTGAGTGCTTGTTGCTGTTGATGTTTGCTAACTTGAATGCTTCGTTGCCGTATGCGTCGATGACCAGGAAAGGGCCTTCCCAGTCTGTAGAGAACTTGCCTACTGGTTCACGAATGGCCTTGAGAACTAATTCTTTCTTGATCAGTCATTGATGTGGGTTGTGTTGATGCTTCTGTCTCTGTTTATCCTGATATCTTTCGATGATGTCGAGCGTCTGGATGCATTTCTCCTCCACTGAGTCTAAATCCACAATTCTAGACTCATTGTGTTGAGTCTCATTTATAACTATGTATAAGAGCATCCGCAATGAGGGAACCTATAATTCCAAGGGTAGCACTGCTTCGGACCTATAGACTAGGCTATAGGGCATCCTGTCTATAGCTGTTCTACACGTTGTACGATACGTCCATAACACGTAGAGTATTTTTTCATGCCATCGTTTTTTATTATTACTGAGCATCTTCTTAAGTAGATTGATAATCACCTTGTTTGTTGCTTCTGCTTGACCATTTTCTTGTGGGTAATAAGGTGAAGAAAAATATTTCTTGATACCAAGATTATCACAAAAAGATTTGGTTTCTGTGCTACTAAATTGTGGCCCGTTGTTAGTGACAATAGTCATAAGGAGCCCAAATCTGGTTATAATATTGTCTAAGATGAAATGGAAAACCTATTGGGATGTAATCTTCCATAAGGGGATAGCTTCAACCCACTTTGTAAAATACTCGGTGGTGGTGATAATGAAGCTATGTTCTGCGGAAGATTTAGGCGCAATGGGACCTATGATATCTAGTTCCCATCGTTGGAATGGCCAAGTAATCTGAGTAGTGTGTAACTCGGTTGGCGACACATGTATTAGGTTTGCGTAATGCTAGCATGTATCACATGTCTTGACTTTCGTAAGGTAGTCTCTTTCCATGTACGGTCAATAGTACCCTAGGCATCTAATTTTAGCGACCATCGCTCGTGGGACTACGTGTCCTCCAGACAGCCCCTCGTGGACTTCACTAACTATTTGTTGTGCTTGATCATTATTAACGCAGGTGAGCAATACTCCATTGAAAGAGCATCTATAGAGAGTACTATCTCCAATGATGACATATTTCCTGGCACGCTTGCGCACTACATCCTTTTGTGCATACGTTAGCTCGTGTGGTGGTTCGCCATGCAGCAGGTAAGTCTTAATGTTTTCATACCATTCTAGCATTCCTCCCACATTTAATGAAGAAATATGCACCACCTAGATGACAGGATCTATACATTCCATCATCAAAGTAGGCCAGGTGGCAAACAAGTGTGGTGGCACGTTCAATGCCAGGGTGGCCAGTGCATCGACCACAGCGTTTTCATTACGCAGCACGTGCTGTGCATCGACTATCGCAAATTACTTCAGGAGATCTTTAGCCATATTGCAGTATGGCTATAGATGCATAGCTTTGCAGGCATAGACTCCTATGATTTGATTGATGATGAGCATCAAATCACCTCAGATTGCCAGGTGTTGAACATTGAGTTCTCTAGCTGTCAATAATCCTCTAAGGAGTCCCTCATATTCTTCCACGTTGTTCGTACAAGGGAAGGCCAGGCGGTAAGCCAATGGACATACATCCTTAGGGGCAAGCATAATAACAGCTATAGCACTACCGCCTCTAGTAGTTGAAGCTCCGTCGAAGTATAACATTACTTCGAGGCCTATTGATACAGGGCTTAAACTATGTACATGCTCATCTAGGAATTCTGGCTCTATTGTAGCTTGATCTTTAATAGGTGATATTGCTAGCTGGTTAGCTATAGCCTGACCTTTGATGGACGATTGGCCAACATAGCATAAATCGAACTCAGCTATGATAGCTTTCCATCGAGCTATCCTACTACTCTCATACAAGCTATTTGAGATAGCCTGCAGGATGTTGTTTTTGCAAATGATATTGACCTAACTATGGAAAAGATAATGCCTACATTTTTTAAGTGCAAAGACTAATGCTAAAAAGTTACACTCCACTTCATTGTACCTTGTCTCATACGCAAATAGGGCATGACTGAGGTAATAGATAGGGGCTTCTAACCCATCATTCCTTTTTTGGAAAATTAACATAGCTATAGACAAGTCTGAGTTAGCTAGATAAATGTAAAAAGGCTGATCCATTTGTGGCAGGAAAACCATTGGTAAATGTTGTAGCTCCTTTTTTAAGTCGTCAAATGCACACTAGCAGTCATCGGTCCATTCAAAATTAACACCCTTCTTAAGAAGGTGTTGCATGGGATGTAATTTATCTATTAACTTCGAAATGAACTGCCTGATGAACTGTAATCTGCCTTGCAACCCACGTAGTTCTTTGAGGTTTGTAGGTGGCGTTAAATCGATGATGGCTTTAACTTTGTCGAGGTCAACTCGGATGCCAATCTCTGATACCACAAACCCCAACATGCATCCAGTTTTGACTTCGAATACGCATTTCTTTGGGTTAAGCCGTAATTTATGCTTAAGACATCGTTTAAGGACTAACTCCAAGTCTTCTGAATGATCTTCAAATTTTATAGACTTGACAACTATGTCATCTACATAGTCGTGCAATCTCCCTAAAAGGTAGTCGCTAAAGATGTATGTCATGACTTGTTGATACGTTGCCCCAGCGTTTTTTAGCCTGAAAGGCATCATAGTGTAATAGAAGGTCCCCTAGGGCATCATGAATGTTGTGGTCAATTGATGCTTCGGGTTAATGCGAATTTGATTATAACCTAAGAAACCATCCATAAGGGATAGAAGTGCGTGACCAGCTGTTGTGTCGATCAGTTGGTCGATACTTGGTAGCGGGAAATTATCCTTAATCGTAGCCTTGTTCAGGTCCCTAAAGTCTATGCAGATGCGTATATCTCCCATTTTCTTAGAAAAAACTACGATGTTGGACACCCAATCTGAGTAATCAACCGTGTGAATGAAATCAGCCTGAAATAGCTTGGTGATTTCATTACACACTGCTAACGCAATTTCTGGCTTAATCTTTCATGTCTTTTGTCTAATTGCTTTGATGCGTGGGTCTAAAATTATGTTATGCTGTATTAATCTCGGGTCTAATTCTGGCATGTCTTCATATGGCCACGCAAATACAGCAATATTGTTTTGGAGCACTTGCGTTATGCCACTCTGTGTCTGTTGGTTTAATAGGGAACTAACTCTAAGAGTTTTATTTTCGCCTTTGTGCGTAACCACAGGGACCTCGTCAAGAGGGTCCTCAGTCACATCACCAGCCTCCAGGTCTAGAGTTCGAGCCAGATGTTCTGGCCAATCTAGGGATATTTTCGATGTTGCTATGGTTGCTTCACAAGGGGTAGGTTCTATTTCTATCAGCGTGTAGTTAAATTGTCTAATGGTCTCCCCGTATGGGCCTGTTAAGGCTAATGGTGTAGATAAAGCTGCATCCATTTGCAAATCGCCCTGCAAAAAAAATATCAAAAAAGGAAGTTGTTACATTGTTTTTCTGCTAATCTATTGAATGATAAGAGGTTTTTTTTGTCTTTGTTGCATTAGGGTTGCATATTAAAGAGGCTTCTAGATTAAGGTCTTAGTGGATCGTTACAAATATGCCCGGTCTGTAAAACAATGACGAGCTCAGCTTCCTAGATGCTGGCGTATGAAATAAAATGAAAGATGCAACGTGGCATGTCTAGCATGTCGTGAAATTTGAATTTCTGTATAGACTGTAGTTAATGCGGCCGGATTATGTGATGATAAATGTAATAGTTTAGGGTCATTTCGGACCGTGATCTACTCGATATCTACAAAATTAATGCCCTGATCTTCACGTTTCATGTCATACTGACACCGGCGTTTCGGGAAAGTTCCGCATCGATCGGGTACAAAGAAAAGTTAGTTTCAAGAATTTTTTTTATAAACCAGTGGTTCATCTTCAAAACAGGTTACAGATATTGCAAATTTGGATTTTGGCTGTAGCAAAAAAGGAGCAGAAGCAAGGCGTAAATAGAGGATTTTATGAAAACTCATTCGATTGCAACTATGGCGCCAAAGGTGAAGGGGAAGAATGCTAAACTAGCCAAGATTGACAAAGTTTAGGAGAGTTTGCAACAGGCTTCGTAGGCCAGAGTCGAGGCTCGGGAAGTTACTCTGCTTAACCGGTAAGTTGTCGTTCACCCTTTTGCACTATTGTTGTATTTTTTGCAGCGTCATAGTTGTCTATTTTTTTCCTGAATGTGTATGTTGCATTGAGCATTAATATTTATTTACATGGGCTGAGCTATTGTGGTTTGCAATATTACCTTCATCTTCACTATTGGAGATGAACCTCATATCGTTACGAGGGTTTAGGTAACATTGAGCAAGACTGAGCGAACGTCATGTATAATCGAAAGACCTAGGTATTATATCTGTGGGTAGTATAATCAGGGTTTTGTCTTCCTTTTCTTTATTCCCATAATAGTTGCATGTTACGCTGAAGTAATACGCAGTGTTTCTTTCATCGCTGTTGTTAGAGACAGACCTTGAGCTATTGCAAGGGTTTGGGCGATTATGGCCATGCATTTCTAGTGAAATCTATAATTTTCTGGGAATCAGGCGAACCCTATTATAGCATGATAAATGTTCATGTTCAAATGCTTTTTCTCATGGTAACATGTTTTCATTGTACAGTATTATGTTAAAGCCCGTCCTAATCATTTTGGACATCGTGGGCATTCTGTGTTGCATGCATGTTCCCACGGCCAATGTTTCTCCTCCTCATGCTCGTATAAAGGGGGAAGCGGTGTGGTTCCAAAGAGGTGCACGGGGGTTCTTGTAATTTTTTCTTCGTAATTATAGCATAATCATTTGGTCGCACCTACCAGGCAATGTAGCTTCTACTATTTTGGAGACGCTACTAGTTGGTTCGACACAGAGTGTCTTGGCGTTCCTGACAAACGGCAAGATTGAAATTGCACGGGCGCAAGACCGCGAACAGAGTGCCAAAGGTTTGAGGCATTTGATCTGGATCTGAGAGATGCCTAGATTCAACTGTTATCACTCCTACAATACTTTGTTCATGGCCCGCCACCTCACAACTTATTTCCAGAACTGTGTATTACGCCGGTGGGTAAGAATTTAAATTTGTGAAGTTTTGATGTATGGAAACGCGCTAACTATTGTTTGAATTTATGTTGAGTGTAAAGAATTCACCCATTTCTATGATGTAGATTCTTCATCAATCACAGCGGTCTCGTGGGCGATAATGATACCTTGTCATTGACTGAAATGGCTATAGGTGAATTCACTGCTATTAGCAATGTACAAGCCGCTGTCATGAAACAACTAGCATTTGAAATTATAGAATACCTGACCTGCTATGCCAACTTCTTTTCTAGATGTAAAAATATCAGCTGGCTAGATAGGGAATGCACTTTGGATCCTCCCATGACTGTTGCCGATGTGCAAAGGAAAATTCCTCCGTTTCCTTTGCCATTTGGACCTGGTAAACTTCGTCACGATGATGAATTGTGTCAATGTTATTAGCTAGTGATGATGTGTGAAGTTGTTTCATTTTTTTGTTATCTCATCTTAGTTATTATTTTTTATGTGTGCAGTCAGGGAATCAAGGGAGATTACGATCATGGCTTCCGGTCGTGATGCGAGCAATATCTTTTTCAGCTATGGTGACATAAAGGAGACACAACACTAGCTTGGCCATAGAGTGGCCCTAATTGTTTTGACTAATAACCTTTGGGAGGCTGGCCTGATGGACCTATTCTTGGCCATAACCCCTGATGTTACTGCAGGTGAAATGTTGACCTTAGTCAACTCCTTCAGCGAAGAAGCTGAGCATCTCTGCGTACGCATGCGTAACGTGCGCGTAAATTTTGACATCGACGCTCAACTGTTCGCTGATCTCTTCAGGGTCCCCTCCAATGGCTTTCCTATAGAGGAAAAGTCGAAGAGGAGCACCAAATACCATGAAGAGATAGAGGAGTGGCTAGGGGTTAGGAAGGAGGCCAAAGGGATTCCTGTCGATGGGATTGAGTTGGTAGTGGCCAACACCATTTACCCCCTTTTCTGAGCCCAGGCCTTCCCCAAGACACTCTCCCAAGGGAGATTCCTCACTATAGAGAAAACTCACATTATGCGAGAGGTCATGGATGAGGGGATGCGATTCAATTGGGCCAGCTATTTTTTTGAAGGCCTGCGCATTGAAATGATCAAGCTCCGCAAGAAGCTTGAGTCCCATTTCAATGTGCATTTTGCCTTTTTTATAGCTTGCTTCTGGTGCT
This sequence comes from Gnetum montanum, assembly GCA_015680685.1. Lineage (NCBI taxonomy): Eukaryota > Viridiplantae > Streptophyta > Gnetopsida > Gnetales > Gnetaceae > Gnetum > Gnetum montanum. Next base: position 1,125,347 of record MNCI01027637.1, read on the forward strand.
TTGCCGAGTTTTTGGTAGTCTAAAGAAATGGAGTCTGGATACAACAGGACTATAGCCAGATTTCTAAACCATGGATTTCCCATATTTTTGGCATTGTCCGGTCGCAGGACCCTCCTAAAGGGATCAGGGAGTCGTTATCTGTAACAACTAAGGACATGGCGGTGCCTTGAACGTGGGATCAAGACAGCATGGGTGGGGTGCTCCCTTCCTATACTGGTGATGCATTGAGGGGGAAGTGCCTGGCAGCTGAGATAGTGGACTCGTCGGTGCCTCGGAAGAAGCCTCATTTGACCAAGGAGTCTGTCGAGCCAGCAAGTAGTACAAGGGAGAAGATGCAAGTCAAGTTTCGGAGGAGTAATCCTCTAGCAGGTAAGCAAAGGAATGTGCTAATAGTTACATTTATGCTGTGTATAGATACTTTTATGTCACAATTTATTGAACTAGAGCAAAATTTTGTGTTAACTGAGAACGTTGTGTGACAACAAAGGAGAAGGTTGTGGAAAGGTTAACACCTGAAACAGGGGCTATGGCTTTGTTGTGTGAGGAAGAGGACCCAGCCTTGGAAAAAGAGGCTACAGTCAACCAGGTGAGCAGTGCGCAGGTTCCTGCGTGCAAGAAGGGAGAAACAGTGGAAGATGCTAAAGTCCCTTCAGCCCAGACAAGAAGAGGTAAATGATCCGTGACTTAGGAGGTAAATTTCTTCTAAAGGTTATATTGGTTATTGTAATGTTTCAATTATGTCCTCATATGGAACTTGTTTTGCATAATAGGTGACCAGGAAGTACACTTGTCAATGGTGGCGACTCGATATTGGGGCGAATTTTCCAATAAATTCACCTTTATGGAAGGGGTCGTCCAAGATATGATCGATCGCTTGGAGAAAATCGATCCTGAAGCGGGTACACCACAATCATTACGCAGAAGTTGTTCCATTGTGGTATTATGTTATCTAATTATGCCTAATCACCATGTTATGTTATTAGAAGCTCGACTCAGGTGGGATCCGTTGGAGCCTATTGATCTAGACACCGCCGAACCCTCCCCCGAAGTGACCGTTGTGCCGTGCAGCATTTACGATGAGATGCGTAAATGTGTGGTACGCTTGACTCACTCCTTGTGGGAATGTCAAAGCATAAACGAGGACCTTTGGAAGAGGTTGTAAAGGTTGGAGAAAGAGAGGGCGGATCTAGGTGATGAAGTGGGGGATTTGAGGTCACAGAACGAATTCCTGCAAGCTCAGGGGATGGGCAACGAGGACTGGTGGAAAACTATTATAGACTACACCCATTATTGGACGGTCATCCGAAACAGTGTCCAGACTAGCCGTGAACTAGTTGAGCAGTGGATGCAAATGGACCTCCTAGCTCAAAAGAATTAAGACTAGAAGGACTATAGCGCGAGTGTGCAAGAATGGGGACAGACACAGAAAGATCATAAACATGTCTATAAGCGGGACTGCGTTGCCTACCGTCAACATTACAGGGACTCTACCATCGAGGCTTAGTCTCTTCGATTATTCCTTGACGTTATTGGTGCTTCCAATGCATTTGAAAGGTTTCAAGAGCATGTGACAGTAAGTGCCTCCCCAGAAAGGGAAATGACCCTTCCTAGGGGAGAGACAACCATCCCTTCCTTCTTCCCTAAACCACCTCGCTGGACTCCTGTGGAGAAAGGGAAGGTCAAGGTTAGCGCCAATCTAGGGGATGGGGTTTGGTCTGAGCTTACCGCAGATGAAATCATGCAACGTCATGGATTGGCTTAGAAAAAATCCTTTTTGTTACTAATGCAGGACCGTCACAGGTGAGTGGTTATTTTATTATGCCTTTTGTCATACCTAGTTTTGATCATGATGTTAGTATGCGTGTTATGTATAATTGTAGGAACGACTTGAGGAGGTTCCTCAGCGAGATGAACGTAACGTGGATGATGATCCTCACGAAGAGGGTTTGCAAGGGATAGAGCGTAATGGTGATGATCAATGCCATGGCAAACAACTTCATACAGAAGAGCCTGGCAGGGAGGACCACCTTCATGAAGAAATTCCACCTGAAAAAGGTGGCCCCTATGAGGATGATTTGCTCAAGATGGAGATTGAGCTGAGGGATACGGGTGACAGTGGGGACAAAGGAGATGCATAGTGTGGCTATACTAGCCACAGTTCATTTTTTTTATGATGGGATGAAACGAAATACAATATTTTTCTTTAACACTTTAATGCAAATTTGGTCTAAGTTAATGTTCTTTTTGCTATTCTCGTTTTATGTAAAGAGTAAATGATTAGGTTTTGGTGCTATGAGAAATGGCAAATAGTTTTAACCATGCAGTGTAAATGAAGTTACTAGTTTAAAGTCATGCAGGCCACTAGGTAATTCAGATGTAAAGCGTAAATAAGATTGCTAACTTTAGGCCATCCGGAATTTTGACTAGTTCAAGCATAAATTGTAATTTAAATAGGTAGTTTTAAGGCCATCTTGGGCCCAGGATAGTTTAAGGCCATTTCGGGCCCCTGCTATGTGTTAAAGAATAACGTTAAGTTGCTAGTTTTAAGCCATGGTAGGATGCGATTAGTTTAAGGCCATTTTGGGCCCTAGGTAGTTTAAGGCCATTGCGGGCCATGAACAGTTTAAGGCCATTTCGGGCCCTGGGTATTTTAGGTGCAAAGCATACATGATTAGATGTAGATAAGTGTAAATGAGAGTAGCTGGTGGAAACGTAAAAATAAGCATAAGCGTAAAATGAGCATAGCTGGTGGAAACGTAAAAATAAGCATAAGCGTAAAATGTTTGTAAATCTAAATAGATGATGAAGGAGTACATGTAAACTGCATGGCAGTTAGATAACAAGGTTTACTTGTTAAGTCTATAATTGCTTCCTAATAGCCTTTATTTTTGGTGATGCGTAAAGACAAGGGGATTTATGACCCTTTTCCTTCATGTCGCAATCTTCCTCTCGGAATGGTAATTCAGCCAAAGTTAGGCTGTCATCGGCCATTGTTTCGGCTAGTTCGGGTATTTGGACAGGGGACTGATCTCTAGGCATTTCAATTTCCAACCCCTATTCTGTCTCTATGTTATTAATAGCCTAAGGGGTTATTTCATCACCGTGAATGATCACTTCTCCTCCTGCATAGGGTAGATGGATCTCCTGATGTATAGGTGATGAAACTACCCTCAGTTGAGCCAACCAAGACCTCCCCAGGATCAAGTTGAAGCCAGGCATCTCTTCAATGACAATAAATGTTTCGTCTGTGGGGAATTGTTCCCCTACCACAAAGTTAATGTGCACTATGCCTTTGACTTTCACTCGTGGCCCATTGAATGAATTTAAACACGACGTCATGGTAGGAATAATCTAATCGATCAGACCTAGCTTATCCACTATGGGATCGGTGATGACATTAGTAGCCACCCCATCATCCACATGCACCCTCTGAATTCGGTGTTGACCAACCCGAATGGTGATGAACATGGGCACCATTGTCACCTAACCTTTTTCCAGGTCATCCTTAATGGATTCATAGCGAAAGGTCAACAGGGAAGGCCCAGGCTTCTCAGCGGCGAGAGGGAGCATAATGGAGTGAATCACCTCTTCATCCGCTGGCAGGCTGTCATCCATGAGTACGGACATTAGCATACGAACCATAGCCTCATGATGTTTCTGTGACGTCATGAGTAAGTCATAAAGGCTCAATGTTGTGTTTTTTTGTTTCAGAGCCTGTTTGACTTGCGTAAAGGTGTCGAAGAGATCCCGCCCATGATCTGGCTACTTGTCACCCTTTTCCTCTTCCATTTTTCCTAAGAGATGAATTTCTCGTGGAGGAGTGACATTTGATCAAGGGTTACATTTCTTTTGGCCAAGAGGAGATGGTTGCGTTTGCGTGGCTTCGTCGTTTTTAACTAGTGGAGCCAAAGGTAGAGAAGCGAGGGATTTAGGCTTGGGAAACCCCAGCATAAGGTGGTCCTTAGCCATACCAGTTGTCATACCTCCTTCTCCTTTTTCTTTATGTTGGGATCAGGAGTTTGACTTGGAGGTTTGCCCTTGTGTAGGAGGGGCTATTGATAGTTTTGGCATCCTAATGACAAAGGGAGCCTTAGGTGTAGGCGCGGGCTGGGCTGCGGCTTTACCGACAGCAGGTTGTCGAGAATTTGTCTGAGAAGGGGCTCGAAGGATAAAAGGTTGCCATGGAGCACCACTTGTCGATGCTATTGGATCCATTATTTGGGGAGAGCAAGGATGCGTTCGCAACATGAAAGGTTGTTTCGGCTATAACGATTATCGCCCTCTACTCCTACCACGTTAATTATGTACCTTGCATTATTTGCATTTAATGAGTCTTGGTACACATGCATGGCTTGGTTTTCTGGGCAAGCTAGACTACTGCTATCTAAGATCAGGTCACCTTGAACGATCATACGTTGAATGTCATCTTTCAACACCCAACAGTAATCCATGTCATGACCACACAATCGATGGTAGTCGCAGAATCGATCTAGCCTAAAGTTCTTAGGAACAAGAGGTTCATTAGGTTGGGCCAAGGAGGGGTTCTTAAGTAACTCACAATGGCACCTGTGACATTTCAGAGCCTCCTCAAACATCACCTTGTGTTGAATGTGACCGGTTCCTAGTAATTTCCTCAGAAGTTCTGAAGGCTTCACAGGTAGAGTTGCGTAATTTGAGCGGTCCTTACGCTCAAATTTTGGCCTCTGTTGTGGGGGTGCTTCAGGGGCAGAAGGAGCTTCTTGATTGGTGTCATTTGAGCTAGTTGTCAGCTCGGCAGGCTCCACAATCATTTGCTTGTTGTTGTTGTTTTTCTTCTTAGCCCCCTCAGCAACCGCCGCTATTGTCGTTGTCACGATTTTGCCTTTATCCTTACCCTTGTTGTGGATGTTTTTGTAGACTACATACGTCGGATCTTTACTAGCCTCTATCGTGTCTTGGATGCTCTTATTCTAAGCAAAGGCTTGGCTGAGGGAATGGGGAGCGAGGTAATACAGCTTAGACTTGATGAAGTCATTGACTGCTCCCTTGAAGATTACCAGTAGATGGGCTTCCGCGATGGGTTCGCAAATTTCATTCAAGGTAGCGTTCCAACACTGTATGAACTTTTGGACCGACTCGAGTAGGTCTTGCTTAACTCCCATGAGATAGTCCAGCGTGACTTCTAGCTTCAGGTTGTATTTGAAATGAGTCACAAACTGGGTTAACAGCTCTTCCAAAGTTGAAATCGAAGCGCGTGGAAGTGCTCGATACCAGTCCAGAGCTTTGCCCGTTAAGGACATAGCAAAGACATAGATTATAGTATGTGGTCATTGTTGCAGCAATAAGGACTCTGACCTGAAAGTGACGAGGTGGGTGTTGGGATCACCTTCCCCATTGTATTTTGTGAAATGGGGAAGGGGCATCCTAGGTGGTAATGACACGACTGGGACTGCTGGACTAATAGGATCATCATGGTAGAAATCTATGACTTGTACCATGTCAGAACCAGTAGCCTTGAGATGCTTGACCTCTTCTGTAAGGGTCTGAATGAGCTGGAAGGCTTGGTCTAAACTCGTAGACAACGAGGTCATTTGTGGAACGATAGGAGGAGCCACACCAGGTGGCGGGATGGAGGCAGTGGCTTGGCCAATGATCGATGTTATCAGGATAGTCCCTGTAGGCAACATTGCTTGTGGCATCCACCATCCAGTGGTTGGTGTGGATGGAGCAACCACCATCGGTTGCGCCATTGGGTACGTTGTTTGTGTAACTGGGGGCACAGGCAGTGATCCCCCAACTAGGTTTAGCATTTGCGGGGCCTGGCTTTGATGATGGGGATGGTGGTGCATTTGTGCAGGATGCGCAACAAGAGATATGTTGGGAGCCCACCATGCTGTGGTGGCAGGACCTATCATGTGAATCGAGAGTATAGTCGGTGTTGTAGGTAATTACGACGTAGGTATGGTATGCACATGCAGTGACATAGGCGCTAGTGCACGATGGAATGGGTTAGGTAGTTGCACCTGCTGGGGAATGATTTGCGATGGACCTTCACCCATAAGTATAGTCAGAGAAAGAAAATGTAGACGCGGCGAGTGCGAGACTCGATTAGTATTGGATAATGTTAAAGGCGTGGTAACCATGAACAACGGATTTATGTGAGATGTCATGGAGGGAGGGGCCATGGTGAAATTGGCATGACCACCCCCTTTAGAGTGGGAGTCTAGATCATCTTGCCCTTCATGAAGCGCTTCATCACAGAACAACTCCTCCAATTATTCTGGTGATTTCTTTGCCATCAACATTTGATCTAGGATCCACTTTTGTTGGTCTGTCAGGGACACAATCGCGTTAGGTGAAGGAATAAATTCCTTCCCGTTGCAGTATATGAACTCGTATTCTCATTTTTCTTCGAGTTCTTGCAGATACATGGGCAAGCTTGCTACTAGTTTAGCACAGAGGAAACTATAATATTCTCTACACTGAGCATGTCCCTCAGGCTCTTTGTTTTGAAGCCTGAGGGAGCGGCGCGGTCGCACTGGACTAGTTGGTGGCTCGACCACTAGAAGTGTAACTTGCATGGTCCAAGGGTTCTCTAGATTGGCAGTATCAACAACTATGGTTGATATAACCATTTTCTACACGATTCGGAGATAATGACAATAAGGGTAAAGATCAGAAGAGAAAAGGTGAACTAAGATAATAATCGGGGCTTTCTATCTTGTAGGATTCCAAAGGAATCATCGAAGCGACCGATTTGCCCCACACAATCTCGTAAACAACCTCAGAGGTATTACGTTTATGTTGATTGACTATGGGTACAGACAGCTTACAAGACTACCCATAAAATGCGGATCAGATATGAAGGCCCTCCTTCTAGCGCCAAAAAACTGTAATGATGGAAATTGTTTGTCGCTGGAAATACCGAACGAAAGTCAGTGTACACAGTTCTAACCCCAGATCCATGCCAGGGCCGTGCTAGAGAAAGAAATGAATCTGAAGTGCCCTACACAATCTTGTCAATTAGACAGGGACTTACTCAATCAGTAAAATTTTTGTAATAATTTGATGGCAAAATGATAACTCTTTATGAGGAGATGTAATATTGTTAATCTCGAAAAAACAATTGAAAATGATGCAAATGATTTAGAGAAATTTCCAAATCTGTATAAATAAGATGCAAGGAATTGGATTTATAGAGAGTACGACCATAATATTTTGGATTTAATTTATGAACACAATATGTTGGATACAATGATTACAGGCAGGCTTCAGTTTGGAGGAAGCACATACCAGCAGCAAGAAAGTTATTTAAAGATGGAACAAGCGAGGGTCAATCTACCTTGTTCTAGCCAATATGGGCACAAGGAAGTCAGACCCTGGGGCAGAATATCTATCAGTCAACTATTTCTGATCAAGGGTTCTTACCAATCAACTCCGATATTCTCACGATCGTTGATCCTCTTTTTTCTCTCTTGCCAACCTTGAAGGAGAAATTTTTTGCCAACCCTTTTGATCTTCGTCAACTGGAGCATTTATAAGGTTAGGGTCAGGAGGAAAATGTGGTTTAAATGATGCGTGTCCTAAACTTATAAGATGCCATTGACCCGATGTGTTGTCATTGAAGCTTGCGGCGCTATGCTACGTAGCGCGTCGTAAACTACTCTTGTTTGGGCTTTGGCAACAGACTGTCCTTTGATTACGCTGTAATACGCTAGAGAGCGTATTGTGGCATATGAACTACTAATGTCTGAATTATGCTGTTGTTACTTGCATTATGCTATGTTACACTAAATTACACATCATAGCGTAATTCAGCGTAAAATAACGAAATTGCCAAAGTTGAAGTATTGTCGCCGCACTTCCTCTATTCTTGATCAATCCCTTTTTGGGGTTTATTACATTACACTGCGTAATATAGTGTAATAGCCCCCTTAACTGAGAAAGAAGACCTGCTAAAATGCGCGGCATGTTGCAGATCATTGCTTAAGCCTTGAGATTTTTGCTAGGTCATCGAAGTCTTGAATGTTTGCCATCTTTGATGCTGCGGTGGACTATCTTTGATATTACGTTGCCTAACGTAGCATTACGCTATGTTGTGTAATGTAGCATAGTATGCTAAATGTTGAGATTTTTTGAAACATAGAAAATCCACAAAGTGGAAGGCTTGCCGTCGTGCACCCATCATTTTGTTCTGTCTTCTGAAGTTCATTTGTACTATGCTGCGCCTTGTCGTGACTCCTTGCTTGGGTCGCTAGATTTTGCTGAACCATCGAGGCCTCGAAAGTTTTATGGTGTTTCAGTGAGGGCTTGGTTGGATTGTTGGTTCTAAAGAAAGATCTTTTTTGCGTAAGATTGTCAGAACCAACTGCAGGTTGAGGATTCACAGCCCTCATAACATTGGGTTGCTGCGATTGAGTGGGAAATACCCCTTACATTGCTAGAGTGGGTGGTAATGGAGCTATTGGTGTGAGAGTTGCAGATGGGTTCAAAGGATGGTATGTCTATGGGTTATCTCTCCCAAGAGAAGGAGTCCTATAATACTCCCAAGCTTGGTAGTGATGTTGTGATGTCACGTGACCAAAAGATTCATGTGGAGAGATTGGCAGCTACACATAATAGCCATATGGATCCAGTTGCCGGTAAGGATATTGTTGCCTTGGCAATGGCATCCCCCATGACTGTGGGTATTTCCACTACTGGTGTTTCTCAATAGGTTGTGGTGGAGTTCCACTTGGTTAATACGTTAAAGGTTGGTAAAACTGCCTTGGGTTACCTTGGGGATAAGATAACCATCAGGGTGCTTTCCATTTGTTAAATCATGGGTTAAGTGCATACACCCTAGACTCTTGTAGATGTGAGATTACTAGGCAACATCCCTTAGGATGGTCGTATTGGCATATCTCACATCCACCGTCATTGTCCATGTCAGAATCCACAACCTCTTCGGTGATGGCCATTTTACCCTTACCTTTGTTACGTGCATGATCCATGTCCCTCCTTTTCTTTTTATCATAGTCGTTACCTTGCTTCTTAGACTCCTCTACGATTTTAAGAACGGTTTCAAATCTACTATCCAAGGATCCCCACATTTGGTCTACCTTTTCTGACACTTCTATTATTAATTTTTGGAGCAGTAAGGTTTTCTTATTCACCATCTCTTCGAGTGGTGACTCTTCCTCCTCCTCACAGAATCTCACTCGCCTTTTTCGAAGGGAAGGATCACGATTGTATTCTTCCACACTTTCTCTCTTACATAGCTCCCCTTCTTCCTTGGCTACTTGCTCCAACAATCTATGAACTTGATGGGACCTAAGCTCTTACAATCTTCCTTGGGCATACATTCCAAGGGTTCTCCTAGTTTCATGCCTAAGTCCATCTACAAGATGGCGTAGTTGATCCTACTATGTGTAACCATGGCCCAAGTAATGATGTAACAATGCATAATAATGAACCATGGCAGCATCCAAGGATTCATGATTTCCCTGCTTCCATCCTTGGATTTGCTTTCATAGGTTGGACACCCAATAGTATGTTTGATACTTATCATTAAATAGTTCTAGCATCGTACTCCACCTTCGAATGGATTCTAGTTCTAAGGATCAGTACCAGCTTTCCGCTTCTTTCATCAGTGTCCCTGGGAACAACTTTAATTCTTGCCATTCATTTTTGATGTTCTGCAAGGCACATGCATCGTGAAATTCTTGTAAGTGATTTTGAGCATCAACGTTGTATCCCCCCGCAAATTGTGGGATATTATTCATGGCTAACCTCTTGAACCTGCTATCTTTTTTGTGCCTTATGGGAATTCTTACAGCCTCCGTGATGTCTAACATGCTTCTGGTCATGAGTAGGGGTTTTTCATGGTCATTTCCTTCATAGCGTCTATGATGTCTACGCAATTTCCTACTCTTTCTTCTTCTATGCTGTGATTCTCTAGAATGTCCTCATCCTCGTTCTCGACTCTCTCATCAAGGTTTCTCACTCTGTTTACCCTTATCCTCATGGTTAGGTTCCTTATGACTACATCCTAATACAGAAGGAGAGGTTGAATGTGACGATGAAGGTGAAGAAGAAGGAGAACCATCGCCATGATGATGTTTCCTACCTTCTCTTCAGTGGTCTTGGCCCCGATTGTGATTACGATCAGACTGCCTACCCTTATCATGTGGTTGAGTTCCCTAATTGAACACTTGGTGTTTGTGAGGATCAGAACCAAGGTTGTTGATGGGACGCGATATCGTGGCCCTGCGATATCGCATCCCTCGCAATATCGCATACGCGATATTGCAGTCCGCCGTAATGTCTATAAATAAGAAGTGACTTTCCCTTGTTTATTATCTAGTTTAGATTGTAGTGAAACTCTGGTAGTTTGATCCCTCCAAAGTTAGATTATTTTTCCAGTGTCTGCCCACAATGTGATGAATGTAATTGTACTGCATTCTTTATTCGAGTGTGACGTACTTGGACGCGCACATGACCAGCAATAAAGATTGAGATTACTTCATCATTGCAACATTCACTTTGTTATTTATTTGTTTATTTAATTGTTATTTACTACTTTCTCTCTCACCCTTATCTCCTAGTAACACGGAATGAGTACAACTTGATTACGAGCATTTAAGTGTGACTACTTGGTATCCCAGTGGTGTACCTAGGATCTGCACTTGGTAATCCCAATGGTAGTCGTGCACAAAGTCCAAGATGTGTACGGATGATCAAGGAATCAGCTGCTCATCGCACTTAGGCTAGATTATATTTTCTTACCCTTTCTCTCCTAGCTTAGCTTAGTTAACATTATTTTCCACTACCTTTAGGAGTAGCGTTAGAATTAGGAACAAATCATACACCTCACTCTGGACTAAACCATACGTGACAACTATATTACTAGTCCAGGTGGGAAGACAGTGGACTACAACCAAAGGATAATTGTCTAGGCACCACAACTAGTCCATCTATGGATTTTGACCGAATCGTGTGTGAAAACACTCATATTCGTATGGTTGAGTGTAGGGGTATCTCGCCACTCATCATAGGCATCGTTGCTAGGGACAGTGCTAATTATCTAGATTAGTTATATCATACAAGGTTACTGTATAAGGACTTAATGATATATCTCTTAGGAAAAAAAATATAATTATAAAAAGTCACACATAACTTCACAACAATGTCTCTCCTACAAGATGATAATAACGCCACACTTAGTGAGGAAGTTCATTGGAGAACCAACGAACTATATGATGATGAAGATTGGAGTATACAACCTAAAGTAGGAGTTTCTTATAAAAATGAACGAAAGCAACGTCATCCCAACACACGAAAGCATAACTTACAAGATGACGATGAACCTCTACTGGCCATTATAAGCTTAACGCAAATACAAGAGGCTATTTGAATCTCACGTAGGCATCATAAAGAGAGCCTTCTACCCAGGCTCGATTTAAACAACTTTCCCAAATTTTCAGGAGGCTATGACTTAGATCTGTATCAACATTGACAAGCCTTCTATGATGCCTACACATGGAACAACATTGATAACGGTTGGCAAAAACTTAAGCTCTTTCCTATGACACTTGTTGACCAAGCAAAAGTATGGTATCAATCGTTAAAACCATATTCAATATGATGTTGGTCAAAAATGGTAGAAGTCTTTAACGAAAAATATCAAACCTACACAAGAGTTTCAGCCTTGAGGAAACAAATCCAAGGATGGAAACAAGCAAAACATGAACCCTTGGACATGGCCTTAGAAAGATATTATGCACTGTTAAACAACTGTCCAAGCCATGGGTTTTCTGAGGAAAGGCTAATGTACCATATTATTGATGGGCTACGTAATGAAACAAGAGAGACCTTAGGAGTATATGCCCAAGGTCAACTATATGAACTATGAACCCATCAAGTCCAAGAGCTTATTAAGTGGGTAGCAAAAGAAGAAGGAGAAGTAGCTAGATGGGAGAGTGTTGAAAAACATCAACGAAACCAAAATATTAACTCAACAAAGGTCCATGATCATAAAAAGGAGAAATCAACCAATCTCAAGGTGGAAACATCATCTTTTCCAATACAACAATCGTTAGAAGAAGCCGAGGCAAAGATCAATAAGATGTTGGAATGGATGTATCAAAAGTGTGGAGGATATATCAACAATATTGGAGATAGAGTTTTGACAACCCAAGAAGTAGGACAAAATAGTAGACATTCGGAAGGAAGGAATAAGGAAAAAGAAGAGCTCAACTACCAATCATACGTATGAATGCAACATATTCCTGTATGATCACCCCAAGGGCCAATGCCCAATATTGTTACATCTACATGAGCATTCAGGAAACACGTTACATCCAGAGTTTGTACAGAGGTACTATGTTCAATCATAGTGGCAACAATCCCAGTCGTGGGGGAGACCACTATTAGACTGGAGGCACCCTTCGTATTTTTCGAATCCAAATGCTTATCACGTTCAACATCTTGTTTCTCCATTTGGGCCAACATAATTTATCTCACCACAATACCATTCTCCACAATACTATCAGCCCATACCTCCAACACAACCACCACCTTGTGCATCTTATATTCCTCCTAACTTTCCACATTCTCATCCTTTCCCTCCTTCCACAATGCCACCAACTATTCCTAATTTTTTTGTGCCACAGCAACAACCCATGAACAATACTTGTGCTACTACTACCAATAGTAGTGAAAAACCTCCTCAACATTAAAAGTGCCCCTTCTTTAAACACAGCCGTAAGAAGGGACAACCTAATTCAGAGGCCACTGCATCTTCCAACTCAGCACAAGTCCCACACTGTGGTGCACCCTTACCTTCAAACCCAACGCCTCATGTAACTTTATCAGGGCCACCAACTAACACTCCAATAACCATACGGCCCAATGAAGACAACCATGGGAGGCATCATCCTAATCCTTGCATACAATCTAATGGTAGCAAATATCATAGTGGAACAACTTGTTATCTGGGAACTACATCTTATAAAGTGCCCCACTATGCTTATTACAATCAAGTGTGTGAACCCCGAGGGGATAAGTATAGACCGGTTTCAATACTTTCAATATGCAAGGATCTTCATCTTTCATTTATTAATCCTTGCCATCCTTAACTGATTAGTTATGGGGGATATCCCCCATTTCAATGACAAGCAAGATTAATAACCGTTTTTATTTTCTTTAAGTTTACAACTTTTTTTTTCCAGTTTTTCATTTTTCAACTTTTTGTTTTATCTTTTTATTTTTTTGTGTGTTTTTCTTTTTACGCTTTTGTAAGTAATCTCATCTACGAATAAAACACTCATGTGGGTCATTGGTTAAGGTGTGTTTTATGTTATTCAGTCATGAGTGATCAATTATTTGGAAAAGTGAGCCCATTACACCCACTCATCCACTCTACAAATAAGAGGTTTTATTCAAGGGTACAGTGATATTCTTGAAATTTTTAAAACTTAAAATTAATTTTGTGTTCATTGTACCTAGAATGAAGAAGGATGGACCAAGAGGGAATGAATAGGGTGTGACATCAAGGGGACTTGTGGATTCTCTTTGGTGACATCTGTGGGAGTTATCATGCAACATGGTTGTACTTATATCCTTGTAGATATAATGAAAAATGGGAGTAAGAGTAATCAAAAGGGCACTCAAAAATCAAAGGTTGTTCTAGGGGGTCCCATTGGAAAGACGTGCACCTATGCCTGAAGGTTGGTGGCTTCTCTGGATTCAATAAGGTGAAAAAAAAAGAAGAAAAGAAGAAAAAAAAGAGAAGAAAAAGAAAAAGGAAGTGCCATAAAACAAAAATTACTCCTCCCTTGTACTAACGCCAAGTGATCGTACACCTTGTTGTTATGGTACTCATAGTTTTTCATCATGGGATGAAACAATGCGATGTCACTGATTAGAAGGATGGACATGGTCCTGATCTTGGAACGATGGGTTAATAGCACGTTAATCATGTTTCACACATAGGATTCACTATGCCCTAGGCCAGTTACCTCATGTCGCAATCTCTACGATCCCTTCTATACTTTGCCTCATCTCATTGTTCATGTAATTGTAGCTTGTGTCCCATGTAACATAGAATTTTCATCTCATTCCAGTGATATTTACATGTGTGTGTTTTGTGGAGTTAGTGCGGATTACATTTAACCCTTCTAGTGCCCACGGACACTTTAAGTGTGGTTACACAAGGGCATTATCGGTTGGAACTTGCTTTGGGGAGGACCCACTTGTGTAATTTTGTTGTAATCTTCACTGCTTCTCTAGCTCACACACACAATTTCTTACCCTCAACTTAATTTTTCATAATCCTCTTTCCCTACTATTATCCCTCTAAATTTTAACATTCCAATGTACCATTACATTCCCTTTTTTCTTAACCGCCAAATTTTTACAGCTAAAGTTCACATCATTATCATTCATGGTGCCTCTCGAATCAATGAAATTACCCTAGGACATCTTAATACTTGCCAATGTCCTCAATTTCCAATGTTAATTTCAAGAAAATTCTTTAAAAATTTGGTATTCCCTTGGTGTCTCACATCACTAGGGATGAGATATCATGTACGCGATATCGTGTCCCACGTGATATCGCGTACGTGATGTATCGTACGTGATATCATGTCCTATTTATCTATAAATAAGTATCCCTACCGCAACACTTAGCATCATTTTGCCATTCACGTGGGGGGAGTTGTTGAAATTTTTCTCTACGACTTGCTATTGTGTGACCCTTGCTTTTTCACTCATATCTCTTGCACTGGTGCTCTGATTTTAATTCCGTTTGAACCTGCTTGAACCCAGAGTGTTTGGTTTAGTCATGGGGGAGAGACACTTGCTAAAAAGTGCCTAACTTTTTTGAAATTTATCATCGTCCAAAGGACATCAATTAGGGTAATTAACACTAACACTTAGAATAATTGTGCCAAAAATCATATGACCTTAGGTACACCAGGAGAATAAAATGAAAACCACCTAAGTCACAAGACCCATTATTATAATTTTTGGGCACGATCACATGTTATAACATAAGATCTTTAATTAAGGCAAGCAGTAAGGTATAACTTGACTTTAAAAAAACCCTTACTAACGCTTGATCTATGTGATTGCAGAATGGCCCCGAAACGTGCACAGCAGGAGGGTCCTGTTCAAGGTGGAACGAAACGATCTCAGAGAGGTGGAAGACAAGGCCCTACCAAACAACATGTAGAACAAGAAGTGCAATCATTTAGCATCCATCAAGAAGAACCTCCTACCGGACGGTCCAGGCAGGTAGAAGTGGGAGCTGTTGCTGCACCTGAACTGGGACAACAACTCACGTTGCCCCAGGAATGTGTTCAGGCTATCCATGAGAAGTCCACATTCATTGCAGTGATTGTGGAGCTAAACTTCGAATCTTTTGCAGAGTTCGCTCCTGAGGCTGTTAGGGATCATCTCAAAGTATCTCCCTTATGGCTTGTCCTCTCTAAAAGTGGTTCCTAGTACTTAGGTGAAACATACCAGTTCTGGCACAATAGGGAACAAGGCACCACGGTTAACATTTGTGGTGTGACAGTTGACTTCTCTGCGCAGGCCATTTTGAAAGTGTTAAATCTTCCAAATTCAAGGCCCCACATTGCTCGGTTATCCACCTATTCAGACCCCGATGTGCAAAAAGATTGGTTAGAGAAGGCTTATGGTAGAGATAAAGATTTTGGTGAGTTGACAATGGAAGAGAGAGTTTATTTCAAAATTGGAACCTATCACCTCTTCCCCACAAAAGGCTTGAAATGAATATCCATGT
This sequence comes from Gnetum montanum, assembly GCA_015680685.1. NCBI lineage: Eukaryota > Viridiplantae > Streptophyta > Gnetopsida > Gnetales > Gnetaceae > Gnetum > Gnetum montanum. Next base: position 1,141,113 of record MNCI01027637.1, read on the forward strand.
ATACGGCTAGAGGATGTGCAGTGTTGATGGGAAAGGTTAACGCTAACCTTCCCCATCTATATTTGATAGAGATCCTGAGGTGATTTGAAGAATGGAAGATAGGGAAGATGGCGCTGCCTTTCCCTTGTCTTATTAGGAAGCTGTGCCAACAGGCTGGTATTCGGGGATACACTAATGACATCCTCTGAAAAGCCCAAACTACTTCGTACGCTAAATTGTTAAAGGCGCCAACTCTAAGAAAGAGCACTGGCAAAGAGCTAAGACTTGAAGAAGAAGAAGAATAGATAGCTAGACCTAGTCTACCTCCAGCCATGGGTCCTAGCGAACAACAAGAAGCAGGGCCTTGCACAGGCCAGGATTAGCCACCACCGTCGCAAGACTACAAACCGTCAATGAGCCATCTTAGGGCCATTGCTGAGATGATTAGTTAGGCAATTCGTGATGACACAAACCTCTTCCGCATCATCGATGATGCTAGTCAGCCTACAGTTTCAATGGATCACACAAGGGGAAAAATATCTATTGAAACAAGAGAAGGGGAAAGTAGATGGTTGCAACAGATCTTAGGAAATGCAGCATCTTTTCAGGTGCAGTTAGAGACTGGTGAAGGGGCCACTGTGGTGGTCATGCAACACCAAAATGCTGCAGGAGCTGCTGAAGTGGTCGCTAACCACATCAAAGAATCCTTCAACGTACCTGTTGTGCCACTAGCAAATCTCTCAGGAGCACGCAATGCTCAAACTCTTACTGGGACCTCAATGACTCCTGCGGAACATGAGAATGTACTTGACAGATTGCTTCAAATAGGACAAGTAATGACGTCTCTGTTTGACATCCCTTAGGATGTCACAGCAATTCAATCAAACCTCATTTTCACAAAGGGGAATTTGGTCATATCTGAAGTAAGGGTCGAGCATGTTGAAGTTGAAGTGCAGAAACTACAAGAGCAGCTCGTAGCCTTACAAGCAGCACAGCGGGATCCTTTACAATTTGTTCCTGCAGACCAGCTAGAGAATTTCAAAACCAAGCAATTAACAAAGCTAACCGTAGAGAATAAGAGGGTGGCGGAAGAAAAGGAGAAGGCTATTTGGGATGCCTCTGCAGCAAAAGCGCAACCCCATGCGCATCTTAAGGCACTCAAGGCCTTAGAAGAAGAGAACAAGCAGTTGGTTGCAGATAACCTCCGATTAACCTCTGTAGAGAAGCAAAATAATGTTCTTGATGAACATTTTCATCAGTTATGAGAACAATTCATCCGAGTCAATCAAGATGTAAGCCGTTTAGCCAGAGAGAATCGAACCCTCTCAATAGAGGAGGTATGCACTATTCGACAAAAATTAGCAATTGAGATAAGCGCATGGAAAAATGAGGCTAAACGACATGAGAAGCTGAAGGAGCACTTCCATGATCAGATGGGGATGTATAAAAAAATCTTGAAGAAGCAGATCCATATGGCCAAGACTCAAATCAATGCTATGAGTGCTCAACACACTGATTGGAGGGCCATATTGGACACCTACGCCTTCGCCCACCAAGTGGAAGTTAAAAACTGGAACCTGCAGATCCAGGACTTGATAGAATACATGGAGTTGGAAAACCTCAGATATTCCAACCTTGCCATGTTAATAGTAGGGTGCCCGAGAACAGAGCTGTAGCAGGTAGCTTCCACCCATATCAAATATGAAGCAAAATTTGCAGAACACAAGAAGCTGGTTGAAAAACTAGATGTTGCAAATTCTGAACTCGAGGTGGTAAAAGCAAGCTACCAGGGGCACAAAGATGTTGCAACCAACTTGGCTCAATGGCTAATAGATCTTCATGAATACAAAGACAAAGCCAGAGCCTATGAGGAGGAACGACGGGTGTTCGTGGCGTGGTATGTCAAAGCCAACCAGATGTTCCTGCAACTACCCTATCTGTGGGAGGTGTCGACTCCATCAAACATAGGAACACTAGCATGGACAGCACAAAACCCTCGAACCAAGGAGGAGAAGCTCTAGGCCATACTTCAACGCCATCAAGCTTCAAAGCCTGGAGCACATGACAAAGGGAAAGTGTTCATGGAAGAGCCACCGCCACTAGGAACTACATGGGTTCCAAATTTTTGTAGTTGTAGTATTTTTCTGTGTTGTGTCTTCCCACACTACGGCATCATTTCATTTCTTTTTCCAGTTAATAATCCCACACCTATCCATTGTGTAATCAATGGAGCTTGTTCTCTTTGTAACTCAAGGATGAGTTTTTATTCAGTCGTGGGGGTATGATGGGATGCGATATCGCATGGGCCGCAATATCGCAGTCTACCACAATGTCTATAAATAAGAAGCGGCTCTCCCTTGTTTATTATCTAGTTTAGATTGTAGTGAAACTCTGGCAGTTTGATCCCTCCAAAGTTAGATTATTTTTCCAGTGTCTACCCGCAGTGTGGTGAATGTAATTGTACTGCATTCTTTATTCGAGTGTGACGTACTTGGATGCGCACATGACCAGCAATAAAGATTGAGATTACTTCATCATTGCAGCATTCACTTTGTTATTTATTTGTTTATTTAATTGTTATTTACTGCTTTCTCTCTCACCCTTATCTCCTAGTAACGCGAAATGAGTACGACTTGATTACGAGCATTTAAGTGTGACTACTTGGTATCCCAGTGGTGTACCTAGGATATGCGCTTGGTAATCCCAGTGGTAGTCATGCACGAAATCCAAGATGTGTACGGATGATCAAGGAATCGGCTGCTCATTGCACTTAGGCTAGATTAGATTTTCTTACCCTTTCTCTCCTAGCTTAGCTTAGTTAATATTATTTTCCACTGCCTTCAAGAGTAGCATTAGAATTAGGAACACATCATACACCTCACTTTGGACTAAACCATACATGACAACTATAATACTAGTCCATGTGGGAAGACAGCGAACTACGACCTAAGGATAACTATCTAGGTGCCACAACTAGTCCATCTACGGAGTTCGACTAGATCACGCGTGAAAACGCTTGTATTCATATGGTTGAGTGTAGGGGTATCTCGCCACTCATCAGTTGTGAATCGTGGAGTGAAGATTCTGATACATCACCTCCTCACCATCGTTAGGGGGGGAACATCATTTGGTGGAGAACCTGTTGAAACTGGTTCACCACCCTCAATTTTTCTTAAGACATGCGGAGCATTATGGGACCATTTACCCTTCAAAGATGCATGGTAACTCTCCTGTCGCAAGTCCCATTGACATTGTGCTTCTATGGGATGGTAGTCCCTTGTGTCATGGTCACATGCAACGTACTCTACGTATAACTGTGACATGCCTATTCGTGAGAGAGCACGAAGGAGCATGTTGGGGATTGCTCGGTCTGGAGGCAACACTATGTTACCCTCCAAGTCTCTCCAACACAATTGTTCATCTTGATGGAAAATAAAGGTAAAGTCGAGTACATATTCATCGTGATGAATATATACCACACGAAATTGTTGAGGAACTGGCAGATCTTGGTTACGTGTGTTGTGCCACCAACTGTATCTTGTATTGGTCCTAGGCGGTGAAGTGCTTTTGTGTGAAGAGGAAGACATTTTCTTCTTGTTCGGTGTGCTATTTACGGTTGTCTTATTTTTCTTTTGATCAACCCTAAGGGTTCGTTCTAGCGTCCCAATGATATGAATGATCTCCTATGTTCTACGTAGCGCACAAACAACTAAGTCCCCAACAACGATGCCAATGATGAGTGGCGAGGTACCCCTACACTCAACCATATGAATACCAACATCTCACGTGCGATCCAATTGAACTCCAAGAACTAAGTGCTTACGTGCCCTAATGGAACACTTAAGGTTAATCAATCGTTGTCTTCCCAAACTTACTTATATTTTCATGGTTGTATGGTTAAGTAAGCTTGAGGTATATGATTTTTATATCTTTTATCTTTTTAATGTCTTATGCTAATAGGGGAAGGTGAAGAGAACTAAGTGACTAACTTTCATTAACTATTCCCTAACTAAGTTCTAATTGTCCTAACACCAGTATCCGTTCCCACTTGCCTCACACACCCTGAACCAGTGCAACGCTACTGAGATTACCAAATGCTACTCGTTACTGGGTTACCAAGCATTACACACGTGCTCAAAGCGATCGTACTGAGTGCACTTAACTAGGAGAGTCAAGGGTTGAGAGAGATTAATTATCTAGGAAAGCATTTAAACATTTAACAATAATTAATTCCTATTTAGCTTAGTCCACATGTAGTAAGGTTTATCAGAAAGTTCATCTTTATTGCCGTACACAAATGTGTGCTCAGGTACAATTTGCTCAAATAAAGATCTGTTCACTTTAAGACTCCTACTGTGGAGGGGTTAAGGGACAAACTATGTCCTTTAAAGGTGTCAAGAATTTGGTGAATTGTTTATGTCTATTATCATCATGAAAGACTAAGGAAATTCTCCACTACCCTAGACTAAACTAATCCTTTACATGCACCCCTGAATCTCAACACAATAGGGTGATTACTTCAAAAGAAAAACTACCTCGATCATTTTGTGATGAGCTTGTCCTATCGAAAGACCTTCCACTAGAATGTCTACTCTCCCAAATTCTTAGCAACCAAGCAACTAAAGGAAAGTTCATCCTCTCCTAATGGTTTTCCAAATCTCTGAAGCTCTAGTTGGGCAAGTCCATAGATTAGAATAGCACATCTGAAGACAACTAACCCAAGGCTTATCCACCCAAAACCAAACTTCCCAAACTAGCTTAGCAACTAGAATGCAAGCCAAACTCTTGAAGTCCCGAAGCTCAGAGCTACCTATATGAACTAGGATAGCTACCTTATCCTAAGTAATCAAATGAAATCAACAACACTCCTCCCCACTAGAACAGAGGAAATACCTCATAATCTAATTAACTTACAATACAAATTAGGGTAGGGGATTGAAAACCAGTGCACTATACATGGAAATGCTTGAAAGGACAAATTTATCCAAAGTTAACTTACCTGTAGAAGACAGAAACATACCTCTCTAGAAGGCCAACTTCTTATACATCATTCCCAACACTCCCTCCCAACTATTAGTTGATTTCCATCTACAAAACAAAGGCTACCCCATGTAGGTAGCTAAGAGTGAACCAACAATACACCCAAAGATACACCTAATACACTCAAACCTTTTCGTTAAGTATCCTACATGGAAAAGCTTTGTCTTGTTCCACTTGATTTCAAGCCCTGTTGACTAACAAAATCCATCCAGTGTCTAGATTACCTTTCTAACCTTAGGGATAGATGCTAGAAAAAAAATCATGTCATTTGCATAACAAAGAGTACAAAAGTTCCAAGGAAATGAAGATGTAGCATTCAACTTTTTCATCCATTTGAAAAGGTTATCAACAACAATAGAAACAAGATATGGCGATAAGGGGTCACCTTGCAAAAGGTCTACCTTTGGCAAAATACTAAGATATCTATCCATCCAAGAAACTTGAAATCTAATCGTGAAAAGCATGAACCTGATCATCTTACAAAACCATTGACAAAACCCCAACTCTTGCAAGATTTTTATATCTACCATTAGCATCTTGAAGGTAAATTTTACCTTTGAATTGAATCCATTTTAAATTCCTTGTCATGCAAACACCATTTTCTATGACAACATTTATGGAACTCATCTTTTTATCATATTAAAATCTCATTCAACAAGCCAAACATCTCAAAAAGTGGCATAAAGCCAATCCTACAATTCAACAATCCTTACATTTAGAAGTACATAAAAACTAAAAATAGCATTATTCCACTTGAAGAAAATCCAAATATAGTGTCATTTATCATCCCTACAAGAATCTAAAACAACATTTTGCAACTTGCTATAGAGAAGGTTATTAGAAACAAAAGAAATACTATTAGAGATCATAGCATTAATTTTACTTGGATATTGAAACCTTGAATTTTAAAATCCTAAAGAAATACCATGTTTGCGTGCATTATCAAAATATAATCTTAGATATATATGTTTTCTCAAGAGGTCTAAGAGCCCTTGAATATTTCATGCAGTAAACGTCATGATGTTCCATGGCATGCAAGACTCCCATCCTCACTCACTTTTAGACTTAATGTTTTAGTAACCCATACAACCATTTTTTTATAGCAAAAAACTTAATTAAATTTAATAGAATAAAAATAATAAAATTCCTAGAAATCCAATTTTTCTATATCTAATCATTGACCAAAAAGCTGGAGAAATATGCCGAGTAAAACATCCTATTGCATAAAGCTGCTAGAAAATGGTAGAAGTCTTAACAAATATGTCTGGTTAAAATTCAAACATCTCCAATTAAGTTATCCTCACTTGATAAGGAGGTGTCATGTCATCATTTTCTGTAATTGTTAAAATGTTTTAAACAAGCAATGAATCTCTCTAACTTCATGTCTATTTTGCACCTTTTGAAGCTGACATCAGGTCCACTAGGAAAAAAATGGTCATCCTAATTTTTACTTTTGCTTTTGCTTTGAGGATCAAAGAAGGCATCTTAATTTACAATTTGTATGCCTTAACAAGCTCCATGGGCATTCTGTTGACACTTGGAAAGCCAAAATGACATTTATCTCAAATTTCCCAACGTATGACGGATGTACTTAAAGATAAGCACATCAAGATGAGAAATATTCAATTGGATCAATCATGACCAAGTTTAGTTATGATTTATGCACATCGTTCTGTCATTTTACGATGGAATATATGCGCTGACCAATTTTGCATTCAATACCATTAAATGTAAATGCCCATATACATTTTTTGGTTGAACTTGCACTTCCTGTAGACTTGTTTAATTCCTCGGCAACTTGTTGAAGTTTTGAAGTAATGTCTCCCAGAGCCCAAGCCACTGATATGTGAGGCCGAGGATTCTGCAGAAGATAGTACCGGAATTAATATGTCAACATTCCATATATACAAGAAACTTGTTTACAAAGAAAACATTGAGCTGCAGCAATTAACAGCAACAAATTCCAGCATCCTTGAAAACAAAAAAATCGTTTCTGAATAATAACTAGATATTTCTGGAAACTGGAAACTGAATTTTTAGTACATCTAAGAAATCACAAAGGATTTGTTGGATGGTTACAATGCCTCAACATAGTGTTGAAGAAAGTTGAAAACATCATTAATGTAATGCCTCAAGAAGATCAAGTCAATTTGAAAGAAAGCAATTGGCAGATTACAATTAATAGTATAATGCAATTACAATTAATAGTACAATGCAACTGAAAGGGAGCTAAAGAAGGGTAGAATAAAAAAATATGTTCTTCATCTTCTATGCTTTGTTTGCAGAGTCTGCAAACATGCTCTTCTCTTGGTAAATTGATCCAACAACCTGTCTCAGTAAGGAGATGATGAGAGCTTAGTCTTGCTTTAGCAATTTGATTCCTTAAATGAATAGGAATAGCTGAGAATAGATACTATTGAGTACTAGATAACAAACCTCCTCTAACAGAACGCAAATAAAAATGTTTTTTCCCTGACATGTTCAACCAAACTTTAGCCAAGATTTTTTCTTTTATAGTTTTTTGGAAGAGCCTTTTGTTTAAAGGAAGATCCTCTATAGCAATATTCCATGACTGAAGCCATAATTTCTAGATGATGAAAAAAGAACATTCATGTTATAGCTGATAATGAATCTGATATGCTAAGAACATGAATTCATTTTAAGAAAAAAATGTGTTATGTCACCTTGTAGAATTCTGGAAGATTGTGAAGTTGATAAACTTCATCCACAACATGCACCTGCTTGGATATCTGTAAGAAATCATAATGAATTTGGATCAATTCCTCCTAACCAAATGTTTTATTTAATATTATGGAATGATGCACCAATGCATGCAAAGAAGCTTGTAAACTATGTATTTTCCATCAATGATTATGCCATCCCCCAAAAATTATAATAAATAGAAATTTTAAAATAACCAAAAATTGCAGGCATTGGCCACAAGGCAATAGATTAGATGAAAATGGATAACTGTCAACGGGAAACAGACTTTCATAAATTTATTGTTAAATAAAAATAATAATCTTCACCATTAACTACCAAAGAAGTAAGGTATGTGGATCTATCATGACTCAACATTGCTTTCAAAGATACAGGACAATCAATGGATAATACTAGTTTAGCTGTATATTTATAATATATATATCTATAATTTAGCTGAGAGAATCTTTTCCCTTTACAAAAAATCAATCAAATAGATTGATTTTAAAAAAAAATTGTATAATATAGAATAAAAATTTTGGGAAAGATATTTTAGCATTATGGGAATGAGACCTCTAGAAAGTGATGCCATTGAATTTGAATTTTGAATTTTTACATAGTGTTGCCCATTAGAGTCAAACCTGTGACTTGGGTTGTTGATAAAATATAATTTAGCATTATAGAATTATGACCTTCTTACTATTAGCCAGAACAAAACAAATTAAATGTATCGCTTCAAGAATACCTATTCTAAGCAATGATGAGGTAGTTGAGAGGTGAAGTATACAAGCAAAACAATAAGATTACAAAGGTGTAAGAATAACTTGTGAATCAAATTGTGGGCTTAATGGATGAATGCATGGTTAAGTTCTCCCACAAAAGATTGAAGATATAATAAACTCACCGTATGAACCCTGGGCGGACAGCCAGTTTATTACACCCACTCTACAAAGTATAACAGTGCCTTAGGAAAATGCTCAAACTTGCAGCTTATTGGTTGACATACCAACAAATTGTCAGTTGAGCTACCACCTCGTTGGCATGAAATAGTAACTTGAATTACATAAAAAAAAAAAAAAAAAAAACCACCAGGGGGTTAGATATAANATAAAAGCTCTCAATCTTTGAAATAGATTAATCAATGCCAAAGCCGTGCATTCAATTAAAAGAGGATAACTGAACCAGCAATACCTCTTGTAAGCCTCCATTTGTGACCTCCATTGAAAGAAATGACCTTGTCTTTTCATCATTAATAAAAACCTCCAATTTTCCAAATTCAATCAAGTATCTGTTACACTAGACACACAATTGCAACTGGCATGCTTAAAAGTGTACAAAACAAGAAACACGGTCCGTTCCACTATAACAGGATAATTTGGAACAGTCTCTATAGATGCTTGTTATAGGACAAAACCTTAGATATACTATGAGAAAGGAAAATTGCACTAACCTCTTTTGATTGTGTAGCTTATGCGAAGCATTTCAACAATTGAGTCTATTTGGTGAACTCTAATTGCAACTGTCCGTGACAGGCTTATGTGAAATTGCTTATTAAGCACTGGTGATTCCACACAAACATGATTTCTAGAATTCAGATGACAAGAGGAAAGTGGTAGGTCTGTGTCAATAGCAAACAGCTCTGGCACAAGTACTCCTGCTTTGGCAATCATAGGTGCCAGCATCTTTTTGATATTAGATAATAGTGTCACTGTGACAAGAATATGTGTTAGCTATAAATTACATGACCTTTTTTCAAATGGTTTACTATATGAAAATATCATTGCAACTTCTTGATTGGATATTCGACTAACTCATTTCTTAGATAACTGGGCATTCTATTTCATGCAGCTGAAAATGTTGGGAATTTGTTGATGATTTTACTGAGATTGCATAAAGGCCACTTCAGTAATGAGAAGTAGGTTGAGCCTATAATAAAAACATATGTTATAAAAAAGCAGGACATTTGAAAAGAATTTAGCTACCAGCTGGTGATACTGACAGGAACGAAAGGAAATAAATTGGCAAAGCTTATTTACAATTTATATGTGCAAAGCAAAACCAAAATCTGAATTGAAAAACATAAATGCATCCATATCAATGTATTAAACAAAGTGTATCATTTTAATAATTTGTTACATAAAAAAAATAAAAATCCTAGGTAATTCATTGGCAAAGCCATATTATTTTTATCCCACAAGTCACAGGTTCAATTCCAATAGGTTGCTGCTATGACATAGAAACATTATGCAAACAATAGTTGAAACTAAACTAGTCCAACAGATTCCTAAGGTCTGCAGCATTATTTAAAATATTTTTAGTTTCAGTTACTTAAATTTGCACAGTAGATACAAACACATAACAAGATTGCCTTTTGGGTCTGAATGTTAAAGTACACAGTGCAGTGTTAACAGAACAGAGTTTTAGCTACAAAATGAAATAAGGCACATTGCAGTCCTGCTAATTCAGAGGTGTTCAGTGAAACCATATTTTCTCCAGCCAAAAAATGGAATACCAAAATCCAACGATGCACTGTCAAAGAACAGACACCAAGCTTATATGGCTAATACACAGATCATCACAGACCTACCTGCATTGTTTTGAAAAGGCCAGCCTTGCATACCTGGAAAAGAGCTCCATTATATAAAATTAGATTTAACATTCTCAAGATAAATATATTAGAGCCTAATATGAATTATTGATGAACTATTTCTTTATGAAAAATAAAAGAGGCTACCAAATTCAGCAAGGTTTACAAAACTTCAATAATTTACAAGTTTTTCATTGTCTCTCTTGAAAATAAATAAAGCAAAAGGATATACTTGAATCACAATGTCCTGCATTTATTTATATTTTTCATCTGTTTTAAAACTTCAATACAGTGATCATACAACATTTAATTTATCTGCACGTTCTTAATATGATAATGGTTGGCATTGTTGTATTGAAAATCATATTCATAGATATTCGTCTCATCTATCTGGGCTAATCATTTTTCACCTTTTGTTCTGTTTTGTTTGGATCATTCAGAGATGTTTTCAGCAAGCTGCCTATTTGACATTATATATAGATATATATAACAGCAGGAAAACAGTTGAATGACACTATTCATCTACTGATCTGTTTGAAAATTTAGGCATATTGAGTCATGAATAAGCATCAACTTTCTATATAACATTCAGAGAAGTACCTGGAATATATACATGTAATGCATAATTTCCTTCAACATGTGGAAAGCTCCTTAGACGATTTCCAACATCTCTGCTTTTAGACTCTGCACATTTGCAAAGCAAAGGATTGAGCTTTTTATGTTCCCACAACCAACCACAAAGAAAAGTTAAAAGAACCAACATCTCATTAAAATATGCAATGCATATGAATATTTAAATAAATGCATATATGACTATTTTAAAACTACAATATTAAAACACATATTCCATTAGTACATGCTATATCGCCGAAAAACAAAGCACTGCTGAATTCACATGCACGAACTCTCTTTGAGCAACATTACAAAACAAGACATCAACTCTAACAACAAAGACAAACATTGAAACTTTCCATAGAGATAGATAAAAAGTTAATTCTTTGCCGATGTTAACAATTTCAATAAACAATTGTGACTGTCAAGTAACTTATTGGGAGTAAGAGAAAAACACATCATGAAATTTTTAGATGCTTGCAGAAGAACCAAAACTTCCAACCAGAAATATACTCAACCCCCCCAAAAAATGTCACAGTTTGCCCTGGGTCAAGATAACCATCATCACAATCACAATCGCAATATTGGAAACTGAAAATTTTTATTAGATTCTTAACAGTATGGACCACCTGGCAATGAAAATTGTTGAAATCCAAGTCAATGCTTATATTGGTTTTTCATTCACCTCTGATAATAGAGTGACTAACAATACAACTAAGACTTAAAGACCTTGCTGATATGGCTCAGAAACCTTTTGGTTCAAGTAATTAATGAAACTTAAATTTTTACTTACTTCCACTGAGACGCTTGGATCTATCCAGCGGCTTCAGAATTCCTTTTACTAAATCTTTTTCTTTTTCTTTTTAATTTATAAGTCAGTACTATTCGACTACAAGAGAAACTATGACCTAGGTTAACATGTTCGTAGTTGTTGAATTTTATTACCCATTTTGCACCTCGATATGGCTCGTGATCAGAAAAGCAAAAGAATAATGAGGCAAACTCGAACCTTAGGTACTTGTCCATGTTCATGATTACATTATCGTGTTCACTGATCCTAAACCCACATGCAAGCTTTGGTAGCTATGATTCAATTTTTGATTTCTTCTCTTTCCGCGCCGTTCTTTCCCAGAGGACCAGACATGTTATATTCTTAAAGCAAATGTACCTGAGTCGTTATGAAAATTGAGAATCTCTGGTGGAGGAGGAGGCAGAGTAGCTAATTCCGGTTGAGAAGCAGTGTCTTGTGGCTTGTACGTATGTGCAGTGTCTACTTTTGCCTTTGATGGGGAGTGAATGAAATCGATCTTGGGCTTCTTTGCAACGACAGAGTGTTTTAGAGCATTGTGTTCGTTATCTTCTTCGTCATCGGAGGAGGATGATGAAGATGAAGAAGAAGCATAAGATGCCCACAAAGCATCCATGTTGATAGACGACTCGGCTGCTTCTGCAACAGACGCTATTCACAGATCCTCCCGTTTACCACACGGGCTAAAAGCATTGTAGGTGCTTGTAACTAGCTAATCAAGAAGGAGATGAAGGTGCCGCACCCGAAAAAAAAAGTTTATGTGGTGCCCTTTTTTTATCCGGGTTTACTTATTGACAAATACCTTCAACATCTTGGGGTTCATAGTTGTGTTTGTCCTTGCTATGAAGGTACAAATTATTTTCTTCATGTTTTTTTTTTTTGGCAATGTTCTTTCACTCCTAGGCATGCAAAGTTATTTCAAATTGGCAATGTTCTTTCACTCCTAGGCATGCAAAGTTATTTCAAATTGGCAATGTTCTTTCACTCCTAGGCATGCAAAGTTATTTCAAATTGTCTCCTATCTTAAGATGATGTTCTTCACCAAGGTTTACCTACAGCCAAATGCCTTGAACATTTTAGGCTTCATACTCTTGATTCCCTTTTCTATAGAGCTATAGATGATTTTGTTCATGTTTTTTTGGCAATATCCTTTCGCTTAGCACACTTGATCTGGGCAGGCAAAGTTCTTTCAAATTATCAACTATTTTTATTTATTATTATTATTATTATTATTATTATTATTTATTTATTTATTTTTTGTGCTAGGATGTGCTTTTCACCTATTACTTCTATGAATTTCAGATTTATGTGGAATGTTATAGGCCTATTATTCTCTTTCTTACTTGAAAACACAAATACAATATTATTTTTTTAGAAAAAAGAATATTCAAATATTTATCATTTGACTATTGTAGAGAAATCACAAATCTTCTGTCTTGTCCATTTCTAAATTATATCCCAAGCTCCAAAGGTTCGGATAGAGATTATCAATTGATTCATCTTTTGCAGTATTAGTCTAGATCTAAAAGTGATAGAAGTTCTCATGCAATTAACCTTTTTTAGCATAATTCTCTACAAGGGAGCTCTCTTTTTTTAATTTCAATTGTCATCTAGTTCATTTAATTCTTTCTTCATTCGGCTTGCATTGTTGATTATAATCGATCTTTGGTAAGAAGTGACTTCCCGAAGGGGTGCTTCTTTATTTCATTATTGGCTTGATTGTAAGGATGAAAACCTATGTAGACATCCCCAAATCTATTAAGTTTTTTCTTTCTTGTTATTTCTATTTGTTCTATTAGATCCTACATGGGTATTTCTAAATGTTTAATTAGATGCTACATGTATCTTTTGTTGACCTTTTGGTATGTCAAAGCCTTAGAGAAAGTGGAGAATGTGGGATTCGTGTGTATGATGACAATTTTGCAAGATCATGAACAAGAACTTCAAATTGAGAAACAAGACATCAAGAATGAGATCCATGATGAGATGACAAAATGAAGACTAAGTGGACAAGATGAGGGCATGGATGAAAACAAAATCTACAAGCCAAAGAAGATGCTCTAAGGACTGTCAAGAAGTCCAAGGATCATAAAAATGCTTCATATCTCAAAGTGCTTCTAGAGAGTAAATGTTTGACAAAAATAGCAAATGTCTACAAGAAGACATATCATAGTAGAAGTCCACGCTTCCAAGTAGACATCTCTCTTGCATTGAGGGCTCTCTCAGATAGATGTCTAAAGTTTGAAGTAGATGTCTATACTAGCCATTTGATAACCATTGCACAAATTCTAAGGAGTTTTCGGAAACTTCGAGGCTATAAGATAGTGAAAATTTTGGAAATTGTGTAAGCACTGGTCATTGAAAGATTCATCATTGGCTATTCTAAGTGAATTATTTTTTACTCTTCACTGTATCATCATTTGCTTGTATTGATTATATTAAGCTTCAAGTACAAGAATTTGTAAAGCAAGTTACATTATTTCCTTGTTCTTTTTCTTTCTTTCTTATAGGCTTGTGGGATTGGTGTGCTTCTTATGAGAAGACATCTTTGCTGAGCTTGCCAAGATCGTATGAGATTGTGTGGTTTTGTAGCATCAAAACACTTCAGTGTGGAGCTCAATTTGTAAAGGTTGTGGGATCCTCTAAATCACATTTTGAGTTTGTCGAGACCTTGCAGGGCTGAGTGGTTTCGCGACAACAAAACACTCTGGAATGGAGCTCAAAGGTTGTACAGGATGTGGTATCCTTCAAATGACATTTTGAAGAAACAAAGTCTGGAGGTGTACATGATTTCTACCCTCCAAGTGTAGATGTACCCAAGTTGGGGAACCATGTAAAATTTGTTTGTATTTTTGGTGGTTGTAGCATTTTTAATTAGGGAACTTATTTAACTCCTCTTCTAAGTTCATGATTCACAAGTGGTATCCAAGCTTGGTAATCTCACGCAAATAATTCAACATGAACATGGAAGGGACAACTAATATTAGATCACCAACAGCTATCTAATTCAATTGGATAACTAGATTGATATGCTTCATCAAATTTATCTTGAAAAGTTGCATTCAACTCCTCTAGTACATAAGTAAAGGTGAATATTATATTTCCTCTTATACATTCAATTGGATATGCAATGGAAGAGGCCATATGACCTCTAAAAGAGATTGTAATTGTAGGTCACATGAAGAAAATTCAAGAAAAGAAATAAAGACCAGCAACATCAATAACAAATTGGACAAGAAAAGAAGTCCAAAGAATGCATCTAAAGCTGCTCACCATCTATGCCCTGCCTTGACAAATCAAGAATCCATTGAGGATCACAAATGTCATAATGGAGATGAAGGAAATGAAATATTCTTGGAAGAAAGGTATGAGCTGCTTTATAATGAAGTTATTTCCTTTTAAAATCTATGCTTAAAATGAAATAAATCTTACATGACAAGGAGACAAAGATTGCAACTCTTAATTTAGAATGTTCATATCTCAAGAAAGAAAACTCAAACCTAATGGCTGAGATTCAAAGGCTAACCAATGTTGTTGAGCAGACCAATATGAAATTTTTAAAGGAAAAGCTCAAAGTAGACCAAGAGTAAGAGGATGTGCACATCAAGGCTTCTTCAAGTTGTTCAAAGAGGTATCCTTCTAGGTTTGGTAATACAACAAGATTTAGGATCTTAAATTTCTTTTATTATGAAAAATTTGAACATGTTCAAGTTTGTTGTCATCTATGGATGAAACATTACACTTGATCTTTTCAAAAACAACCTAGACAAGATGCCTTGCAGGGAAAGAAAGTTTGAAAGCAAAAAGACAAGAAATCTGAATAAAATATGATGGCTCAATTTGCTCTCTCTGTTGTTAAAACAAGAACATGATATATTCATAGTGGCTATTCAAGACACATGATGGGAGATAAATCCCAATTCATATACTTTTTATAATAGAATTGTCGAATCATCACATTTGGAGATGACATGGAAACTCCTATAATAGGTATTGGTACTATAGGAGGAAAAAGTAAGGGTCAACCTACAAAAAATAAAGTTTTCTTTGTTAAAGGGCTAAAGCATAATCATCTTAGTGTTAGTCAACTTTGTTATTCAAATTTTGATGTTACTTGTTCCAAAGAAACTTGCAAAATAAAAGATTTGACTTCTAGAAACATTGTTATAGAAGAAACTAGAAAGACAAATGTTTACACCACTTTATTTGGAGATAATCCTAACCTTAAATCCAAGTGCTTAATTAGTAATACAGATGATACTCATATATGGCATATAAAATTAACCCACATAAACAAAGAAATTATTTAGACCCTATTGCTGAATGAAATGGTTCAAGGATTGTTTAATCTCAAATATTTCAATTTGAACACCTATGAAGCATGCCAAAAAGAAAAGCAAACAACGATAACGTTTGGTAAGAAAAATTGCATCTCTACCTCTCATCCCTTAGATTTACTTCACATGGATTTGTTTGGTCCTTCTCAAATGCTTAGTTTGGGAAAGAAAAGGTATTTTCTAACTATTGTTGATGACTACTGTTGTTTTACTTAGGTTGCCTTCTTATATCACAAGGATGTAGTATTTGATCATTTCCTAGGAATTTGTAATTAGATACAAAAAGAAAAAGATTGTGTCAAATTCATCAAGAGTGACAATGGAGGCGAATTCAAGAATGCTAAATTTGAAAAATATTTTCAAATGAATGACATTCTTCATCAATTTTCTGTTGCAAGGATTCCTCAACAAAATGGTGTAGCCAAAAGGAAGAACAAGATCTTGAATAAAATGAGGAGAACTATATTAAATGACAAAAATATTCCTTACCTTTTTTGGGCCAAAGCGATTAATACTAAATGTTACATCTCCAATAGAGTACTAGTAAGAAGATTCACTATTAAAACTCCCTATGAATTATGAACTAGTAGAAAACCTTTGATTGGTTATTTTCATGTTTTTGGTTCTAAATGTTATTGATGAGTGGCAAGGTACCCCTATGCCCAACCATACGAATCACAAGTGGTCACGCACAATCCAATTGAATTCCATGGATGGAACTAGTTGTGGTATCTAGATTGCTATGCCTTGATCGTAGGTTACTATCTTCCCACTTGGACTAGTGGTAGCATTGTCACGTATGGTTTAGTCCAAAGTGAGGCATATGATTTTTATTATTTTATATTTTTTTGGTCTACGATTAACAAGTTGAAACTCAATTTATAATCAATTCAACTAATTTAACTGCTAATTAATAATCAACTACCCTAACTTAAGTATCTGATCCCACTTCTTGTGCACATCCTGAACACATATAATGCTACTGGGTTACCAAATGTTAAGCATTGCTAAGATTACCAAGAGTCATATGCATGCTCAAAGTGATCATACTTATGTGCTTAATTAAATTAACATGCATGAAAATGTAAATATTAACTAAGAACATGAAAATTAAATTGCATGGAAAGCAAATCTAATCTAAGTCAAAGTGAAACAATGAATAAGAATCAATCTCGATCTTATTTTCATTCATGGAATATGTCTAGGTACATTTCCAATCGAATAAGACTTCGTACAACTAACTCAAATCCACTTTGTGAGCACTCACTGACTCTTCTCTAAGATTACAGAATAAAACTACAAGAATTTGACTACTTTATTGACAAAACTATGAAAAACTAATGCAAAACTGACCAAAAACTAATTCCAAAATGAGAACCCAGGTGCTATATTTATAGGCCAGCGTATACCCCCCGATGTTGCATACCCGACATCATAGCTCTGACGTTGCATACCCAACATTAGAGAAAATAGAAAACAAAAATTCATTAGATGTCAAGGCTTCAATGTCAAGGCCAAGCGAATCATGACTCATCATACCCTCAAAACTAAATGAAAACTCATCCTTGAGTTAAACAAAATGAGGAACCAGTTCTTTATAAAATATTGGGAAGGTATGGGATTATTGACTAATATGCAAACTATTGACAGACTTTGAGTGCTGCATTATAGAATTTTATTCAAGTGGATGCATACAAAATGATAGAGTAACAAAAAGACTGGACAGACATTGAAGATTACAAAATTTGTAAAGGTCCTTAAAAATCCGCTAAAGATGATTCTTCTTGTTGTCACTAGTGGTAGCAAACTTTTAAACATTGAGTGTTATGTTGGTGCTTCTCTGGTTATGCAGAACATTCTTAAAGGATGGACTAAAATTTCTTCTCATCATCCCATGGATCTAGCAAACATGTGATGCTTGAGCTGCTATCTTGGATGTGCTATGATTTGTCCATGGGCATATCCTCTATTATTTCTCTCTTGGCTTTGTTTTCGTGCCTGGCAAAAGACCTTCTTCCTTAGGTGTTTCTTTTAGCATCACCTATAGTCACCAAAGGATCAACATCAGTTTTGGAAATTTTTTTCTTAATAATCAAACCTTTTTGGATCCCTTAGTTTTGTTTTAAGCATAAGGTGATTATAGCATACTATGCCCAAGGCTATGAGGTAACTAAAATCATCAAGCTATTCACATTATTTTGATCAAATACTATTAGTTACCATGATGTTAAAAAATAGGATGTTGGAAAAATTTCAAAAATTTTAAAGCAAGCATCCTTAGCCCCCATGACTAATAAGCGTAACTCTAGAAGTACATAGGTTTTTGAATAATTAAAACCAAAGGTCTAACTTAGAAGATGAACAAGAAATATTAATGGATATGGAAATAGAAAAGTAGGAAAAATTAATGAAATAGATGAGAAGTAGTCCCAAAATCATGCATAAATTTAGAGAAACTATCATTGATGTTCTAGAAGATGTGAAGGTTAGTTCAAAGCCATGATCAACAAAAGTTATGCAAGTGGATCCTCCCCAAAGCAGGCTCTTGCCATAATACCCTTGCATAACCACTTTTGTAGATGTTTGTGGGCACCTGAGAAGTTAAATGTAGACCATGCATTTGTTCCAAAAAACACACAACCATCATGGTTAGGATGTTGTACTATACTACACAAAACCA
Organism: Gnetum montanum; assembly: GCA_015680685.1. Lineage (NCBI taxonomy): Eukaryota > Viridiplantae > Streptophyta > Gnetopsida > Gnetales > Gnetaceae > Gnetum > Gnetum montanum. Next base: position 1,159,856 of record MNCI01027637.1, read on the forward strand.
AAAGGCTCATAATCACATGAAGTAGTGAGGTGAATAATGGAATGAGAAGGGATTGTAGAGGTCGGGATGTAAGGTACTTGATCATATCCACAACAGGTTCTTATGATAAGTATGATTAAGATGATCAACATACCTATCCATCCAAGTTTAGGCCAAGTCCATACTATGAACAGTGACCTTGCATTAATGTGTTCCATCCTGCCAACCACCATGAGTCCACAACCACCTCAAAGAACAATCATCACTCCAAAAAGAAAAGAAAAGAGAAGGAGGAAGGAAGGGCCTTAGTTAGAGGGATGCCTTCAAGCATGGGTAACATGTCTTTCTAGCTCCATAACCAATGCTTGTAGCTTGTTATTATGTCTAAAAGGTGTGCTTTGAATTTCCATTATTTTTTTTATTTTGTATTTTTTTATGGGAATCACACCATGCAAAGACAAAGATTCCTTTTTATTGGTCGATGGGAAAGTGATGATACATTCCAAGAGGAGTCATAAACCACATGAAGAAAGTTAAGAAGAGATCCCTGAAACACCACAAAATTCAGAGCTTAGTACTTGTCCGACATCAAACAAGACCCTGGAACTCACGAACGACGTCGGCTGCATGATCGCAACACTTGGTTTTTGCCAAGCACATGGTGTCAGCGTATACGCCCGGCGTGTACGCCAAGATCACACACAGCGTATACGCCCGGCTCTCCGGCGTACACGCCCAGGTACTGTAGATGTGCACGCTCGACGGTAGGATCTCCAATGACAGCATGAAGATAACCCCGAAGAGCAAGGATTGAAGCAAGTGGACATCCTTCGACGTATATGCCCGGCGTGTACGCCCAACGTCCATCAGCGTATACGCCCAGTATCCATCAGCGTATACACCCCGGCGTATACGCCAGCATCCATCAGCGTATACGCCCAGCGTCCATCAGCGTATACGCCCCAGCGTATACGCCCAGCATCCATCAGCGTATACGCCCAGCGTCCACCCAAGTTCACACACCCAGCAAGTCCAGCGTATACGCCGGCCTGATGTAGCGTATACGCTCAGTGTATACCATATTTCTAAATTGTACGCACCCAGTCGACACGCCACGTGTCTCCCGACCCAATTTTCCCGCCAAAACCCCCCCTTATAAAAAGCCCAGTTTTTTGCGTATTCAAGGTCGGCAAAAATTTACGAGAGCAGACCCAAGAGTAATTACGCTGCAAACCAAAGCCCAAAATCCTCTTACGCTGGAAGTCATGTACGCCGAGCACAGTCTCTACGCTCCGCCTACTGTGCGAACCAGCTGCATCCCTGCACCCACCGGGGCTTTACGTACGCCTTGTGTTCAACCACAACTGCGTTAGACTGGTGCACTACATTTCCATTTCATAATACAGTTTACAGTTTACAATTTACAGTTTACGCTGACTTCTTGCATGTGTTTCTGCTTACGCTCGTTTACATTTACGCTCTGATCACGCCGCCTATGCTCTGTTTACACTGTTTACGCTATCGGCATCCTGTTTACGCTGTTACGCCATTTACATTTTGCTTACGCCCTGTTTTCACTGTTTGCTCCGTTTTACGCCCGCTACACCGTTTACGCATAACCCAGCGTATAACACTTCGGTGACGCTCGAGAAATCCTTGTCTGATCCGCGTGCGGACCACTCAAGGTACTCTACCTTCGTGCATTCCAGCTCACCCTCAGGCGAAGGTAGGGTCATCTGTGCTCGTCCTGCGATCCCACGATCTCTGTTTCTCCTTCCAGCCGGGGACCGACGATTTCAGGCGGTCCAGATTTTGGCGCTAGAAGGAGGGCCTCTGCTTAAACAACTTGACTGTATGCTCCTCAGCGTCTACGCTCATCAGCATTTTCGCTGCCCTGTTTAAACCCCCGACTCTCAGCGTCTACGCTGTCACTCTTCCAGTATCTACGTTGCGACCAGAAACCCCAGCATCTACGCTACACACTTACCCCAGCGTCTACGCTGCCCACAGACTAGCGTCTACGTTGTACACTTAACGTCTACGCTGCCCGCAGACCAGCGTCTATGCTGCATACTTACGCTGCACATTACGTATACACTGTATACAGCTATTACAAGTTGCCAAGTTGAAGCGTATACGCTGTACGCTGCCCAGTACATCAACTTCGCACTCAAACCGTTCTACATACACGATCTATCATCATGAATCCCGTAAACACCACTGCTGCCACTACCCAGAACATTAACATCTCAGATACCATGGCTGCCCAGCAGTCTATCACACAACACCTGGCAATGCAACCCACAGCGGGTCCCCGCAGATCCTTAAGGCTGCAAGGGAGGGATCCAGCCTCCAACATTATCACCCAGGACCAGTACAACTTTATCTGTATTAAGATACAAACTAGCCTGGCTGTTGATCAAGCCGAACTGGAGGTGAAGAGGCAGTTTGAGCTGTACTACAGGGGGGACGAGAGTTCATCCCTTCCCTGTATGACGTGATTCTCGTTCCTAAACAATATTCGGAACTTGTCACACAACTCCTCCTTCAAAGGAACAACTCGTTAGACCAACCTACGGTGGACCCCCAATTGGACGAAGAGGACGAATTTGCTGCCCAATCAGAGCATGAAGACTCCTACCACACCCTTAGTCCACATAACCACCTTAACCCCATCTTTCACCTAGACGCAGGGGAGATCATGCCCCTCCAAACCCTTAGGTCTACCTAGCCCCAAGCACCGTTACAAGAAACATCAGCGTTAGTCCATATTCCTCCCCAGGGCAACTCCTTTCCCAACACATTCCCTTTTCTAATCATCCCCGCTACAATCGCGGGTTCATCCTGACAAGCACCGCCCCCTCACGGTAGCGTGGGAGTGACATTCCCACCCCAAGGGATAGGGATGCCACACGTTATACCCGCGTCCACACCTGTCCACTACATCCCGCATGTCCAAACGCATGCACCCCCTTCGACCTCCATAACCCAACAAGGAGCCCCTTCATACAACACGGCCGGACAATGGCCGATGATGGGTACAACGTCACAACAAACTTCCCACCACCATGTACCACCCCACACGCTGCCACCAGCTCATGTGCCCCAGGCACAGCCACAACCACAACAACAACAGCCTCTTTACAATGTGTTACCCCTGGTGCCACCTACTGCATACTTCCCACAAACACAACCGCCAACAACGCAACTTTCAGCCTTTCAACCCACCGTTCAACAGTCTAACCCATACAGTGTACCCCAAGCCCAATCCACCATGCTCCCAAGTGCTCAGGATTGGGCATATGCAAAAAAAATGATGCAGGAATTAATTGACGAGGTAAAACGCCTCAAAACAGCCGCTGACGGGGAGTTGAAGGTAGTAGACTTCTACAACGATGACCCCATCAGCTCTTCCATCCCGCCTTTAACTTTGCCTAAAGGCGTCTCCCTGCCAACACTAACCAAGTACAATGGGGAGACAGATCCTAATGCACATTTAATAATATTCAGGTTAGAGTGCGCACTACTGCAGGCATGGCCCCATGCAATTCTTCGAGTGTTTCCCATGTCCCTCGCGAGGAGAGCACTTGATTGGTATAGGGCGCTCCCAAGAAACTCCGTCTCCTCCTTGGAGGACCTACTACACCAGTTCGTAACCAGGTTCAAATATAACCTGAAACCTGAGGCCACACTAGACAGCCTCATTCAGGTCAAGCAAGCACCGCTTGAACCGGTCCAGAAATTTATTCAGAGGTGGAGCGTAGCTCTCAATGAGCTGCACGAGCCAATCTCCCAGACATACCTGCTAACTATTTTAAAAGGGACCGTCAACGATTTTTTTAAATCCAAGCTGTACTATCTGAATGCGCGCAATCTTAACCAAACATTTGTGCAAATCAAAAACATAGAAGAGGCAGCCCAAAACAGCCATGACCCTGCCTACTTAGCCTTTAAAAATCAACACGCTAAAAAGGATAAAGAAAAGGCTAAAACAACTATAGCATCGATAGCAGGGGCACAACAACAAACTAAACCGCCGGCAACCCCTACTAATTACAACAAACCAACTCTGACGATCGCACAAGAATCATCATCACAGCAGAACCCAACGAACCGTACACGTAATTTCGAGAGGAAAGAACCCTCTCAATACACACCCCTGCCCATGAAGCCATCCTTGCTCTTTGATCAACTCCTAAAGGCCGGTTTAATGCAACATAAACAGTTATCCCCTGCGGCCATCCAGAGACATGACCGGTTCTGTCAGCTCGTTCAGAACCCAAGCCTAGCAACACCGGATGAGCCTCCTGTACCCAAAGGCTTCAGAATGGATCGCTTTTGCGATTACCATCAACGAAACGGGCACGGAAATGATTACTGTTTCACCTTGAAGCAGGATTTGTAGCGGATGATCGATGAAGGCCAAATCACCTTTGACGAAGCAAACCCGATCCAACCGCAAAATCAAACTATGGGGGTCTATAAAGACCCTTTAAACACTAAAGAGGTACCGTACGTCATTAATACGATCTACCTTGACGATGATTATGAGCCATCCTACATTAACACCATATCTCCTGAACATACACCGCAAACATCCAACAAACCCTTTGTAGTTCGCATACCTGTTCCTGCGTCTACATCCGCACCCCAGCTACTGCATCCTTCACAACAGCCATATGTTGTTCAGATGCCCCCAACAGTAACAACACTTAACACCACGACACGCGACAAGCCATATGTGATGCGTGTCCCTCCCGTCACTCCCCTAAATTCACCAACTCCACATATTAGGCCTACTCCTTTCGTAGTCCGAGTACCATCAGCAACCGCAACAACGGAGGTCCAACCTTCGCCAAAACCAACCCCGTTTGTCGTTAGGATACCCAAAAGTCCCAATGACTACCAAGCCTCTGTGTCACAAACGCAAGGCCAACCTAACCCCTACGTTATTAGGGTACCTATCCCACCCTCTAACCAAGCACATCCAACTGCACAAGCGTCATCCCGCCTGACTCCATATGTGGTAAAACTCCCAGGGCAAACCGAAATGCCAAAACCAACGGCACCTCCACGCCGCACGCGAGAACATCTTGGAGACAGACTCGTGCGTGAACGTATAGAGAAAGAACGCCAACGGCTAGCTCTGGGGCCACCTAAGCCCGCTCCCCTCAACTCTGTACCCATGTCATCATCTAACGATCAACCAGGCGTAGACAATGAGGGCGAGTCGTCCGAAAAACACGAATCATCTAAAACGACAGCTCTGAAAACTGACTAGCCAACAAAACGAGAGATAAAACTGTTGGGTCCAATGGATCCAGTCAGCACCGATAGAAACACCCCCAACAGTGAAAACTTTGCAGCCGCCTTGACACAAGTCACACAAGCGTTAAAACAAAAGAACACTTCACTGAGCTTGTATGACTTAGTCCTGACATCCCAAACACATCGGGAAGCTCTAGTGCGCATGCTAACGTCAATCCCGATAAGCGAGGACTTACCCCCGAACGAACCCTCCATCCATGCGGTGATGTTCTCACCTCACGGGACTACTCCTAATCCTCTAAGCTTTTATGATGACAACATCAAGATGGATAAGAAGACGAAGGAGGTAACAACAGCTCCCATGTTCATAACAATCCGTATAAACCAGTTTAAAATACATAGGGTCCATGTAGACGATGGAGCTGCGACAAACGTTGTGCCATACCACATCATTGAACAACTAGGACTTACTGAACTACTTAAACCAACCATGACTACATGTTTAAAGTCATTCAGTGGGTCACGCGTAATGGTGAAAGGCACAATAACCTTAGACTTTATAGTGGGAGATCAATTCCCAACATCTGTTGATTTCCTAGTAGTGGATGAGATGCCGGGATTCAACCTAATATTGGGAAGACCCTGGTTAGCCCAACTGAGAGCTGTCTCCTCCCCTATACATCAAGAAATTCACCTCCCTTATGAAGGCGGAGAAATCGTCATACACGGTGAAGCAGCTACTCCTATTATCTCATTGCATATGGACATGGACCAGGGCTCGGAAGTCGAACTCAAAAAACCTAGCCAAAATGACGAGAATCCGCAACCATCGGTAAGCAGTAAATCTTCCGACATGGAACAAAAGCCTCCTCAAACAGAAACGCATGTGCCTCCTCAAGTAGAGGCTAATATAGAGCTCCCTACGGACATTGAAATATCCGAAAACACTAACACAAAAGACATTCCATTAGAGGTCCCTTGGGCCGAATTGCCGTTTAATGTGATCAGTGAAGGGGACGCTAAATACCGGATCATACCTGTCGAAACATCGTCTAACATTAAAACAAAAAAAATAAAAAAATTACTGAAATGATACTATCACTCGTAGTTCGAAATGACGTTAAACTATAAAAAGTCTGAAATGACGTTAAACTATAAAAAGTCCGAAATGACACTAAACGACGATAAAACAGGAAAACAATTAAATGCGACTCCCAGTCCGAAATGACACTAAACTACGATAAAACAGGAAAACAATTAAATGCGACTCCCAGTCCGAAATGACACTAAACTATCATGTCTGCAATGACATAAAACTAGCCACCATCAGCAATGATCGGTTGACCGAGAAACCTATCCACGTTCTCCAAAACATTTCTTGATTACGCAAGGGGCCTGAAATGGCCATAAACTATGCATGGGGCCCGAAATGGCCATAAACTAGTACCTGCTTTTTGTTTTACTTTTATAATCACATTTCTGTAATACACTTAAAACGGAAAAAAAACCAAAATATTTCTTACATTTCTATGTCATGTTAAACTCAAAATCAACAAAATATATATATATAGTTATTACATACAAGCAACCGTCTCTGTTCATTCCACAATTTTCAAGTTACAGTTCCAGTATAAATCTGAGTCGAAAAACAACAAAAAAAAAGAAAAGAGAAAACTTAAGAGCTAAAATGCTAAACATCTAGGACATGACTATCGTCCCCCTTGGGTCCGCCAGCATCAGAGGCCCCTGCTCCACTGGGGCCAGCTTCTCCAGTCTCATCCCCACCTTCACCCTGAAAAGACCAAAAAAGAAACAACCAACACAAGAATAAGCGAATGTCAAAGTTTCAAACATTATTTGATCAGTTAACTTCATAAAGACGAAACGCTTACCATAGGAGATCCCCCCAAGCCGAATTCCAATCGCCGTAGGATTTCCTCTTCGGAAACACTCGCCCAATCTGTCCCATCGAGACCCAAGTCAACATCTGCCAGAACCTTCCCCTTGTCAACATCCGACCAGGTAGGACGTTTCAAAGGGAACTCCCCCACTGACATCTCCCCAGAAGCGGTTGTTATCAACCATTTAGGGGATTCCATCTCTACAATTGTGTTTTGGGCGAATGTGTCAAAGGCAGAGCGCAGACCAAGGCCTTCCACAAACATTTCCAACTGTCGCTTCTCAATAGACACTTCTTTTAGTGACTTCTTATACTGGTGCTTGTGGTTCTTCTCATCTTGCCCCCATTTACGTACTTTGGAGGCAAAAGCCTTCCAATCTTGGCATTTGATATTCAGCAATTCAATTTGGGCCTTGCGCTCCCCTAGTCTTCGTATCAATCCTACGTGACGATTGAGTAGGTTCCAATACCTCGTATACGTGACCTCGGAGGTCCGCCAAGAGCGATCATTGCTTAATCTGGCTATGGCGAATTCGTACCGGGCCTTCAGATCGTCACGTTCCACCGTCAGTTCAGAAACCTCTTTCTCTTTCGCCTGAATCTAGAGCCACAATTGCTCAATGGATCGCCTACACGTCCATACTGCTTTAGCATTGTGAACGATGCCCTCTGCTACCTCTTCGTAAACGGGTCTAGGTACTTGTTCAACTTCTGGGGAAAGTGTGGGCAAGCTCTCTATGGTGACAGTCTCGGACGGATCCCACCTCAGTTGGACACCTATCCATAGGGAAAAGAAAAATGTTAGAACAGACAAAATCGAGCATCAAACTCTAACATAGTAAAGATCTTTGGATGTTCCCACACTTATTTCAGGATGGATCCCTTAGATCCGCTCAACGACCTCTTCGGCCACACCAGCTACGAAATCCCTTTTACTTGGCATTTCCATCCAAGTAAAAGGTCCATCAGAGCGCGAAGTGCTAACCTTTGGCGGCACTTCAGGGGGAATCTCTGGCTCCATCTCAGGGATGGTCTTGCTCCCCTTTGAGTCAAACGAAAAATTCACAATGAGATAATCCTTGAATATATTAGGCTGCACAACTAAGTAAAGAGACATACCATTCCCTCCAGTTTCCTCCGGTGTGGGAGGGTCTCCAAGGTCCAGGTTACCTTTGAGAAAATCACTGAACATCTCTTCAGTCTCCGCTTGATCATCTAGTAGTTCAGTGTTTCCAGTTCCTTCCCCTAACTCTTCAGTCCCTCCCGCCGGGTCAGTTAACTCTTCCTCCTCAGGTATAGTCTGCAAATCCTACCTCTGGACTTCTCAACACAAAACAGATGAAGTTAGTTGCATATAGCCAGTAACCGTTAAAACTATATGCAAGATAAGTGAAGTAAAGAAAACAAGAGGTTTACCAGGTATTTTAAACCGAATCCGCTTTACTTTGGGCTGTTCAATCTCACTGGTCTCCTTAGCTGTGCGGTCACACTTTGCCAACTTTGATTTGGCTTTGCCTATTGTGTCTTTGACTACCCGCTTCGCCTTTTTGGCAGTGTAGGGTATTTCGTCCAGTTCCAACCCTACACTGTCGCGCATATGGAGTGAGGCGCCAGACGATCCACCTGTAGTGATCATAAGGGATTCATCAATCCCCTCGGGGGCGTCTTGGGACTTAGCCATGTCGAATAAGTGGTTTACCCAAGGGCGAGATAACTGATTCCTATCGAGCAAAACAAATTTGTTCTCCCCACGAACCACTAAAAATTTGGCCAAACGACAAATATAACCGGCAAAGAAGGCAAAGGTGAAATGGGACTGAGCTTCTATGTTCGAACGCAGCCACACTATCTCTTTAGTCATGCCCGATAATAAAAATTCAGCCCAGTTGTAGCACACGCCAGCTTCTAGGACAGTGCGCATGACTCGCATTGCTTCAACCCCGAGACTCTTTACTTGCGATAGAGTCTTTGGAAACAGACGCGCTCGAAATAAGGGGTAAAGCTCGTTGACTTCATCAACTTTCATTGTCCCCTACATAGGAAATCCTTTGGTGCCCTTCGTCACCCCTAACCAATCCTCTAAATCGCGGATCGTATGAATTTCTTTATGCACCCTATCTAAAACAATCTTTATACCACCTATAGGCACGCCAAACAAATCCGCAAAAAATTGGGGCGATAATTCAAAAATTATTTTAACACCCTTAATACGAGCACTATAGCGAGAAATAGATATGTCAAATGAATCCACGATCCCAATCATCTCTGCTATAGACACGTTCGGGCTAGGGGCTGCGAAGAGCGCCATGAGGTCGGCATGTTCTAAACAGGCAATAATGGATGGTGGGGCTTTTACCCGTAACCACTTCTGGGTGGCACAGGTTTCACCAAATTTTATAGAGAGAGTCATTTCAGTCTGCCCGGTCACAACAGAACCCCCGCCAGAGATAGTGCCACCTATAGAGACAAATCCAAAACCCTCATATTAGTTCACCACTCGGCGATTGAACAAACACATCACGACATCTAGAAAACATTGCCACTTACTCTCAGTGTTAGATTTTGAGGTTTTGCCCAGATCAGAAGCAGACGGAAAAATTGGTCCATTAGGGGACCAGTCGGCGTGCAACCATCCATGCGTAGTGCATTGTGCAAACGCCTTAGAAAATCTCTTGTGGAAGTTCTTCATGGCGTCCCTAGTGTGGACTAAAACGGTCCCGCGAAGGGTGGGACCCACCATGAACACCTCCAAAGCCGTGCGTGCCAATGCAAGCCCATCATCGCCTGCGTAGGCCCCTTCTCGTGTAACTTTCGGCCTACGGAAAGGCGAAAACATGTGTTAAAACAAGAGAAAATATTTGAATATAAAAAAGAGAGGAACAACCAAAGCTAAAACGAAATTACCTTTCCACCCGGTATACTGTGTCGGGAGGATTCTGGAACAAAGTGTGTGTGCGGCCAGCTAGGAATAACGTGTTGTTGATATAGCTAGGCCCCCGTGGCAGCCGGTCCCACACACGCGTCAATGGATGGGCAGATCTTGGACCACCGGGGGGAACACCCTCGGCGACAAGTGGCCCTTCATCAATATCATCAATGAATATTCTAATACCTTCTGTTGCACTGGGTAACATGGCCTCGATGAAGCTTCGTGCCACATCTTCGCTCAGGTGGGACCAAATCACAACCCTGAAATGGTCTAGCATGAAAGCCAAAAATTTGTGGGCCCCGTCCCGAAACTAGACCCCATTGTTCTCAATGGTTAAATCTGGGGTCGGTTCACCACCCGCAATGGGGCCAAACCATGTCAACACCCCAACTAGCTCAGTCACTAGAAGGGGAGGTTCAACGTCCCTGCAAGCCATTAAAACAACCCGAAAGATTAATTATACCGAAAACTTCATTTTGAAAAATAGACATTCGCAAAAAAATCTAACTGTTTACGCTGGGCGTAGACGCTGGGCGTATACGTAAACTGTTACGCTGGGTGTAGACGCTGGGCGTACGCGCTAAAAATTGCTAACTATTTATACTCGGCGTACACGCTGGGCGTATACGCTGTACATAATACAAGAATTTACGCCGAACAAGCTTACGCTGTAAAATATCCAACCTAAGCTTGGCGTATACGCTGTAGAAACCCTCGGCGTATACACCGAGCATAGACCATCTACGCCAGAAGCTAGCACAAGTGTCTACGCTCGGCGTATATGCTTAATGTATATGCCGACAACAGTCTACGCTGAACATCGAAAAACGATGTCGTGACAGTACGCTGAAAACAACGCATGTGGTGTATACGCTGGTACACTACCCTGAACCCTTTACGCTCGGCGTATACGCCGAAACCCTATATGCTAACTGTCTACACTACGAAAATAGATGCAGAAAAATAAACAAAAACAGGGTCAAGAGCCTACTTGCTGGAAGATCCAGGCCATGCGGGAAGGCTCGGGCGGGGTAGGCATTGCAGCATCGCCTTGCTCTCCTCCGCGAACGTTAGGTCTGGTCCTTTCTTTCCTCGGCCTTCCATTTCCTTGCCTCTGCCCATCTCGGCGTCTACGCTGGGGTTCTATCTCGGCGTTTACGCTGGGGTTTTCGCTCGGCGTCTACGCTGGGGTTTCGCTCGGGGTCTACGCTGAGGTTCTGATCTGCAGTTTACGCTCACTCTGAAAGTCAAAATGACAAATGAAGCGCCTTCTGCCCTTTTTATGGCATGTTGACGCTGATGCCGACGCCGACGCCGCCGCCGCCCTGCGTTTCTCTTGCTTTTTGCCTCATTTTCCGTGCTTTTTCAGATTTGCTTTAAATTTTTCAAAAAAAAAATTAATTAAAAAAAAATTTATATACATAAACTAAATAAAACGCAAAAATTTCAGTATTAAACTGCCATTCATTGCCTGGTAAGGCATTAAACTGCCGTTCATTGCCCGGTAAGGCATTAAACTGCCGTTCATTGTTCAGTAAGGCATTAAACTGCCGTTTCATTGTCACGTTAATCCACTATCATACATGTACACTAAAGATTGCCAAAAGACATAAAACGACCTCCGCTATCTTACTAGGTTCTCTATTTATTGACAGGAACTAGCCTAATGGATTGCAAGCGCTTAAATAAGCCATTAGTTATTGATGGAACATACGGCGAGGTTGATAGAAATATCGACATGAATCTCATCCATGCGAGCTCATCAACAAGCGACGCAATAATAGCTTCAACACAGCAAACGGTTGACGACCATGAGGGTATGATAAAATCCCTCGACATAGAAGCCGAAAACATTAGTGAAGACCCTCTAATCGAAACTCCCATCACCATGCCTGATGGGGAAATTAAAATTCTAAAATTAAGCGCATTACTAGAACCGTGTCTAGCTAGAGATATCGAAAACGTGCTTAGAGACAATATGAAAGCGTTTGCTTGGTCCTATACAGACATGCCCGGATTAGACCCTCGTATCATCCAGCACAACATTATCCTTGATCCAAGACTAAGGCCAGTGAAACAGAAAGCATGAAAGGTTAAGCCCGAGGTAGCATTAGCAGTTCATAGTGAGATTACTAAGCTCTACCAAGCTGGTTTCATTAGGGCTGTTGATTACGCCAAGTGGGTGTCAAACATGGTTATAGTCCCAAAGAAGAACGGAAGTATCCGCCTATGCATTGACTTCCGAGACCTCAACGTAGCAACCATAAAAGATGACTTCCCCTTACCTAGCATTGATCAATTAGTTGACTCAACCGCTGGGCATGCCCTGTTATCTTTTATGGATGGGTTCTCGGGATATAACCAGATACGTATTAATCCAGAACACCAGCTCCGAACCACTTTTATGACACCTTGGGGAACCTTTTGTTACACGATGATGCCTTTCGGTCTCAAGAACGCTGGGGCCACATATCAAAGGGCGATGACATACATCTTCAGCGATTACATCTTACATTCGCTCAATGATTACGTGGATGACATAGTGGTTAAATCAAAAACGTCAGAACAACATGTACAGGATCTTGACTTAGTGTTAAAACGTTGTCTAAAATACGAACTAAGGCTTAACCCAAAGAAATGCGTCTTCGGCGTCAAGACAGGTAAACTGCTTGGATTCGTAACCTCAGAAGCAGGGATACGGGTAGACCCCGATAAGGTTAAGGCCATTACAAACCTGAAATCACTTAGCAACCTAACCGAACTTCGAGGGCTACAGGGTCGATTACAGTTCATCAAGAGGTTCATAGAAAAATTGATAGAAAAACTAACACCTATGAACCATCTACTACGCAAAGATGTCCATTTTGAATGGACCCCGCAGTGCTAAGAAGCATTTGACAACATTAAAACGGCACTCGCTCGACTACCCACGGTGTACCCACCCAAAAACGACAAGCCATTTTACATCTACCTAGCCACATCAGAATCATCAATTGCGTCTATGCTTTGCTAGAAACGAGATGACGGAACCGAAGTCCCTGTATACTACCTGAGCCATGCATTAGTTGCCCATGAAAAAAGATACAACGACGTAGAGAAGTCATGTTTAGCTTTAGTTTTCTCTTTAAAGAAATGGCGACATTATCTTTTCCAAAATCAAGCTAACATAATTTGCAAAGATAACGTACTCAGAGCTATAACTGGAAATATCTACGAATCAAGCAGAATAGACCGTTGGAAGGCCATCATAGCTGAGTTTGACCTGCGCTACAGAACACAATCGTCAGTCAAAGGCCAAGCCATAGCAAATCAAATGACTACGTCACCAACACACGATCCAGGTACAATAGAATCCGAATTCCCAGACGAAAATGTAAATGTAATAGATACGGTGCCAGATAACTACGATGCCATTCTAAACTTCGATGGAGCATCCACCTCTTGAGGAGGGAGTGCTACCGCTGTAATCACATACCCCTATGGGGAAATTAAACCTTTTGCTTATCGCTTCACCTTTCATTGTACTAATAACATAGCGAAGTATGAAGGCCTTCTCAAAGGTCTCGCGGCCGCACTAGCTTCAGACATTACACGGCTTCTAGTCAGAGGGGACTCACAACTAGTTGTAAACCAAGTCACAAACGTCTATATATGTAAAGCGCAACACTTACAACCATACTGTGATTTGGCTAAACACCTACTTAAACGATTCGAAAACGTCGATGTCCAACACGTCTCCAGGAATGACAATACCATCGCAGACGCATTAGCAACCTTGGCATTAAACATATCCCCTGACATGTTTCATGCGTTACCAAGCTTCGTAACCAGTTGTGCCGAGCCCGTAACTGATACTCTCGACATGCTGCCAATCGCGTCTGTCAGTACAACACACGCTAATGAATGGTACGATGACGTAAAGGAATACCTTTTGTGCGGCGAAACGCCACAACATTTAACAAATGCACAAAAGGATGCAGTACACAAACGTTCTAGACAATACACACTAATAGGAAACACATTGTGTCGCCGATATTATGAAGGCATACTGCTAACATGCGTCAATAGTACCGAAGCCCAAACAATTGTTGAACAAGTACACGACAGAATATGCGGGGGACACATTGCACCAAAGGCAATGTCAACAAAAATAAGACGCTTAGGCTACTATTGGCCACACATGGAGTACGATTGTCTGTTCAAGGTCAAAACATGTAGTACTTGTCAAAAACACAGTAATCTAATCCATATCCCACCAAATGAGTTGCACATGACACAAATCACATGGCCCTTCCAAAAGTGGGGATTGGACCTTATTGGCCCGATAACACCCGCATCTTCTGCCGGGCATGGTTTTATCATAACCGCAACCGAATATTTCACGAAATGAGTAGAAGCTGCGCCCCTTCAAAAAACTACTTCTAAACACGTGTGCCACTTCTTCCTCGAAAACATTGTAATCCGTTTTGGCATTCCCATGACAGTCATCACTGACAACGGGCCACAATTTAGCAGTGCCGAGACCAAAACGTTTTGTGATAGTCTAGGGATCAAACAATCGTTTTCATCCCCTTACTATCCTCAGAGCAATGGGCAGGTAGAAGCAACAAATAAGACAATCATTACAATACTCAAAAAGATGCTTGCCCAAAGTAAACGAAGATGGCACGAACAATTGGTGTATGCATTGTGGGCATACCGTACTACACACCGGACTTCGACAGGTAAAACTCCGTACAGTCTTGTTTACGGTTTAGAAGCTATTTTACCTTTGGAATTACAGGTACCATCTCTAAGGATCACACTTTCCGGAATTCTCAACGACGGGCAAAACGATGACCTACGCATCATTGACCTGGACTCAGTGGAAGAGGAGCGCGTACGCGCACTCGATCAGATTGAATGGTACCCAAAACAACAACAGCGACGACATCGGCATGATGTTCATAAGCGCCCCATCAAAGAAGGAGACCTCGTGCTTAATGCTGTTCGAGAATACCCAGATAAATTCTCAGTCAATTGCGAAGGGCCTTACCTGGTCATCAAGGCATTTGACAACGGAGCATTCAAGCTAGCTAACATGGACGGAAAAGAATTTGCAAATCCAACCAATCACTTGTTCCTGAAACCGTTCTATATTTGAGCTCAGGTACGTGCAAGTCCTAGAATTACGACTATAAACTGATACCACAGCTCGTCCTGGAATCATGACAATAAACTGATACCACAGAATAGTCCTGGGTTATGACTTAAAACTAACACCACTACGTCCGTAATGACAATAAACTACCACCCGTCTGGCATGACAGTAAACTGCTACCGTCACAACCATCAGGGTCCGCCAAGACTATAAACTAGCTTGCCTCTTCATAGTCCACTAAGACTAAAAATGGGCAACGTACCTTCTGCCATGACGCTAAACAGGCAATGTCTAATGGGTTATGACATAAAACTAACCCATAACAGTCTGCCAAGACTATAAACTGGCAAGTTCACATTCAGCACGTCAATCTGCCACCACGATCATCCATTAGCTTCACTGCCTCGCTCGTCATTAATACAGCTGTCACCCACATACAGTGCCTGCCACCCTTCAACATCTCTGTGTCGTCGGCCACCATGTAAGTCTAAGCTCGCCGGTTCACTCACGATTTTCTTGTCTCCTTGGCATTTTGTTTGTAGGATGACACCCGAAAGCTTCACATAAGAGTGCAGTTCGTCACGAGCAGCAAGATAAGACACTGTTCGCGGCATACATGGTACGACTAAATCAAACCGTTCATTAGTACATCCCCATTCACTGATAAAATTCCCCTATCCATCCGCAGACACACTTTCTCCCGACATCCCCTTAATGCACCCAGTACGTTCAAAAACATGGAGCATGTGGTTGCACGCTGCAATACGCCACATAATATGACACCTGCGCACGAGTACACCAACTGAGAAAAGTTTACAAAAAAAAAAAACCCTGGGCACTTCCCATGTAAGCCCCAGGCGGGAAGGCAGTCGTCTCAAAACCAAGTACTCATGCCCAAAATGGTCACAAAAGAAAACATCCAATTGCATGGCTTTGGCTCCACCAGCAGGTTCCCCCTGAACATTAAACACGGGCCCTGCTATCCCAAAGAATGTAACACATCCTCCCGTGACTTTGGACTCGCCAACAGGTCCTCTTGAAAAATAAACAAGGGCCTTGTTCCGTCAAAGAACGCACATCGCATGTCTGCACTCCGAGTCTGCTAAAACCTAGCTATTGACAAGGATCAGCATGCCACATACCGAAACATCCCCTTCCCCTACTTAATCTCCTGGGCTGATCATCAATCCTTGCAATCTCCCTGACCTCCCAGATACAAAATTCCCCTTTCCCAATCCTCTATACTACTGAAAACGGTGCGATGACGTCTCGTCCAAGTGGTCGTAGACAACGTCTTTGTCGAGTTGCTTGTGGTGTTTTGCACTTCTTTGTCGACGCTTCTCGGGTCGATTCCTCCAAGCATCAACAAAGAGGGGCCAATGAAACACCACAAAATTTGGAGCTTAGTACTTGTCCAACATCAAACAGGACCCTGGAACTCATGAACGACGTCGGCTGCATGATCGCAACACTTGGTTTTTGCCAAGCACATGGTGTCAGCGTATACACCCGGCGTGTACGCCAAGATCACACACAGCGTATACGCCCGGCACTCCAGTGTGTACACTCAGCGTATACGCCCGGCTCTCCGGCGTACACGCCCAGGTACTGTAGATGTGCACACTCGACGGCAAGATCTCCAATGACAGCATGAAGATAACCCCAAAGAGCAAGGATTGAAGCAAGTGGACATCCTTCGGCGTATACGCCTGGCGTGTACGCCCAGCGTCCATCAGCATATATGCCCAGCGTGTACGCCCAGCATCCATCAGCGTATATGCCCAACGTCCATCAGCGTATACGCCCCGGCGTATACGCCAACATCCATCAGCGTATACGCCCAGCATCCATCAGCATATACGCCCAGCGTGGGGCGTATACGCCAGCATCCATCAGCGTATACGCCCAGCGTCCATCAGCGTATACGCCCCAGCATCCACCCAAGTTCACACACCCAGCAAGTCCAGCGTATACGCCAGCCTGATGTAGCGTATACTCCCAGCGTATACCATATTTCTAAATTGTACGCACTCGGTCGACACGCCACGTGTCTCCCGACCCGATTTTCCCGGGAAAACCCCCCCTATAAAAAGCCCAGTTTTCCGCATATTCAAGGTTGGAAAAAATTTACGAGAGCAGACCCAAGAGCAATTACGCTACAAACTAGAGCCCAAAATCCTCTTACGCTGGAAGTCCTGTACGCCGAGCACAGTCTTTACGCCCCGCCTACCATGCGAACCAGCCGCATCCCTGCACCCACCAGGGCTTTACGTCCGCCTTGTGTTCAGCCACAACTGCGTTAGACCGGTGCACTACATTTCCATTTCATAATATAGTTTACAGTTTACAATTTACAGTTTACGCTAACTTCTTGCATGTGTTTCTGCTTATGCTCGTTTACATTTACGCTCTGATCACGCCGCCTACGCTCTGTTTACACTGTTTATGCTATCGGCATCCTATTTACGCTGTTACGCCATTTACATTTTGCTTACGCCCTATTTTCCCTGTTTGCTCCGTTTTACGCCCGCTACACCGTTTACGCATAACCCAGCGTATAACACTTCGGTGACGCTTGGGGAAATCCTTGTCTGATCCGCGTGCGGACCACTCAAGGTACTCTACCTTCGTGCATTCCAGCTCGCCCTCAGGTGAAGGTAGGGTCATCTGTGCTCGTCTTGCGATCCCACGATCTTTGTTTCTCCTTCCAGCCAGGGACCGACGATTTCAGGCGGTCCAATCCCAACAAGTCCCCTTGAGGTCACACCCTTTGCCAGTCCCATTTGATCATTCCCTCTTTCTTCAAGATACAATGATCATTGATTAATTTTTGTTTCATAAAAGAAGAACCAAATTATTTCCATGAAAAAGACCTTTTATTCAAAGAATTGGAGGGATAGATGAGATGGTCTCATTGCTTTACACAGTTACTTACCTAATCATCTTGATAACATAGCACAAAAAACCCAACACATAGCATTAACTTCTACATAATGACTTGGCAATATTATTAACAAAAACATAAAAACACATTAATAAAGCAAAAAGAAAATGACTCAAGATAATAGAAAAATATAAAGAAATAGAAAACATATGCTAAATCAGAAAATTCCATAATTGATAAGCAAATAAGTTACTTCCATGCATCTTTGAGATAGTCTTATATTCTCATTTTTAAGCCACTAGGTGTCTTCTAGTTTAATGGCTACTACGTAGATTGGGTTTTTCTCACACACTTGCTCCTAAACTTTATGGTGGATCAGTATAGGGTTTGTGTTAATATTTTGAACTTTGAACCCACAAATGCATCCTTTATTATTATTAATGATGCATGGATTCTTATGTCACTCTAGAATGATAGGTTTATCATTTATTTCTTATGTTGTAGTGGTGATGGTTATTGGCTTTTGCGTATGATTAGGAGACATCATTTTTGTGAGGAAGGTAGTTGCATCAGATTGGCCTTGTGTTGTTTCAAGTGATGTAGTAGGTCCATGAGTGTTTTTCTTTGGCTTATGGTCTTTCCTCCAAAAAGGACATTTCCGAGTCTTTGGTTGAGTTCTACTAGCGTTATCATTTATGTGTATGTTCATAGCACAAGTGGCATTATCACATTGATGTTGTGATGCTAGACCTTCCTGTGTTGTTGGAGGTGACATATGGTAGAGGTGAGTATGAGAATATTGAGGATATGATGTAGGGTAAGAAGTGTGAGGTGGTGACCTCCCCCACAACTATGATTGTTGCCACTATGGTTGATGCTAATGTTGAGGTTGGTAATAAGTCTCCTTAGGATAGTACGATTGGTTTTGGGATTGTCTAAAATTACTGCATGGAAGAGAAAATTTCCTAGGCATGTACTTTTGTACAAACTTCAAATTTAATGCACTAGCCCAATACTCTTGTAGATGCATCAAGATCAAGCAATGGCCCTTTGGATAGTCATATAGGCAAATGTCATAGCCAACATCCTCTTCAGTTGTTGAGTCTATAGCCTCTTCTTCTATGGCCATTTCCCCTTCTTGCCAAAAAGTGTTCCTAGTTGTTTCTTAGTTCTTTTTCCTACTTTTGTTGTGATCACTTGATTCATTTTGTGCTACTCTCTCCTCTATGATTTCTATACAAGTTTTAACTTTCTCATTCATTCCTTCCAACATCTTTCCAAGCTTTTCTTCAAGCTCATTGATAAAATTTTTTATTGACAAGGTTGGTTGTAAAATCATCTCATTGAGAGCTGTCTCTTTTTCCTCATCATAGATATGGACACTTTTCTTTTGTAGAGTTGGATCCTAGTTATTTTCCTCTACATTCTCTTGTATACATAGCTCTTCTTCTTCTTTTTCCACATGCTTGATTAACTCTTTGATCTAATGGGTTTGTAGCTTGTATAATTAACCTAGAGCATACATCCCAAGGGTCTCCCTTGTTTCATTACGAAGCCCATCTATGATGTGGAAAAGTTTCCTTTCCTCAGAGAAACCATGGCCTGGGCATCTATGTAGTAGTGAATAGTATCTATCTAAGGCCACATCCAAGGGCTCATGATTTTCTTGCTTCCACTCTTGGATTTGTCTCCTTAGGTTGGACACCCTCACATAGGTTTGATATTTTTCATTAAAAATTTCTAGCATTGTGGACCATTGGTAAATGGAACTTGGTTCCAATGGTCGATACCACACTTTAGCTTCATCAATTAGTGTCCTAGGAAAGAGCTTAAGATTTTGCCACCCACTTTCAATGTTGTATAAGGCATAGGCATCATGGAAGGCTTGTAGATGATGTCGTGGATCCAAATCGTAGCCTCTCACAAATTTAGGAATATTTTCTATATCAAGCTTGGGTAAACAACTTTTGTTGTGATGCTTGCGAGGTATCTTAATTACCTCTGTGATCTGCATCAAGGTCTTAATGGCCAATAAGGGTTCATCACCATTAGACATGTTGTGATGAAAATTTCTATTTCTATTTCTTTGATTATAACAATCTTGTCTATGCTCATTATGATGCCTTTGATTTTTCCCTTGGGTTTGATTTCTATCTTTATCTTGACCCCGTGGTGGAGCTCTATCTCTATATCTATGTTTATCTTCATTAGAACTAGACGTTGAAGAGGAAGAGTAAGATCAAGAATTGGGAGAATTGCCATGGCTTCTATAGTTTTCCCCATGGTACCTTGATTTATCTTTTCTAAGTTTAGAGGAGGTCCTAGGCCTTGAGGCCCTCCTTGTTCTAGGACTTTCTCCATCTCCTCTAGGATTATTTGCACTTGTTTGAGGTTATTCACTCCAATTTTCTTAAGTATATATCCTATCATTCTTCTATGAGTGATCTCATCATATGATGCATTATGAGTTCTGTGTGAAGAAGACATGGTTTTTTTTTGATAATGTGTGTGATTTAAAATATTTATACTTTTTAATAGATAGATCATTAGTACCTTTACAATGATTGTGTATAATATAAATAATCTAGATAACTAGCACCATCCCCAGCAATGGCACTAATCATGAACGACGAGGTACCCCTATGCCCAACCATATGAATCACAAGTGTTCACACACGATCTAGTTAAATTCCATGGATGGGACTAGTTGTGGCATCTAGATCACTATGCCTTGCTCGTAGTTTGTTGTCTTCCCACTTGGACTAGTGGTAGCTTTGTCACGTATGATTTAGTCTAGAGTGAGGCATATGATTTTTATTATTTTATATTTTGTTGGTCTACGATTAACAACAAGTTGAAACTCAATTCATAATCAATTCAACTAATCTAATTGCTAATTAATAATTAACTACCCAACATAAGTATCTGATCCCACTTCCTGTGCACATCCTGAACATATATAACGCTATTGGGTTACCAAACATTAAGCATTGTTGGGATTACCAAGAGTCATACGCATGCTTGAAGTGATCATACTTATGTGATTAATTAAATTAACATGCATGAAAATGTAAATATTAACTAAGTACATGAAAAGTAAATTGCATGGAAAGTAAATCTAATCTAAGTCAAAGTGCTACAATGAATAAGAATCAATCTCAATCTTATTATCATTCATGGAATATGTTCAGGTACATTGCTAGTTGAATAAGACTTTATACAATTGACTCAGTTCCACTCTATGGGCACTCACTGACTCTTCTCTAAGATTACAGAATAAAACTGCAAGAATTTGGCTACTCTATTAACGAAACTATGAAAAACTAATGCAAAACTGACCAAAAACTAATTCCAAAATGGGAACCCATGTGCTATATTTATAGTCCAGTGTATAACCCCCAACGTTGGATACCCAACATCATGTCAAGACCTCGATGTCATGTACTCGATGTTACAGCTCTAATGTCGTAGCTCTGACATCACGTACCTGATGTCAGAGCAGATAGAAAATAGTGATTCATTATATGTCAAGGCTTTGATGTCAAGGCCAAGAAAATCATGACTCATCAGTTATATTCTTAATGTTAAATATGCCTTGAGAAAATTTGATCCTAAAACTAATGAAGGCATTTTCCTAGGATATTCTTCCATTAGTAAAACATATAGAGTCTTCAACAAGAGAACTAATCTTATGAAAGAAACTATAAATGTTAAAATTAATGATAGTAAAATTACTTCTCCACAACCTAATGATGAAGTAGTTCCTATTTAAAAGTTATCTAGCACCTCCTAAGTTCAAATTGATAAAAATTTAGAAATAGATAGTGAACATGAGGAGATATCTCCACTTCAATCCAAAATGCCTAGACTTAGTAGATCACACTCTCTCAATGATGTCATTGGGCAAGTATAAGATGAGATCTGTACCATGAGTCAAACTAAGGAAATATCTACCTATGTTGCATATCTTTCACAGCTAGAACCAAAAAAATTCAAAGACGTAGAAGGAGAAGAAGGGTGGATTTCAGCAATGCAAGATAGAAAAAATTCAATTCATTAGAAATGATGTATGAAAATTGACACATAAACCCAACCATAAACCAATTATTGGCATAACATTGATTTTTGGGAACAAAATAGATGAAAATGGTAACATCATTAAAAATAAAGCAAGACTAGTCACCAAAGGATATAATCAGCAAGAAGAAATTGATTTTGATGAGAATTTTACTCCCATTGCAAGACTTGAATCTATCATACTTCTTTTGAACTATGTAAGCATTAAGAACATCAAACTATATCAAATGGATGTGAAGAGTGCCTTTCTAAATGAACCATTCAAGAAGAGATATATGTTGAACAACTTGAAGGATTTCTAGATCCCATTAATCCTGATCATGTTTTTAGATTCAAGAAGACTCTCTATGAGCTCAAAAAAGCTCCTAGAGCTTAGTATGAAAGACTCTGATGAGTAGTGAGTAGTCCCTATGAAAAACCATACAAATCATTAGCATTCACTAAGCAATCTAGTCAAATACCATGGACTTTAGCTCTTTAAGTACAGTTGATCTAGGCAATGAATTTCAAGGATGCAATCATTGTTTTCCCAATTTCACTTATGAGGAACAATGGTATGGTTAAGTGTAGCTGAGGCATATGATTTGTATCATTTTTATGTTTTTCATTAAATTTTCCTAAGTATAGAAAATAAGGTAATTGAATATTTAGTTAATTTAAGAACTAATTAATGCCTTAACTAATCCTAACATAAGTATCTATTCCCATCCATCATACACATCTTGAACACATTGCAATGCTACTAGGTTACCAAGCGTAAACGTTACTGGGATTATCAAGCATTAACGTATGCTCAAGATGGTCATACTTATGTGCATTAATTACTTGCTATTAATTAATTAATTAAATGGATGAACATAAATTACATGAATAATAAATGCATTAAAGAAATATTAAGCTAATTCCAAGTGATGTAAGGTTTATCAAGAAGCTCATCTTTATTGCCATTCACACTAAGGTGTTTAGGTACATTAATGCTTGAATAAAGATCTGTACACTTCTCAACTCCTACTGTGGTTACTTAGAAAATATTCTAATTCTCATATAAACAAACTACAAGAGTTCGCCTAAGCTATGAATGAATGAATGTCATAAATGCAATGGATGCACACATTTATATAGGCAAGACTAGACACTACGTCGACAGGATCACGTCAATGCATATGCGTTGATGTAGTCCAATCAATAGCAACTCATCATACCCCCATGACTAAATGAAAAATCATCCTTGAGTGAATAAAATAAGGAACAAGTTCTTTACAAAATTTTGGGAAGGTATAGGATTATTAACTAATAGACACATAGACTGACTCAAACAAACACTAAGTGCCCAAGTGTATGAATTCACAAATTTTACAAAAATTGGTGTCCATAATAACAAAATTGAACACTACTATAAAAACTAATAGCAAAACCCCTCTGGAAGCTTGAAGATGAAGAGAAAATCAAATAGTCCTAGGTGGTAGAGGTTCTTAAGATGCTGAAGGACCTTCTCCTACTTTTGGTGCATGCGACTATTGTGGCTAAGGCTATGGTTATGGCCATCTAGCTATAGCTGTGATTGTTAGTGGAAGATATAAAGCATCTAGTAATGCTTTCATCTTCTCCTCCTTACTCTGGGAATCATACATGGTCCATGCAGCATCAATAATGTGGACTAGTATAGGATCATCCCATGGATATGGCATTGTAGGAAATAACTTCTTCACATTGACAAACCAGGATGCAAATTATTTATGTTCAACATTGAATGATATGACTATCTTTTTTAGCTCCTGGTAATTGCTCATTCTATGGCCAAGTTCTCAACTATTGACCGTTGATTGGTGAAGCACTCTCTGAGAACATTAAGTTTGGCATTGATAGTTTCTAGCTTCTGCTTTGTCTCCTTATGATGCTTGAACTTGGCCTTGTATAATAGGTACGAGTTGGTCACCTACTTCTCCAATTTTAATCTAGGCCTTCCAGTAGTTAGCATTGCCAAGTTTGCATAATGGAGGTTGTCCATCTCCATGTACACCATTATCTCCTCGATCTATAGTTCCTTAAGGTATATTTCTACCTTCTTCTACATATTCAATCCATCAAAGATGGGCTACCACTTGTCACCTTCTGGTTGGAGTTTTTGGAGGATCACATTCACTTTTGCTTTCACCAATTGAATATGCTTTTCATTGATTTCTTTCTACAGGCCAACTTGGTCCCTATAATGGTTCTTGATCCTTTCAAATTTGAGAGCCTCATTCTTCTAGGTAAGGATCTTGATTGCAAATTTCTACTGAAGAGCACAGACCTCCTCCATTGAGAAATTACAATTTTTTACTACCAAACTCCTTAGATCCATAGTTACCTTGGCAAGCTACTCTTGCTATTATCTCATGTATTCAACCATCTATTCTTTTTGGAGTTCAACATTATGTAGGCGATAGTTATCCTTGGTTAGAACCACATTCTCCTTATGAATCTCTGATAAGTCCTTCTTAGTGTTATAAGATAATGCTGTTACTATGGACTCAACAAAGATCATAGTCTCCTTGGTGTTCTCAACCACTTGAATTTTTTCCTAAAGCTGTAGAAAAGCTTTATCTTCGGTTACAACCTAGCCAAGAACTGTGGGATAAGCTAAGTGGGCTTTCAATTCCAAAACCTTAACAACCAAGCATTGATTTTGCTTTGTGGTTGCCTCAAGTTGGGCATTAGCAATTGGGTACTTGCCCTTAGCCTTCAATAGCACCAACTGGATTACAATGATGTCATTTAGAAGGTCATAGACCTCTAAAATTGATTGTATGATTCCCACCAATCATTCTAGCATCTCGTTGTGCTAGGCTACGTTGAATCTTCCACTTGCTACTCCTACAAACATCTACACATAACTGGGTATAGAAATATCTAGCATAGAAAGTATAGGAATGTTGAGTGCTTTAGCCACTCAATCAGCAACTACCTCGGTCATTATTTCCTACCCTTGGTGTTGCATCACCAATGTTTGACCTTTTGGTATGTCAAAATGTTAAGTAAAATGGAGTCAAAGATTGTTTGTATGGTTGTGTATCTATTGTGTTGGTAGGACAAGAACTTGAATCGAGACAAGAAGGTTTGTGGATGTTTGATGAACATGGATAAGGAAAACATATTTCAAAGGACAAAGAAAGCTAAAGAAAGATGTCTCTGAAAAATAGTAGACATCTTGGCAGAATTGAAGGATGCATAGGCAAAGACATCTCCAAGAAATAATAGACATCTTTCATTAGGCAATGATGTCTTTCACTAGACAAAGACATCTTCATAAAATGAAGACTAGTCACAAAAAGATGTCGTTAACCAAATAAATATGTCTTTCCATAATGGAGCCCAAATACAAAAAGATGTCTCAAACATGAAGAAGACATCCTCCATGATCATTATCTAGCCATTGCATGAGTTTCAAGATGGATTTGGAAACATTGTGGCTATAAGAAGACATCATTCTCCTTTGGAAAAGTGCAAGCTTTTGTACAATCATTGTGAAATCATTTGATAATAATTGTAATCACTGTTGCTTCTTATAGTATTATCTTTTGTCTATTGTAAAGTGTGTTGTACCTCAAAGTGCAAGGATCAACAAACTAAGTTTCATTCATCCCTTGTAATTATTTTTCTCCCTTGTTGCCCTACAGGGTTGATGTGCCTCTTACAAGAAGGCATCTTACTTAAGCTTGTCAGGATCTTGCAAAATTGAGTGTTGGTATAGCACCACAACACTCTAGAGTGGAGCTCAAGATTGTAAAGGTTTTGGACTCCTAGAAACCACCTTCTAAGCTTGTTGAGACTCATAGCATCCAATCACTTCAAAGTAGAGCTTAAAACTTGTATAGGGTGTGGTATCCTTTAAACCACAGTTGAGAGCAATAATGTTCAAAGGTGTGCATGTGAACTACCCTCCAAGTGTGGACTACCCAAGTTGGGAAACCACATTAAATTTGATGTGTGTGCTTTATTCAAAGATTTTTAATTTTGGAAACTTATTCATTCCCTCCCTTCTAAGTTCAATGATCCACAAGTGATATCAAAGCCTGGTACTTTTCTTCGTCATCAACTCTAAAGAGTGAATAATGGAGGGGACATATTACACAAAGCCACCCATGTTTGATGAATTCAAATTCACCTATTGGAAAGCTAGAATGCAAGAATTCTTTGAATCCATGGAGTTTGAAATGTGGAAGTCAATCCTTGAAGGCTACGCTCTACCTATTGACAATTCCATCAACATCATCAAGCCTCATAACAAATGGACATAAGAGGACAAAGATAAGTTCATGTTTGATTCAAATGTTAAAAATTTTTTATATTTCACTTTGAATAAATCTAAATTTAATAGATTAGTAGGATGTAAAATGGTTAAAGAAATTTGGCAAACTTTAGAAGCTACTTATGAAGGAACCTCTATTATTAAGTAATCAAAATTGTTAGTTTTACAAAAAGAGTATGATAAGCTTAAAATGAGAGGAGGAGAGAAAATAAAAGATTATTTCTCTATAGAAAATGACCATGTTGTAGTTATTAGAGAAACAAGAAAAGATTTGTCTGAAAGTAATGTCATCATCAAAATGATCAAAACTCTACAACCAGAGTTTAGACCGAAAGTCATAACTATGGAGGAAATTTGAAATTTCTCAACTTTGAAATTTGAAAGGCTTCAAAGTGCTCTCATTGCTTATGAAACGAATCTCATAAGTAGAGGAGTCATCTAGGAAAGATCCATTGCTCAAAAGATTGCCTCCAAGGAGAAGGAGCTTAATGAGCATGATGAGGGCAGCAAAGATGAGATTGCCTTTCTCTCAAGAAAGCTAAAACAATCACTAAAAAGAAGAAAAAAGGGGGCATTTCAAAAAAGACCCAATCTATTCAAAGGTAGAGAAAGAGATAAAAACTTTTTGAATTTTAACTTACATTTCTCTTTCATAGAATGTTGGGTTTGTGGTAGAAGAAGCCATATGGCCTCCAAATGTCCTAGTGATAGCAGAGTATAGCTAAAGAATAAATCCAATGATGAGGAATAAAAAAAGACCAACTTTTATACAAGTTGGGATGATGGTGAGCAAAGTGAAGAAGAAGCATGCAATTCTTCCAAAGATTCACATCTCATATGCATGGCACTTACTGATGAAAATTCCTCACATATGGATGAACAAGGTGGTAAGTGTGATAAAAGATATAGTGAATTTAAAGAATAAATTTTCATTTTACATTATTTTATTAGGAAGGCAAAGAAATTTTTAATTTCTAAGCTAGATGATATCCACTTTGAAGTGAAAGAAGAGATCTTAGACATAAAAGTTGAGATTCAACAACTAACCTTGTTTAATAAGGATTATAGAAAATTTTAAGAAGAGGAGACTCCTAAAAAACAACCAAAGAATTTGGAGGAAGCTACACATGAAAATTTTTTGTGTCTTCATTCTTCTCTTCAAGCTACAAGCAAGGTAAGTGAGGAGAAAGTTTACACATGAAGTACCTTCAAACTTCATTAATATTCTCTTCTCATGTGCAAGTATGGTAAGTCAAGGTAAGTTTCCATCTCTTTTCTTGCTAGTATATGATTTGTGAAGTCCAAAATTATTTGTGTCTTGTATAGATAAGAAAAGTGTTAGAATAACTATTTAGAGCATCTCTTATATTCATTTTGAGCTTGATGCAATTAGTTTTATGAAAATATGTAGTGTAGCACATGTATTGATTTCCTTTGGGCCTTTATCTTGTAATAAATTCGATTGGGTTTTTTTCTTGCCTTCAATCTTGCATGATTTGTTTCTAAGCTCATGTCACTTGGGATATTTTTGCCATCTATGAGATAAGTTTCTGAAAACTCTATCAATATTACTAATTGGAGACCTTAATCTCCACATTTGATCTTTGTGTTGACCCACAATTGTAGTGCTTTGGTGATTTATAATGTTTACAAGGTAATATTAAAAGCCCAAGAAGAGGTGCACATGCATAGGGAACACCTATTCCTTATTATCCATCATCATCTTGGAGGTCACTAATGTAGGGGAAGTCTTTGGAGATTTCAGGTAAGAGGCTCACAAATAGCAAAATATCATAAAATGAGCAAGGGTTCATGTCATGCAAAGGTTTGGAATAGTATCAAAGGTATAAGTTGAAGTAAATCTTAGTTAAGATGTCTTATAGATATGTTACCAATATAATAGCTTTTGGTTACTATTTAAACATCTTGATCTACATGGCTACTTTTGGGCATTTACTTGCTTTTATTTGGTATCTGTCCTTCATCATGAGAATTTATTTTTACAAGTGTATCCTTTCTTCCTTGCCATATAATTACCTTCATGATGCATTCATAAGTATTGAGTACTAATGAAATCATGACATATTAGTTTACCTTATGAGTTTATTGGTTCAAAAGATAGGTTACTTAATCCTCAACTTTTGGGTTTCAACAAGGGGTAGCTCCTACCTTGTTTTGCTAAGAGAATATCTTGGGACATAAGTTTTAATAATATAGTTGATTTAAAATGCTATATTTTTTTTGTCATTTTTGTATAATTTATGGGTTGTTTTGTCTAACTTTTTTTTGATCTAAAAAGCAAAGATATTTATGTAGTGTGGATTTTCATCTTCAGCATACAAATTTGATATTTATGTTTATATCTTTAAACCTGATTTCTTTTATTATGTTATTTTAGCATGATATATATATATTACCTTGAGTACTTAAACCTCTCTTGTTTATATGGACTTCACTGAAGCAAGAAGTACCTGTATCTCTATTCTAAAGGGTTGCAAATGATTGCTAATATTCATTATAGCAATGTGAATCTTTTTGAAAGAGCTTTATGTTTGAGCTCAATGCATATCATTTGTAACTATGGGAAGAATTATTTTTTGGGTTATACTATTGCAATGTTGTTCTTTATAATAGGATCAATGTTCTTTATCCTTTTTACTGCTATTCAAAAAGGACGAGAGTATGGTTATATTTATGATTTACTAACCCATTTTCTTAAGTTTTGAACATCACCAAATACAAGGAGATTATTGACCTTTTGGTGTGTTAAAACATTAAGTAAAATGGAGTTAAAGGTTGTTTTGATGATTGTGTGGTTGTTGTGTTGATAGGATAAGAACTTGGATCGAGCCAAGAAGGTTT
The DNA here is from genome assembly GCA_015680685.1 of Gnetum montanum. NCBI lineage: Eukaryota > Viridiplantae > Streptophyta > Gnetopsida > Gnetales > Gnetaceae > Gnetum > Gnetum montanum. The sequence continues at coordinate 1,189,186 of MNCI01027637.1, forward strand.
GCGAAAGTTTGATGAACATGAATAAGAAATGAAGATTTTGGAGGAAAAAGGAAGTTGAAGAAAGACATCTCCAAAAAATAGTATATGTCTTGGAAAAATTAAAGGATGCATAGGTAAAGATGTCTAAAAGAAACAGTAGACATCTTTCATCAAGCAAAGATGTCTTTCACTAGATAAAGACGTATTCATAAAATGAAGGCTAGTCATAGAAACACGTCTTTTACCAGACAAAGATGTCTTTCCAAAATGGAGGCCATATCCAAAAAGATGCCTCAAACATAAAGAAGATGTCTTCCATGACCATTACCTAGTTGTTTCACAAAGAAGATGGATTTGAAAACATAGTGGCTATAGGAAGACATCATTCTCCTTGGAAAAAGTGAAAGCTTTTGTACAATCATTGTGAAATCATTTGGAAATCATTATTGATGAGTGCTGAGGTACCCCTACACTCAACCATACAAAATGAGCATAGCACGCATGATCCAGTCGAACTCCGTAGACTAAATGCCTACATGCCCCATGGAACACTTGGGGTTAATCATTCATTGTATTCCCAGACTTGTGTTTGTCACGGTGTATGGTTAAGTAAGTCTGAGGTATATGATTTTTATAGTTTTTGATGTTTTTCTCCTATGCTATTGAGGTGAAGGGTTGAGAAACTAACTAACTCTAACTAATGACTAAGTCTAAATTAACTAGTGGCAGCATCCATTCCCACTTACTATACACACCCTGAACTATGCAACTGCGGCTACCAAACGCTAATCGTTACTGGGATCACCACGCGTAATGCACGTGCTCAAAGTGGTCGTACTGAGGTAGTTAACTAGCCTAAGTGTAATGAGCAGCCAATTCCTTGATTAGCTGTACACATCCATAAATGCTCGTAATCAAGTCATACTCATTCCACATTCTAGGAGTTGAGGATGAGAGAATCTAATCGCGATGAGCAGCCGGTTCCTTGATTAGCCGTACACATCCGTAAATGCTCGTAATCAAGTTGTACTCATGTCGTGCTACTGCAGCGTAATAAATAACAGGTAGGAAATAACATGTAATAAATAACAAGTAATAAATCCTATTCCATGCACTGCAAGGTTTATCCACAAAGCTCATCTTTATTGTCGTACACAACTTGCATTCAGGTACAATGTTGTTTGAATAAAGATCCATTCACCTGGGGACTCCTACTGCGGGCACATGGAAAATATTCTATCTCTGGAGTGATCATTCTGCTAGAGTTTTCCTACTTCTAGCCTAGGATGGGAAATAAGGGGAGTGCCGCCTCTTATTTATAGATTTGGCGATGGACCACAATATCGAGTACGTGACATTGCAGGGGATGACAAGATATCTATAAATAAGAGGCAGCACTCCCCTTACGCGATATCACGTACACGATATTGTGGCTCATGCGAATTGTATCTCATCGTACCCCCATGATTGAATGAAAACTCATCCTCAAGTTCCTTACAATAATATTGGGAAGGTATGGAATTATTGAGGGGAATGGAACTAATGGGATGACATGTGAACAGATCATCATTACAAGACTTGACAAAACTGGTGTTCATGACAACAAGGATGAACACCTTATTACAATGACATCAGGCCTTAGTTGGCAGCTGATAAAGAAAGAGAGAGACAGAAAGAAGTGTTGCTGCTGCCAACACCAAGATTGCACCTTTGTTGTCCATCTGTAAGTGCTCCATTGATCTTGCTCCTTGCATAGTTGCTTCCAGTGCTGCTCCATTCCAAGTGGTTCCTCCCGATCCGATCCGTTATTGCATGGTTGCCATCTGCACACACAACAAAATCTTATATTAGCAAAGGTAAATTAATCATCATGTAATTGATACCTTGCTTTGGTGTAGGTTCATTGGCTAGGTTGTGGTATGGCTAATATGGATTTGGGGATATATTAATGATGACTATTGAAGGTGTAGGGGTTAGGAAGAAAATCAA